>CAIGQQ010033471.1:1116336-1167356 GCA_903798035.1 Danio albolineatus | reverse complement strand
TACATTCTCATTCGCACACATACACTATGGACAATTTAGCTTACCCAATTCACCTGTACTGCATGTCTTTGGACTGTGGGGGAAACCGGAGCACCCGAAGGAAACCCACGCAACCACGGGGAGAACATGCAAACTCCACACAGAAATGCCAACTGGCCCAACCGGGACCTGCCCCAACCGGGGATCGAACCAGCGACCTTCTTGCTGTGAGGCGAACGTGCAACTCACGCGCCACCGTGGCGCCCCATATATAATTCATATATATTATATATAAATGTAGGCACCACGGTGGCATAGTGAGTAGCACGTTCGCCTCACAGCAAGAAGGTCGCTGGTTCGAGTCCTGGCTGGGTCAGTCGGCATTTCTGTGTGGAGTTTGCATGTTCTCCCCATGGTTGCGTGGGTTTCCTCCGGGTGCTCCGGTTTCCCCCACAAGTCCAAAGACATGTGGTATAGGTGAATTGGGTAGGCTAAATTGTCTGTAGTGTATGAGTATGAATGAGTGTGTGTGGATGTTTCCCAGAGATGGGTTGCGGCTGGAAGAGCATCCGCTGCGTAAAAAATATGCTGGATAAGTTGGCGGTTGATTCCGCTGTGGCGACCCCGGATTCAGAAAGGTACTGAGCCGGCAAGAAAATGAATGAATGAATTAATATATAAATTTAAATATCTACATGTATCTTTGTCTGTATGTGACAAAACTGTTTTGTATATTTTTGTTGATAAAATTTTTTGTCAATATTACGTTAAAACTAATTTTTGATTTGGATGTGATTAATCTTTGCCCAGCACTAGAATAAATACATTAAATTGCAAATAAGCAAAATAAAAACAATAATAAAAAAGAAAGATTTTTCAACATTTGAATCCAATCTTGCTAAATAAAAGTATCATTTCCTTAAGAAAAACATCTTACTGATTCCAAACTTTTAAATGTTGGAGTATGAGGAAGAACAGATTCTTCCACAATCACCCTGCAAAAAAAGTTAAAATCTCCCGCTCTTCACTGTAAATGATTTACCTCTATATTCTGCACAAGCAGGGCGATGTGGGAGAATTCAGTGACGTCGGCGGAGGCCTCAAGCACCTGAGAAACCAGCTGACTCCACTGGATGAAGCCATACAGAGGATCCTGCAGTATCTGCCGGAGCGCCGTCTCGCTCTCAGAGGACAGCCGGAAAGATCTGCCTTTCACACTGCCACAGGAAAACACAAAACAACTCTACAGTAGCAGCTCCCTGCGCTTCAACAGATGGCTGCCAGACAACAAATGAATAAATAAATGCGTTAAACCCTGTGTGTAATGCGCTAATTGTTTGAAGTGCTTACATTAGCACTCTTTGAGGGCTGGATGCACATTGTTTATGGCTGGCTAGACTGGCGTGAGTGACATCACGCTGACAGAGACACAATGGAGATGGATAGCAGAGTGTTGTTATTATCATTAGTCTTTACAAGAAATACTGGAATTCGTAAATTTTATATGATAACAAAAACATATTGATTCGCCATAACATTTTCGACACCATGAGGAAATATTGACAAAGCATTAAAGGGATAGTTGACCCAAAACTAAAAAGTCTGTCATCATTCCCTCACCCTTTTTGTCACAAACCTGTTTGAGTTTCTTTCTCCTGTTATATAGGAGATAAAAATAATATTTTTGGAAACCTCTAACCATTGACTTCCATAGTATTTGTTTTTCCTACTGTGGAAGTCAATGGTTACAGGTTTCCAACATTCTCCAAAGTATCTTCTTTTGAGTTCAAAAGAATACAGAAACTCATGCAAGTTTGGAATCGCTTGATGGTGAGTAGATAGTGTGTAAATTTTCATTTTGGGTAGACTAGGCCTTTAGTTGAAGTTTTAATATTTATGCAAGTCTTAATTTCGTTTTCTTCAATTTTTTTAGATTTTCAGTTGCCCTACCAAAGTTTTTCACTTGCCCAGTCAAAAAAAAAAAAAGTAAAATAATTGATATTCATACATCAATCAGGACTCGCACAGCCTCTTCACTCTTGTGTATTACTCCGCTCACATGAGTGGTAAGCAGAGGACTACAGTTTGACAAATATTGCAGCTGTTGGACAACATAATGCACTTTTGAGGCTTTTTTAGGTGAGAATGTGGTTGTTTTGTAGCCGAGCAAAGACAGTTGATGTTGTCTATCTACAAGATCAGAGACCGCATAATAAGCCTTTGGAGAAGAAAAATTCAGCGTAGAACTACAAACTACAGCTGATCAAATCATTATAAATCGGGTAAGTGACATTCTAAGCCGATTTCTCTCTTTTGTATGTCGTAGTGTTGTATATATACCATAGTAATTGTAGTGTATTGAGTGTGAGATGGGACTCGCATATCAGAAATGTATGCGTTTTGTGTTGGCCACTCTTTGAATAACCCTGAGTTACTTTTTGGTTAGCCATCTGTTTGTTTATAACGAGTCTCCTATTTTCACTACTGCAGACTTATTCAGTAAAAAAAAGAAAGAAGAAACGCCCGCATGCGTTTAATATTAATCTGGTAATGTTTGCACTTACTTTTTTTTTGTGGTTAATTATTGTGAGATCCCAATTACAACAGAGAAAAACTGGGAAATGTTTCTGATGGCATCTCATGCTGTTCAGCCTTATAATCTGTGCAATAACGTACTCGGCCTGTGGTCTTGCGCACACCTCCCACCAGTGCCAATATACAGCCACATCGCACTTCTACTTGTGTGATATTGCTCATATATTTTGTTTTTATTGTTAATATTTATTTATGTTTTAACACCATATCAGCAGTATTGTTTATATTCAAAGCAACATTAGTAATATATTTTTGATACATAATATTCAACCATAATAGTTTGTTATTAAATAAGCACTATAGAAAAAAAAAACATACAAATAACAACAGTACTAATAAAAGGCCATATAAGAGCATTCAATTTAGTCAGTGAGAAATATTCTACAATTCTTCCAGAAACAATTTTTTTTTTTACATTTCTCTTAAGAATATTTCCTGAATAAAAATATTCTCTAATGTTTAAAAATATACATTATTATATTAAAAAATGTTTTACGCAATTCTAAACTTACTAACCTAAGGTAAAAAATATATAGAGAATACTTAAATGGTCAGTAATAAAAAAAAATACAAGCAATAACGTTATTTTAATTTAAGTGAGAGTTCAGCCAAAAATGAAATCTTCCTCATCATTTGGTCACAATCAAGTGGTTCTAAACATTTATGAATTTCTTTCTTCTCAAAACATTATATTTAAAAGAATACTGGAACAAAAACAATTGTCTTCCACAGAAGCAACAAAAGTCAACGGCTCCGAAAAAGTATTTCTTGGGTGAATAAACGATGACAGTAGTTTTTGGTGAACCATAATTTATTGTTAATTATTGCTATCACTTTAAGAATTTTCACCTTCAGCTGACATTGTTTTAAAGACTGGTATTTTGTTTGGACATTATTTGTCGTACTGTACATTTATCCAATGCAGTAAATCACAATAACGTGTAAAAGAAAACTCAGCATTTGTGTACTGAGAGAAAAGGAAACACAAACAGCTCAATATTGCATCGCTTCAAAATATTTCAGTGTCAATACTTATTGAAATACTTTTGACAACTCTGTAGCCTGCATGATGGAATGTTTGCCAACGACAATATCAATAGCTAATGATTAATAAAATATCCATCAAAGTATTTCTCCTGGCCTCATTCCTCGTTAGCCTCAGGCGCGTGTGTGTGCGTGTGTGTGTGTGGTTGTGTTTTCCGCTCACCTCTGGTACTCCTTCACCACTGCCAGCACCTCATCAGAAAGACTTTTGGAGTCTTGTGGGAATCGGAAAAGCTCTTTCAACCGGGATTTCAGCTCTTCCACACTGGGCTCCTGCGCGATGAGCTTGTTGCGCACACCCTGGAATGTGGACGTTGAGATATAATCAATGAAATTAGTACATGCACACATAGCGTGAGCTCGAGGGGAGCTCATTCAAGCCGGGTTTTAATGCTGAACTTCTCTGCATGGGGTCCAGACAGCTCTGACTGATCTGAAACAGGTTTTCATCCTTATTGGTTTTCCTCCCCCCCACTGCTAACAGCAAACTTGGTCCAATTAGTTACTCCGGGTGGACTGACGTGAAAACATCGGGTTTCGAATGGCATCTAAAATAGATTATGTGTTTTTCAAGAAATGTTTAATTGCGAAGGAGGTGGCTTATACACAGTGGAGAGCGAAGCTGGGGAACAACCTGCAATTTTCTCAGTTTCGAAGGTCTCCGCGTAGCCCTTTTTATGTTATCTTAAATGTTTTAGATAACATTTTTCATAAGTTACATAAATTCTGAAGAACAGCATAAACTTAAATAAAATATTTGAAAGAATTGCATTGATAAAAATGAAAGTTTACTTTTAAATACATCCCAGTTATTGGTGTTAATCTGACAAGTGGTGATTACATTCATTCTGAATAGAAATCACGTGTCTATGAATTGTTCTCTAATCTTGATTGTCATTCATTCATTCATTTTCTTTTCGGCTTTTTTTAATCCGGGGTCGCCTCAGCAGAATGAACCACTTATCCAGCATATGTTTTACGCAGCGAATGCCCTTCCAGCTGCAACCCATCACTGGGAAACATCTATACACATTCATCCAAACACATACACTACAGACAATTTAGCCTACCCAATTCACCTATAACGCCTGTCTTTGGACTTGTGGGGGAAACCGGATCACCCGGGAGAAACCGACAAAAACACGAGGGGAGAACATGCAAACGCCACGCAGAAATGCCAACTGACCCAGCCGAGGCTTGTACCAGCAAACTTCTTGCTGTGAGACGATCGTGTTAGCCACTACACCACCCTGACGCCCCTGATTGCCATTATATAATACTATATTTATTACACAGTCTGAACTAAAAATGTCTGAACTCATCCCAATTACATCTTTTCGCTCTATCCTTTTTAACAAACAACAACAGTCCATTTCTCAATGTATGTGTTTTTAATATATTGTAACGTGTTACATCTGAACAACTAAACTGTATTTTTATATTATCTTTTTTTTACTATTATTATTACTATTATTAATATCATTATTATTACTATATTTATTTTATTTTTATTTTTTTATTATTATTATGTTTTTCATAAGTCGTGTGTTGCGGACCTCTTGGCCAGGTCACCCAAGTAAATGAGATCTTGATCTCAATGGGTTTTTATCTGGTTAAATAAAGAAACATATATACACGGCTCTCAGGAATGCTTGATTCTGATTGGTCAGTCACATCCATATACATGCACACACATTCATATTTATATGCTAGTCTGTCACACTACAGTTTTCATTGCGTCGCTCTACTTTTTGACTCAATAACATATAGGTTAGTGGATGCTCCATTCATCCTTTTTCATTTCTGTCAGATTTGCTTTAAATGAAAGAATTAATAAATTATTACAGCATAGAACAATGTCTTGTGTCTAATGTTTACATTTTGTGGCAAGTATTTGTGTTTTAAGCAGGGTAAAGTACATCCAGGTGATTGTGATCACAGAATAAAATCCTTCAGTCTTGCACAACGGCCCTCCAATTGGCCGATAAACCTGTCAGACTTTATTCTGTGATAACAACTGCCTGGATGTTCTGTATCTGTATAGCCAACATAAAGTGAACATAGCTGAATGATAACTCCAAGCTCTGATTAAATTTTTTTTTCAGTGTTTAAACAAACTGTAAAAAATAATGTTGGATTCGACACAATTTCTTCATGTCGTCCTGACACAAATTTAAGTGAATTTAATTGTTTTTACAAATTTGAACATAAAACAATCAAGTTGTCCCAAAAAAATGTGAGAACTGTGTTGTTTCATCTCATTTTAACTAAGTAGCTTGACAAGCAACTAAATCAATTTTTTAAGTGTACATATTTTTTAATTAACTGGACATTCAACTGCTGGGGTCCAAATGCTACTTAAACGTGTAAATCAGAATCATTAAATCATCAAACATTTAAAAAGATGAATTTAAGTAATAAGAAGGGGCTGGGCGCCACAGTGGCGTATTGAATAGCACGTTTGCCTCACAGCAAGAAGGTCGCTGGTTCGAGCCCCGGCTGGGTGAGTTGGCATTTCTGTGTGGAGTTTGCATGTTCTCCCCGTGGATGCGTGGGTTTCCTCCGGGTGCTCCGGTTTCCCCCACAAGTCCAAAGACATGTGGTGTAGGTGAATTGGGTAGGCTAAATTGTCTGTAGTGTATGAGTGGGAATGTGTGTGTATGGATGTTTCCCAGAGATGGGTTGCAGCTGGAAGGGCATCCGCTGCGTAAAAAAATGCTGAATAAGTTGGCGGTTGATTCCGCTGTGGCGACCCCAGATTAATAAAGAGACTAAGCCGACAAGAAAATGAATGAATGAAAGAAGGGGCTGCACACAGTAGAGCCCTATTTAAACACTTAGTACGTCTTTTTTGTATCAAATTATATACAAACGGACTGCATAGTGAGCAAGTCCATCATTTTGGAGGTATTTCACACCATACAGCTCTCTTAAAACACTACTCACAGGAAGAAGTATCTCCCCACACAGGAATTTACCTAAGGCATTGCCTAAATCATCACAGCAATCATACGCTGTCACAAAACTATGTCGAGACTCCAACTGTGTCCTACAGTAGAAGTATTTGGGAGTGTTGAAAGAGAGAGTAATTGTTTGTTTGTGTTTACCACCATGCTAGCATCAATGGTTATTTTTAAGGTGAAAAAGACTCTAAAGCTACATCTGAAATTGCATACAGTAGGTCCAACCTTTAAATTTTAATGTACCTCCAACTTTTTAAATAGAATGTTCTATATTGTATGAATGGGAGTAATATAAATGGAATTCGGACATACATCTGCCATGCTGTCACTATCACACGACCTACTCATCATGTCAGTTTAGTCATCCTAAAAATTTTTCAAGGTGAGAAAATTGTAGTTACACTAATATTACGATGAATATTAAATGATATTGACGGTATTGAGAAATGTTATTATTTGTTTTCATTAAAATCTCTAAGGGGATATATCGCATATAAAATCATGTGGGAAAACAAGTGTCATGCTGCCACTATAGTTAAGCAACCATCAGTTGCATTCTCTGTGGAACCATTACTGACAAAGATTTGATGTATCTGTGATGCAAGTTTTAGAGAAAACTAAAAAGTGCTGTAATGTTCGGGTGCTCTGTGTGTGTCTTAAGATAATTAGTCTACAGTTATTACTGAAATGTGTATAATACAAACAAAGTAAACTGATTGCTTCTCGTCACGTCACGCTTCTGGCATTCGGAAAAGCTGCAATAGCTTTGCATATGTAAGCTGAGACATGCAGTCTAAGTAATGCAATCTCAGACACAATGCACTCAATGAAGCTAGTGATGTCACTGTGAGGGGTAGGGTTAGAGGTGGGGTTAAGTGTGGAGGGGGTAAGCCTTGTATGAAGCTCAGCTTGCATATGTCTGAGATTTCATAGTTTCTGCATCCAGCCTCTTTTCAAAAGTTGAGATGTTCGATTCCCACCTCGAGGTACTATGCCAAACTTTTCCCTTTCTCTGCTTTCCTGTCTATACTCTATACTCTCCTATCCAATAGCATGTGAAAAAGTTGGGATGTTTCTAACTCCCAAAAGTCTGTGGACTGCACTCGCTGCTTATTTTCATTTGAAATAACAAATTTGAGTGCACAAAATATATATAAACTTGATGGCAATACACAAATAATACAAAATTATAATAATACAAAAGTCAATATAAAATTTGACTTTATAAAAGGACCCTAAAGTTGCATCCAAAAATCCCATATTTCTCAAAGTAATTTGAATTTGAATTTATTTTTCCACCAATTAAAAAAAATATATATATTTTTATAGCATGAATGTTAGTACTATGAACAAAATTCAGATACAATACATCCGACATATTGTTAATTTCATATCACCTACCGTGTCAATTCAGTCCCTTGACTCCCTTTAAAAATAATCTCCAATGGACTGCAGTACTTTTAACTTACAGTACACTTTAGGGCTGTGCAAAATGGACAAAATAATCATATTGCGATTTTGTGAATGAATATTGCGATTGCGATTTTGGCAACTATCTTTGCTTTTTCAAACGCGCTACATACATTCTACATGTATTCAGCGCACAAGAACTTCATAACAAAACATTTTACAACAAAATAAAAATAGTATTTAGTTTAATAAATAAAACTGTAGTAAAATTGTCTTTAAAACAGACAACATAAATTAAGATATATTAAACTCAACTCTAGTTAAACACATACTGTACACAGTAGTACTAACTGCTTGATAAACAAAACTGTAATATCAATAATTTAACAACATGAAAAAATGAAAAAGATTAACTAACCTCAATTACAGTCATAACAATAAATAAAAACTAACGTAAATCAAAACCATCTATTCGGTTCTCTCGCTCAACGTCATGCGAGGAGTGAGCTCTGATTGGTTAACATCTTTCTCCCACTCAGCTTAGCTGTAATTGCCCGGTGTGCTGCGTCAGCTCTGATTGGTAATATATTAAAATCATGCGCACAAGAACGCAAACAAAAATGTAAATAAATGAATAGATAAAATTGCAGCCTTTGCGATTTAGAAATTGCATGTGTTTAAATAACGATTTTTTTGCGAATGCTATTAATTGCACAGCCCTAGTACACTTAAATTGATTGATCAATTTTAATACTTTTTAAGACCCCAAATGCTCCTTGTAAAAGTTTTGGATGCACCACAGAACTGTAGTTGGGTCAACCCTGTTAAAAATATACTCAGAGTTAACTAAATAGTTTTTTTTTTAAACTCGCAGAATTAAAACTGACAAAATCTAATAAAACACGACTCATGGATAAAGGGATTCGGCATGAACAAAAGTTTGGAGGATATTCTAGTATTAACAAAAAACTAAAGAGAGGGTGCTAACCGTATGCATCTTCCATTGAGCAACCATGTGTTCCTCAGTGCGTTCTCCATCTCTGCTCTCCAGATCACCACTGAGCTTCTGGACGAGGGTTCGAAGCTTCGCCAGATCTGCCCACAGCTCTTTACAGCGCTCTGAATACTCGCTCTCAGAGTCCAGCGATATCTGAAGCTCTTCTTGAAGCTCCAGCAGTGTCTGTCGGAGCCTCTGCCAGGCCAGTCTCAACTCCTCCATCTCCTGCGTGATCTTCTCCGCTCCCGCTGGAGACGTGTTGGCCTTGACCGCCTCCGACAGCCTTTCAATGTGCTGGAGAGTCAGCTCTTCTTTGGCTATACTAGCATCCAGCTCCTGAATGGGAGAAAATTTATTATTTAGGATTGATTTCTCAGTTGTTTTCATAATGTGTTTGTAAAAAGGGTTGTAAATGCGGCATGATAAGTGGAATGAGATGCAGTGGTCAGAAATATAGATGCTTACACAGAGCTGAAATAAAATAAAATAAAATAAAATAAAATAAAATAAAATAAAATTTAATTTAATTTAATTTAATAAAATAAAATTAAATTACAAATAAATTAATTAAATAAAAAATAAATAAAAAATAATAAAACTTAATAAAATGTTATTAAATAATAAAAACTAATTTAAAAGAAATAAAATAAAAAATGTATTTAAAAATAAAGATAAAATGAAAAATTATATAAAATAAAACATAGAAAATGAAATAATAAAAACAAATTAAAATAAATGGAACTGAACTTAAAATTAAAAAAAACAAACAAAAATTAGACAAAAAAATATTTTTTTTATTAAAATTATATAAAATAAAAAACAAAATAAAAATGAAATAAAACAACAAATGAAGTAAAAAAAAAAAGAAAAATATATATATGTAAGTAAATAAAAAATGAAATAAAAATAAATAAATAAATGAATGAAACAAAACAAAAAATTCATTCATTCATTTTCTTGTCGGCTTAGTCCCTTTATTATTCTGGGGTCGCCACAGCAAGTAAAATAAAAAAACAAAACAAAAAAATAAAATAAAATTAAGTAAAATAATAAAATAAAATTAAATTAAATAAAATAACATAACATGTTGATGAACAACTTGAAATGAGAAATGTTATCTTGGCAACAAACAAAAGCTCTAAACTTACTAAAACCAGAACTGATTAAAATAAAATAACATAAGACATTTAAAATATTTAGGAATATCATAAAAATAATAATTCCAAAATTGTATTAATTGAAAAGTGAAATTTAAAAAATCAAAGCTAATTTAAAATAGAAATAAACTCTTCGGTATAACATTAACTATACTATAATAGAGCTGTGTATGATTATACTGTACATTTCTCAAAAATTGTATATAAATAATTCAAATGAAAAATAACAAAAAAAGCACATAAAACTACTTGAAATATATCTAAATGAAACCTATAAAATATAAATCTAAATATAATAATAATAATAATATAAAAATATATCGAAATAAAAATATCAAAAAAAAAATTAAAAAGTGAATATTATATTTAAAATACTAAAATAGAACATTTTATGATTAAATTTAATTATCAATAACATTAATTTTAATAATCATTTATGTCGTTTATAAAGAATTTCTATTTATTATTTTTAAGTGACCAGGTAATTAGGCCAATGGCTATTTTTTCATCTGCAGAGCCGATAATTAATTAAAGACTCATACAATAATAATAATACACAATAAATATTTTATTATAATATAAATTATATTTTATTATAATATAAATATTTTATATTAATAGTCATCAATTACTGTATCTTTGTCAAACTCCTTTATTAGTCAAACTCTAATCTGCATCATTAAAAATGCATAACATCAGCAGCATCAACAGTGAAAGTCAGGTCAAGTTTATTTGCGAAGCAATTTTCAAAATGCATATAGTTTCAAAGCAGCTTTACAGAAAATCACTGCTTACTCCCCCAACGAGCGAGCCAAACACTACTGCGGCTGGGGGAGAAGCTGCACGGGATGGAAACAGTCAAAATATAGTTTTTCAATATTTTACAAGATGAATAAATGCAGCAATGAAGTATCTTCCTGTCAACAACAATAAAGCTATTGATCCGTTTTGGCATGTTAAGGGTTGCCATGGATACAAAGAATAAGTCTAAGGATGTGAACTGCTCTGAAAAAGACTTTGAGTTGTCGGCTCATTAAATCTGATCAAGAGACCATTAAATACAAACCAGAGAATATTATAGTGGAGTTCAATATTAACAGATTCTTCAGGTGTTTAGAAATAACAGTGTTTAGCCCAATTTCGTCATACTAGACCTTGATTAAAGTTTAAAGAAAGTTCACCATTACCAATGTTTATCCAACATCATTAGGTCTCAGAAAATGCTTGTGCTTCTAAGGTTCCAACAAATGCATTATTTAAGGCTAAATCTGTTTTTCGTGCACCTGTCAATTTTGAGATTTAAGGCTTTTGGGCTTTTCATAAATGTATTTTTTTCAGTCTGATCTGAAGAAAAATGTTTTCCAAAAAAATGTTCTGTTTGTTTTTGTAGATTTCAACTACATCTATTCATACGTTTATCAAATTACATAAACCATTGGCCATATTTTTATAAAAATAGTATACATTTTGGGGGTTGACTGCACCTTATTTGTATTGAATTGACAATAGGAACAAGTTCAGTGACTCTTTTCATTACATTCAGTTAAAAGTCTAAAAGTCATAGGACAAAAACAGGATATACTGTCAGAATTCCAGTGCACCATATGTAGTAAATTTCCAACATGACTTTAACTGAATTCCAAAAATTCCTGGCCTTATTTTTATGGTTGCTTCACGTTTTTGTGGGTTTATTGCACCTTATTTGTATTTAATTGAAAACAGAAACATGTTTAATGACTCTTTTCATTATTTATCTACTCTATTCATTAGGCATGGGATGATAACCGTTTTCAAGGTATACCACGGTTTGGAAAAGTCAAGGTTTTCATACCGCCAAAATTTTCTGCTATACCGTCCCTAAGGTATGAATGAGTAAGATTTTTTATTTACATTTTTTAGGTGTAAATTGTAAAGACATTTGTGTTTTTGAAACAAACGAGAACAGCAGAAGTCAGTGATTCAATTGAATTATTTAGCCTGACATGTTTACTGCTCCAAAATACTTTAAATGTTTTTCAAAATAAAATATATTTTGTACAAAAGGGAAAAAGTTTTTGTTTTTTTAGCCAGACATTTAAAAAGAATATATTTTAGAGCAGTGATCATAATACCGTCATACCGTGAAACCGTGATATTTTTATCCAAGGTTATCATACCATCAGAATCTTATACCGGCCCGTGCCTACTATTCATCTACTCATCGTGTAGAGAAATCTAAAAGTCACAGAAAATAAAATCTGGATAAATTGCCAAAAGTCCAGTGTATCAGATGTGGCAAATTAACAACACAACTTTAACTGAATTAAAAAAATTCCTGGCCTTATTTTTATGGTTGCTTCACGTTTTTGTGGGTTTATCAAACCTTATTTGTATTTAACTGAAAACAGACACATTTTGAATGACTATTCATTATTCACCTACTCTATTGTCTACTCATTGTGTTGAGAAATCTAAAAGTGACAGAAAAAATCTGAACAAATTGCCAAAAGTCCAGTGTTTCGAACACAAAAATAAAACTTTGCAGTTACGCAAATAACTGGTGGCCCCATTGAGTATGAAAAATACGGAAAATCTTGGAAGAATCATATCCCTGTTTAATATCAGATTAACTCTCTATTTACGTATAGTTAACTGAACTTTAACCTGGACAGACTACTGGGCATAATTCTTTTTTAAATGTCAATTATTATTATTATTTTTAATAAAAAGTGTATGTGTACAGCTATATTTAGTTTGTTTTGACACATGATTTAGGGCTTTATTTATTATTTATTTATTTATTTAATAATAAATTAATTAATTAAATGATCTATGGTGTGGCTAAAGAATAAATTGGTAAATCCTTAAATGTTGAGCCCATTGAAAACTAATTGCATTGCGACACTATGTAACCACAACCCATACACTCATGCTCACTGAACAAGCTCATACACAACACACAAAAAGTGAAATGAATGAGGAGGCATGTGCACATAATGCAAAATCTAAATCAGGTCATTTTAGCATGCCAAAGTCAAATTTTATGCATATAAAATATATATGAAAATGAGTAAACGTGAAAATGACGAGTAGCTAGTAATGTTGGAAAACTACAAGCCACAGTGGCTGGTGATCAAAAAAGTTAATGTGAAGCCCTGTCTATTAGTGATACCCTATTCACCAGTGCCTTACAGTAACTGCACGTTACATTTTGTTTACATAGTAGTAGATTTTCCAAAATATTAGACATAGTAAGCTTGTTCCCATGACCCCGTTTATACAGTAGCCTGAAGTGAAAACGCAGACTCAAGTGAACTAGTAGTCTGCTAAACTGAAATGACTTTTCCACAGTTTGACTTCCAAAGCAGGAATGATTTTTTTTTCCAGTTGACCAGTCTGACCTCCCCTCCCCCAAAATAAGTAGGTCAGTACCTGCAGCGCTTTCAGCCTGTTCTGTGTCGAATCCTCCACATCACTGAAACGACTCACTTCTTCTGTTTTAGACACCAGCCAGCTCTGGAATTTATGAACGCAGCCTTGGTACTGCTGGTGCTCCTCTGCGATTTTCTGCGCCAATGTCAACCTCTCCTGCAAATGAGTAACGCAGTTAGATTAAAGAACAAGAAGTTTCATTTTTGGACATTAAAGCAACAGATACAACAGCAATAATCACGATCAGTGCTTTATAGGGTAACACTTTACAATAAGGTTGTATTAATTAATGTCAGGCAATGCATTTACTAACATGAATACAAATACTGTAATAAATGTGTTGTTCATTGTTTATTCATGTTAATTAATGTTAGTTAATGAAAAAACAGTTGTACATTGTTAGGTCATGTCAACTTATGGTGCATTAACTAATGTTAACAAGCAGGAATTTGGATCTTAATCAATTAGTAAATGTCAAATTATGATTATTTAATGCAGTACAAGTATTGTTCATAATTAGTTCATGTTAGTACCTACATAAACTACTGAAACCTTATTATAAAGTGTGACCCCTTAGAAATTATAATATAGGTAAAATTCCCTATTGTTTATTTTTAAAATTGTACATTATTTAAAAGTGAAGTAAAGCTGCTATTCAGCAAGGCTGCATTCGATAAATATATGTCAAAACAAGGCTTAAAAGGCTATTTTTCCAACCTAAGTTGTGAATTTAACCTAAATTTGGCATATCGCATAAAACATCAGTGAATAAAGCACCGCTCCATCCAATGAGTTGAAGAGAACAAAATATTAACCTTCTGATAAATTGCTGCCAAATATCCAAATGCTGCAGTGGAGAAGATAATTTTATTTTTGCATCAGAGACTGCGGATGAAATGCAATATAAAAGGTCATGATATATTGTGCATTAATGTCTGACGTTTGAGGTAATTAAACCCAATTTTAAAACAACTAAAACAACATTATCGACGTGTGATGAGATCGATCTGCTGGTTTGTTTAGTTTTCCAGTCACGCAATCCGTTGAGGCAAAGTCACACATTTTCTGTCAAAAAATTTATAGGAATTTCAGGGACCAAAACCGAAACCACAAGTTCTAGATGCACTTGGCCGAAAAAAGCTTTGCAATAATTATTTATTACTTCAATTAATCATATAAAGCAGTGGTTCTCAAACTCTTTTCTCCAAGTACCACCTCAGAAAAAAATTGTCTCTTCAAGTACCACCATAATGACCGGTATTGAAAGCTGCTACAGCACCGCACAGTTCAAAAAACGTGGCAGATTAATTCTTATCATTATGAATATTTATTATTGTCAGCCACTGTAAACGTTCTAAATAGTTTGAATATTAACACTGTACTGTGCTTACAGGTACAAAAAAAATTATAAAACATCAACGTTTAAATTAAAATGTGCTTTAAAAGTTAATTAAAAACAGCACTGTTCTTAAAAAGAAAAAATAAATAAATAAAAAGTTTTATCATAAAGTAGCCTATTCATTAAGTTCCTTGGACCTCATAAAAATTAGAAATTAGATCTGTTTGCTACGCGTTAGAGTAGGCTTTGAGTGTCCGAAAAGCAAGTAATTCAACTATACCTGTCAACATTGGGATATAAAAATGCGAGATACGCCCCCAACAACCGTTACAAATATGTGGCGGAAATTTGCTTCAAATGGTAGACTACATAACAAACATTAGACAATTGAAAATAAAGTAAAAGGTTTAGCCTATTAAAATCAATTTACTGATCACATCGGTGTTATCGTACGTGTCAAAGAGTTAAAAGTGTGTTCATTATTTAACTTTATTTAGCGATTCATCCGCGTACCACTAGAAAGAAGCCTGCGTACCACTAGTAGTACATGTACCACAGTTTGAGAACCACTGATATAAAGTATTTTGTAAGATTTTTTTTACATTTAACTCATTTATTTTCAGCTTAGTCCCTTTATTAATCTGGAGTCGCCACAGTGGAACGAACCGCCAACTTATCCAGCATGTGTTTTACGCAGCGGATGGCCTTCCAGCTGCAACCCATCACTGAGAAACACCCATTCACATTCATACACTATGAACCATTTAGTTTACCTATACCCCATATACCACAATTCATCTATAACGCATGTCTTTGGACATCAATTTAAGCTGAGTCAACTAAAAAAAAAGATCTGCAGCACGTTGCCTTACAGTTTTATGTTGAGTCTACATTTTTTACAGTCGTTCACAAATATTTCAGAAATGTAGCAAAATTACAGCTGTGCTCCTTCTTGGAGTGAATTGTTTACTTGGGTTCATCACTTCAGTTTTTGTTCTCACAATCTGAGCTTTCTTCAGATTAGGGCAGACGCCGATTCTACATGCTAAATGGGGTATATGCACACAGACTTTTAATATTCAGTCAGCTTTTTAATTACAAAGTCAATACAATCTCAAAATTATTAATTTGTAATAGTACCATTACAAAATCGCCACATTTAAGATATGATTTCTTTAAAAACCTGTGATTTTCACTGCCTGATTGATATATGAAATAAAGACCGGAAAAGAAGCACTGCATTACATTCTATTTTTCCACACCATGTCTTTAAAATATGGAAATTCATTTTACCCCAGTATTTATAATGAAATTTCTGCGCTAACCTGCTGCTACTGAAGGCGTTACATCTCGTTTTACGCTTAAACCACTTATGCTTTAGTGTATTTAACAGATTATATTTTAATTACATTACAACATCGATGCTGTAAAAGGAATGTTCTGAAAATGAGAACAGTCATATAAACCTTTCCCTGAAATAACTAAACACTAGAAAAACTGGAAACACTAGCTGTGCTTATACCCCATTGAGCTAACTCGATCTGACATGGACCTGACGAGAGGTAATGTGTGGAACACATCAAACCAACTAGCAGGCTTGACACTCACCAAAGGCCCGACAAAGCTCAATGGCTGACCATCGGCTTGGTGTGATCCATGTAGTTACCTTATATGCTGTAAGTTAATACTTAAATACACTGGAATAGCACATAAAGCACTGTAAAATAAAGTGTGACCAAATAAAGTGCCAGCATGAAATCTTTGACTTTAGATGGTCTGAAAAGAGGCAGGTTTACCTGTGCTCGGTCTCGAATGTGGTTGTAGGCGTCTTGAAGAGCCTGCTGAGTCTGCTCATCCACACTGGGGTCGTCTGTGCGGTTGAACAGAGCTGCAGCCTCATCCAGGAGCCTCTCCAGAAACTGGGCCTGGGCCTGGATGTCACTGTGGAGAACCCGCAGATGATCCACCTGCCACAGCTTCTCTTGCAGACCCAGCTGCATCTCCAGCAGAGGCTCCAGAGAGCAGTGCATCTTCTCCAGCCACAGGCCAAACTCCTCATGAGCCTTCAGGTACTCACTCCAGTGCAGCCAAACCCACTCGATACGACTGTCAGAGAGCATGAAAGAGATCACACTAATGAACTGAGGAAACAAAATGATGGGTCCATTTAGACATTACGCTGATGATAAGCATCTTTGTGTCATTATCATCAGCATATATTTGAATGTATTGCATTGTCAGCAACAACAGCTATTTCCATGGCAATAACAAATGATTAAAAACAAATATTTCCCAGTGATGGGTTGCAGCTGGAAGGGCATCCGCTGCGTAAAACATATGCTGGATAAGTTAGTGGTTCACTCCGCTGTAGTGACCCCAGATTAATAAAGGGACGAAACCGAATATACAACAAATAAACACTAGTGAAATTAGATATGTTTACAATTCTAAAGCATTTCCAGTAAAACCTTGAATATCCATTTAAATGAGTTTCAACTGCACGTCAGTTTATTCTACTAACAACATCCTAGCATTCTACTAATACTTTAATGAAAGTTAACACTGACATCTAATAGTAAAGTTGATTAAAGTCAACAGATAGAAAAAAGATGATCATAAAAAATCACAAGAACATTTATTTTTATAAATAGACATGAAATTTACAGTTTCATACATTTATATAGCTCTCTCTGACTCTGACTGGAACAGCATAATTTACTTATTTAAATTCCATTATACTTTCGGTTATGAAATAAACTTACGTTTTTTCACCAGATCCTCTCATTTAAGCCCTCGGTTTACTCGCGGTGCAGTTGTTCAGCCACAGCAGGCTGTCATGTGTTTGTGTTTGGTTCACTGAATCACACATTCGCAGTACTATTGGTTCACAGCTTCTCAAACTTGATCTCAGTGTAACGTTACTGTTCTAATAACTGAATAAGAGTATATATTGGATTATTTAGAGTCAGAGGGGTAATTAAGTTAAAAAGTAAGTAGTTTGTGGATGAGTGCTTACTGGAGACGTGAATCATTTCAAATAATTCAGTTCGATTTGATGAACTGCTTCAAACGGTTCACTTAGAAGAATTATTGGGTACAAATGTGTTAAAGTAATAGTTTTAAGTCTCTGTATTTTATGCTGTCACCTTGCTTCTGTCATGCCCACTCGTTTTTGTCGCGGGAGCAACAGCGAGGATGACTGGAGGAGAACCCGCTCTATCTGGTCAATGGCAGCATGACTACAGACTCTGAGGTGCCGTACGCGTCAAACACCTGCAGCGCGAAGTAAATAGATTAAATCCTAAAAGACTTTGTAGATTATATATTAAATACATTTACAAAGACAAAAACGAAGGAAGTTTTTGCTATAATATTAGTTAGTTTCAGTTAGTTTTGCATGTACACAGTTTCAGTTAGTTCTAGTTATTTTAAAAACTCTCGTTTTTATTTTTATTTCAATTAACGACAATTATTTTGAATTTTAGTTTTTGTTTATTTGTTCGTTAACTATAATAACCTTGATCCGAACACTTAAGTATGATTTATGAAAGCAGATATATCCCTCTGTTTGGACAAAGTCTTTACCTGTGACAGTGAATGATGTAAGTTAACGTCTCATCCCAGAAAGCCTTCAGATCTTTGAGTTTGGAATGAGTCTGATTCTTCAACTCTTCATCTCCATTCCGAAGAAGTGCCTCAGAGGCCACAAGCACTCGGTCCATCTTCACATGGCCTTCATGCTCCGAGCTATGGATTTTCTATAAGACAAAGAAAACACATGATTAGAAATATGCCGACATTAAATAATTCAATATATTGTGTTGCAATAATCCAATATATTGGGCAGTTCAAAATATTGTGAATTTTTATTCATATTTAAACTTTTACTTTCTTAGAATACTGAGATTGTTGTATTGGCAGTGGTTCTTCATTACTGCAACAAATGCTCAAAGACTTAATAGGCGACTTATTTTTAAAATAAGCCATTTTGAACATTTAATTTGGCCTACCACATTGGAAAATCTGTGACTATCTAAAGGCCTTTTCATTAACTCTGTACACTAAGGCTCCATCAACAGCAGGGTTGTCAAAAGCATCGAATTTGGTATCAATTGGTACTAAAAATTTAAAAACGTCCATTTCCCGCTCACATTTGAGCGATGTTGAGTGCACACTTAAACACTGCTGACTCGCGGCCCTCAGCTCATAGACACAAATCAGCTGATCTAGTGGCTTTGAAATGCTCCAGTGTGCGTGTATCTATAGCTGTGTTTCATTTCAGAGGCTGCATCCTCCGAAGCATGCATTCGAAGGGCAATGTGTCATCGTGCCACAACGAAGTCTTATTTTTAAAAAAAAAGACATTTTAAATCAAAGACTCTCTCAAATGCGTCCTTCGGTCCCGGGTAATAAAAGACACAACTGGTGGATCCTTCGTGACCTCGAACATTCCAAGATTGATTGCGTGATGATAACAGCAGGACCGATTTTTTTACAGTCAATGAGCAAGAAACTTTCAACAGAAAACTTCCAGAAGAATATGATGTCTTACTAAAAAGAGATTTTATAGACAGTTTGTTATGTGTATTCTTATGTGTACACGTACGAATCAAAGGAAAATATATTTCCAGTAAACCTTGTTTTGCCTTCAGATTGCTTAACAGAAGTTAACTTACCTCTGAGAAAAAACATTGCACAATTTATTTCCGCTCATTAACGTCAGCTTTTACAGTTGCAAGGTAATGAGATCCGTCCTCTATACGCTAAATTGTCTCATTAAAAACGCTCAGGTAAGCCCATGTGGACTTCGAAGGAGTCACCTTTGAAGTCTACAACCTTCGGAGGATGTAGCCTCTGAAATGAGACACAGCTAATGTTCGCACTTGGTGAACAACAGTAAAGAATGATGAACCGCAGCCAATGGATGTTTTTAAACTTTCAGTACCGAAAAGTACCGAACTCGATACTTTTGACAACTCTAGTTAACAGTTAATGTAACAAACGTAAATATAACACATACTATAAAAGCATTTAACAATCTTAAAAGATGTAAATTTTTTAGCTACTGCCTAATAATGCATTGAAGGTCCCATGAAGTGCTTTGAAATGTGCAGTTTTATTTGAATTTTCTTAACTGAAAAATGAAAAGAGGGTGACACATGAGTAGCCCCTCCCCTTTTAAAAAGCAGCCAATAGTGTTTTGTTGTTATCACAGCTCTGCCAGTGAGAGTGGATGAGCTCAAGTGCATCAAATGAAAAGCGTCTTTAAGGGAGCGGGGCATGTCTACTAGATACTAGAGAGCATCTGATTGGTCAAGCTTTGATGAGAAGTATGTGGTGACGTGAAAAAAACACGTTAATCTATTTAGACAGAAGTGAAAAACTGCAAGCTTTACATGTCGATATTAGTTTTATATCTGCTAAACCCAAATTTTGCCATTGTTTTGAAGCACACCAACATATAGATGTCCTTAAAACAATACTGATACCAACATCTACATTTTCTCATTTTAATTACATGGTACTTTTAAGAAAGTAATAATTCTTCAATTAATAATAATTGTTCTATGATAAAAACTAAATGACAGTTAGATTTTTTTTGTACTTTGATTTTAATCCATTAACTAACATTTGCTAATGAGACTTTATGTTAAAGTGTTACCTATCTTACTTTATCCCCTTTTGCAATTTAAATTGATTAAAAGATTTAATACCCCAAATATGTACCCCTTTACCCCAATTTTTTTTTCAGCTATTACACCTGTACACAGGGTTACAAACTAGCCTTTTGTGTAGCTTTGGTCAATACTGTGATGATAGCGTAAATCGTGATGAAAGCTTCAGCAATTAAATCGCAACAAGAAAAATTGACAGAAGTCTAGTCATGATCAATGGAACATCTAAACTGATGGGATTATATAGGATTACCCTCTGTGAGATGATCACAGGAGCTTCTTTAGCAAACACCAGCGACATCTGAGAAACGGAGATGGTTCTATTTCAGTTCAACCAAAGGTCAAGAAAGGTCTCACCTCTGTCTCTCGGAGCCTGATCTCCAGTGCTGATCTGGGCCCTTGGGTGTTATCGTTTTGTTTGAGCCTCTCCTGGATGGCCTGCATCCAGGATCGAGCTTCCTCCAGACTTTCCCTGAACTCATGCTGCTCCTGCTGGGTCATTAGGTTAAGGCTGACCTGATGCAAAAACACGGGGGACACATTTTTCATTTCACATTTCAATTTAGTAAAAAACAACTGATAGCGCATACTGATTTTAATCACTTTAAGCACATGCGTTTATCCAAAGTGTGCCTGTAGCTCAACTGGCAAAGCCAAAGCACCTTTAAGGCAAGTCTGTTCATCCAGTAACCATATTGGAAATCCTCCCTCGGGAAGCAATTTTTTAATCGAGCAAACACAGCTCTATCTAAATGAACGAGGAAAGATTGAAACCTCAACATGTTGGTCAAAAATAATATATATAAATAACAATAATGCAGAATATAATAACCAAAATATTGTATTCTAAATGAATATATATTTAAATAAATCGGTTTTGACAGAAATTACTTGTTAGAATGTTTATATTTCTGCAAAAAAGTGGAACAGAATATTTTTTTTTAAAAATGAAAATGTATATATGGATAAATATAGTGACAAAACTGCAATCTACATTAATAATAGAAGATCAGAAATAGTGATGGCTATTGATAAATATATATATATTTTGAATCTATATATTGAAGAAATCCCCTTTAAAGATGTTTTTTTATAAATGCATATAATACGAAAATTACATTATGAACTTATGATATTATATTTTCAATAAGAAATAAAAAATGGATTCATGGAACATGATCTTTACCCAATATTCACACCATTTTTGGCATGAAAGAAAAATTCTATAATTTTTAACTTATTCCATTTATTGTTGGCTATTCCTACAAATGTACCTGTGCAACCTTTTGGTCCAGGCAGGGTCAGATATTTTAAATTATATAATAATTAAGAAAGCATTTATCTGAATATGTACAAAACATTTAACAATATCACAAATCAGATAATGGCAGTTAAGATGAGCATAAAACACTTCTTTCAAAATGACTCATTTTTAATGGAAATAGCTTGGCTTTGATTCTTAGGAAATGTCACTTACATTGGAAATAACAACCCTGACTAAAAAAAATAAAAAATAAATAAATAAATAAAAAATAAAATAAAATCAGTCATTTACTTTGGATAAAAGGGCCGGTCAAACAAATAAATGTAAAACACTTAAGGCCAGTTTCCATCAACAACGATAATGATTACTGTAATGATTATTATTTATATTATATTATTATTATTATCATTATTTTAAATCACAAGTTCAAGCATTTGCTGGTTTCACGATTATTTGATATTTTCCTGATATCACAGATGTGTACTGTAAAACACTTTTAAATCGTCACTACTGAACACTGAGCTTGAGTCAGCTTCTTTTGGGGCTCTTTTCCGTTTAATTAACATTAAAACATTAAGCACATGATGCCAGCATTTTTCTCATTCATCCAATAATAAAAATCTAGTGTATAACCTGCCTGATCTTACAAGGAAAAACATAACTGTTTTATGTTTTAAGTGACTATTTTAAAAAGGAGGCGTGGCACCCAACCCCACCCCTAAACCCAACTGTCATTGGGATGAGCAAATCGTTGTAAATTGTACAAATGAGATTGATTTAGTGGCTAATTCGGATGAATTTGTACATAAAGTTAAGAATTGTTGTGAGATTGTTTTGGTATAACTCATCCCAAAGATATAACTAGGTAACTTCTGTTGCGTTACTTGACTTTTTGTTTTGGTAGGTGTTGCAGTGTAATTTTTGCTTCATCACATCAGGACATCCTGTTAAGCAACAGGCTTCTAAAATTTATTCAAGTGTTTTTCCTTATTAAAAAAAAAAATTTAATTATATGTTCTGTATTTTTATTTACTTTTTTGTACTTTTATATTTTGTAACTTATTTTGAAATAAAGATCTGTTATTGCAATACAAAGTTTCTAATGGCTCTACATGAGCAATTCCATGCAAATGTCAACCTTGCCATGAAAAAAAGTTAGTAAATCCCTTTCTAGGTTTTGTGTTGTCTTGCATTTACTGTAATGTAAAAAAAATACTCAAAAAGCTATCAATGTTTTCAAACAATTATATTTAACCAAAGTCACACAAATGAAAATTCTGCATCTGTCACATCCATAACAAAGATGTCACATCCATAATGACGCTTTTCATCAAAAATGCAAAAATGTTAAACAAAATAAAATAAATAATTTTTGTTCTATAGTGAGCAACTCTTATCCTTTTGATTAGCATTGTTTCTTTTAAGTTGTGCAGTTTCATTCACAAAATTTCTACAAAGCATGTTGTAGACTGCAAACTCGCAGACTTTTTTAGTCACATCCATAACGCATGTTTATTTTCCTCATTTAAAATCTAAAAAATGTTTACAGATTGATATTTCTCTGATCCTATAACTCTGTGTATAGTTGTTTTGGAAAATATAAAAAGATGTTTCAATATAATGTTAACATACACTTTCTCTGTGAATTTATATCTTAAGTTTTTACTGCAAATGTCACATCCATAATGCTGGAATTATCCCATTATGGAAGTCAACGGTCACCGGTTTCCAGCATTCTTTAAAATATCTTCTTTTGTGTTTAACAGAAGAAAGAAACTCATAAAGGTTTGGAATTACTTGAGGGTGCATAAATAGTGAGTACATGTTTATTTTTGGGTGAAATATCCCTTTAACATTTTTTTTTTTGTTACAACTGGTAAAATTAGAGTTCAGAGAAAGTAAATTGGTTAAATATAAAATGTTACGTCCCTAAGAAAACAGTCAAAAATATGTGTTTTTTATATTGTAACAAACTGTTCAAATTCTTCATCAACAACATCAACAGCAACATTTTTAAAAATTTTATATCAAACATATAATTCATGGTTAAGCCAATGCTAACAGACTGTTGGAACAATTATGCAAACTATCTAAAACTATCAGATGACGCAGTCACAAGAAAACTTTGAGTCAGAGAAGTCTGACATTTTTTACATTGTAGTAAACTATAGTAATTATTGGGTTTGGCGGGTATGTTCACAAATTGTGACATGAATCACCCCTCTGGCAGTTGGTTTGAACCAAACACCTTCTGGTTGCCAGCCAGTATTTGTAACCACTAAACCACTCCACCCTACAGCACAATGTTTCACCAAAACGCCTGTACACTGTCAATACTGCTAACCTTTTTTTTACGGTGGACTAAACACTATTCCTTAAGTGGCAACAAACAAAACAAGAGACTCAATGAAAGGCAGAGCAAAATAAGCCCCTTTTTCATCTGTACAGAAGCGCCTTACAACGGATTTTACAAGGCATTTTCCTGCGTGACTCATATCTCCCACAGCATTCCCATAACCCTTTTCATATGAAAATACTCAAACAATAGATCTGGAGAATAGTCTAAACCCTTAGTGCCACAGTTTCCCTCTGATGGTCTTAAGGGTCATTCAGTGGGGATGTGAACAAAACATGCTATAGTATGAAAGTCTATACATAAATGATTTTTACTTCATGTTTGTCTGGATTTATGATTTATTGGTGTGTTTCCACACGAAAAAAATACAATAGTAATTTATAATAAATACTACAGTGCTTTCCAAATATGTTATGTTAAAGTGAACTGTGCTGTATATATTATATTATTCACAACACTTTATTGATGAATGCTAGTGTGCTGTAGTACTAACTATAGAATAAAGTGTAGCATATTTTAGTTTTTACTACGGTAAACTGTGATTTATTTATTTATTCATTCATTTTCCTTGAGCTTAGTCCCTTTATTCATCTGGTGTCACATATGTTTTACAAAGCGCATGCCTTTCCAGCTGCAACCCACTACTGGGAAACAACTGCGGTTTATTGTGGTTTAATATAAATTAATTGTAGATAAACTACAATATTGGGTGATTTGTTTATTACTATAGTTCATGTGATGCCATTGCAACTACAGAACTACCACAACAGATTAATTCCTGCACTTCACTATAATGTGATTCAAAATCACCATAGTATTTACTATAGATTACTACTATAGTGTTTTAATATGGGTTTGAGTAAAAAAAAAAATGTTTTACTCTGTAAAATACTAAAGATATTTCTGTCAAATTAAAATGTTTTCAGACCTGTTTATATTCACGTTTAGACAACACAATACCATTGCTTTAATTAAGTTATGAAAGCAATAGTGGGGTAAAAAGTGTTTTTATATACACACATTTTCCGACTTTCACCTTAATAATATAATACCAGAAATGTATTCTTTGTAAATTCTAAAAAGGGAAATATTATTAATATTTATAATACCTTTAACCATGGGCCTGTATAAGATTCTGACAGTACTATAACCTTGGATAAAAAAATCACGGTTTCACGCTATGACGGTATTGTGATCACTGCTCTAAAATATATTGTTTTTAAATATCCGGCTAAAAAACAAAACCTATTTCCCCCTTTGAACACAATATATTTTATTTTGAGAAACATTTAAAGTATAGTAAACATACAGTAAACATGTCAGGTTAAATAGTTAAAATGAATCTTTAATTTCTGCGGTCTTCATTTGTTTCAAAAACACAGTTGTCTTTCCAATTTACACCTAAAAAAAACACAAAAAAATCTTACTCATACCTTAGAAATGGTATAGCGGAAAATTTTGGCGGTATGAAAACCTTGACTTTTCCAAACCGCGGTATACCTTGAAAACGGTTATTGTCCCATGCCTAAATACCTTACATTTATACAGCACTTTACTGGACACTCTAATGGCCCGTTTCCACTGAGTGGTACGGTACGGTACGGTACGGTACGGTTCGGTACGCTTTTAAGGCCGTTTCCACTGTCTAAAAGCGTACCGAACCAAACCGTACCGTACCCCTTTTTGGTCACCCTTTCGAAAGGGTACCGAAACCCAGAAAGCGAGCCGTAAGGCGGAGCTACACGCGCAGCTGAACGTCATTGGCTTACAGAGATACGTCATTTGCTCACGCAA
Source organism: Danio albolineatus (assembly GCA_903798035.1). Classification (NCBI taxonomy): domain Eukaryota; kingdom Metazoa; phylum Chordata; class Actinopteri; order Cypriniformes; family Danionidae; genus Danio; species Danio albolineatus. The sequence continues at coordinate 1,141,372 of CAIGQQ010033471.1, read as the reverse complement.
CAAGCAGAATGAAAACAAAGGACCCGCCATGTTTAATACACAGCCGAGAGGCAATGCTCCGAAATAATATCAGCATATAATAACAAGCCATGGTCGACCCGAGCTTAAACAAACATTGTCTTGAACGGCCACAGAGCTGAGAGAAGAGCAGATTGTTATGGGTTACGAGCCCATAAGCCCGAGGGCGAGTGCTTTCGCTTTGTCGCTTGCGATCGCGTCAATGTTTGAAATAACAAAGTTCTTAACCTGGACTATTATAAACTGGGAATGACGGAGTTACTCTCTAACGAGAGAATAATGACGGAGAGGCTACATGTACTGGTGAAGATTAAAGACACAGATGAGAGGTTTGCACAGACGGGGCTCTATTTCGTATTGTTTTTGAACCTAAATAAGGCATACATGTCTGCTGTGTATAGTTTTTCTGTAATTTGGTAACATCGGAGACTGTGTGGGGCTGTGTGTTCATATATGCTGCATTTATTTATTTATTTGATATAATCGCGGACCGTAGGCTATTTCACATCATTGATCTGCAGTTATAATCAGATCATGTTCAGTCAGTAATGTCATTTTTACACCAATGTTTTTGTGTATAATAAAGCATCTGTTTTGTGAGAAGTGCTTCTCGTATGATTTTTGAACGACCCATAAAGCTTTACTGTAGACATTTCCTCGAGCGAAAATGACGTCGACAAACTTTCTGTCGTACACCACGCCCACCAAAAGAGTACCCTTTTGCAGTGGAAAAGCAAGCCTGATAAAGGTGACCCGTAGCGACCCGTACCGTACCGTACTGTACCACTCAGTGGAAACGGGCCATAAGCGCATAGTTCATCATTAGGATACCGGGGTTAAACCCTACTCTTTTTCGAAGGACACCCTGGAATTCTTAACGACCACAGAGGGTTTAACGTCTCATCCGAAAGACGGCGTCCCCATCAATATACTGGGGCGTAAGGACCCACACAGACCACAGGTTGAGCACCCCCTTCTGGCCTCACTAACACCACTTCCGATAGCAACCTAGCCTTCCCATGTGGTCCCCTACCAGGTGCTGACCAGGCACAGCCCTGTTTAGAGTCACAAATGGTCACGGTTCAAAAATGAACAAATGAGCGAAAATAAATCAAACTTCACCTTAAATGAACTGCCATGGTTTTCAATCATAACAAATGAAGGCATTTGTTAATCTGACCAACTGTCATTTTCTGAAAGAGGAAATGCTCTAAAAGACAAAATGCTGATTTGAAAATTTCTCAAAACTTTATACAATAATACAACAATATTAACATTCTACTCTCATAATTTCTTAATTCAGAGAAACTGAGAATTTTCCAGAGGTGTTTTCCTAGCGGTGTGTTCTGAATGTGTGTCTGTACCGTTTAATATCAGCAGATACACAGCATACACAACAGTTCACAAGTAACGTCAATTAAAAGGGAATACACTAAACGTACATTATACTGCAAGACACCAATCCCCCTTAAATGACACCATTTGTCCATATTGAACACTGTTTATAAACATAAACACAAATAATCGTAGCGACCCACAACCAAAACAACTCCACGCCCTCTTTTACGATTATACACTGATTTGCATACATGGAGCAGTTGTTGGAGGTCTGCATTCAACAAAAATGCAACCTTGAAGTCACGTCTAATTCAGTCTGACAACAATTTATAGAGGATTACCGTCTCGACTGAAGCATGCGGACACAGTTAAGTGCATTAAATAGCATCGCGTTGCACTTTATAAGCTGTAAACTTTATGCTCAGAAAGTACCAGCACAGCAATGCAGCTACACCGACATGACTGCGTTTACAGGAGCCAAAACAATCGATAAAGTACTCGAACTTACGGATATGTGCGCATCTGATACGAGTATTTAGGATAAGAGACGACCTCAAGTTGCTCTTCGGGCTGTAAAGTTACAGTGATCCGTCAGGAAGTCAATGCAGGCCTGTCAGTTGCTTCTCGGGCTGCTCGAGGAGGAGAGATCGGCCACAGGCAGAAGCAGCTCATCCGCCGAGCAACCGATGAGCCAACGTCACTGAGCGCGCGCGCCAAAACCATTCAAAAATAAAGCGGGCTTTTTGTTTTTTATTTTTGTAGGTTTGGAGTTGTCGATTGGAAAAAAAAAAACTTGCATTTACAGAAAAACTAAATACACTCGAGTAATCTTTTAATCAGGTTAAGACAATTTCAGATATGTAGCTAAATTCCCAACAGGGAATGTTGCCAGAACATTCACTAACGTTCTTTAAAAGTTGTAGAAATGTTAGCACAGAACGTTACCAACTAAACGTTTTTAGAATGTTCTCATAACGTTATTAAAGTTCTTGTAACGTTGTTAAAAAACGTTGTTAGAACAAAGTTCTTGGAACATCTTCAGGACGTTATTTGTAGTTGATGAACGTTCTCATTATGTTGATGAAAAACGTTCTTATAACAAAGCTCTTGGAACGTCTTCAGGACATTATTTATACTTGATGAATGTTTTCACAATGTTCATAAAAAACGTTCTTGTACATTCTCGGTTCTTCTTTTTGAAAACGTTGTAAGGATGTTATGCTGACCAAAAAGAAAACGTTCTAGCAACATTAAGCAAACTGGACATTTTAACATTCTCGGATTGTTATAGATAACGTTATGAGAACGTTCCCACAACCTAAATTTGTTAGCTGGGTTGTCAGTTCATACACCACTTTTTCATGTTTGATTGCTGAAATAACATCCTTTATGAGTATTTCTAACTCATGTAGCCTAATAAGAAGGCTTATAAGTAGGCCCACACAGAATCTATGCACGCAGAATTCTGCAGACTTTCACAGATTTTTAACCCATCATTGATTCTATTGATTTACTGGTGTAATTGTGTGTACATTTATATTTATTCAGTTTTTAAATAAATTTCAGTAATATTATTGACTAATATAAAAATATTCCTATCATTTATTCACAATACAGTTTGTAAAGTACTATTTTCTGTTATTTAGTAGATGTATTATATGAGAGACTTGCTTTGTTTTCCAAATAAAGTGGATCTAATTGGATTTGCATTGTAAACATTAAATAAAAGTTAAAAAGGTATTACTTTTTTTTTCATATATTAAGGTTTTAGTTATGATACTCCCAAAATCATTCTGCATAAATCCACAGATTTTTAACAAAAATTTGCGCAGAATTGGCTAAAAATGCCTGCAGATTCCGTCTGGCCTTACTTATGAGGTATAGTTTATCTATTCTGTCAACATTTCCAGTAAGCTACCCTTCACTTGCTCCAAACCTGCTTGACTTCCTTTCTTCTGTTGAGCACAAAAGAAGATGTTTTGTTAACTGTAACCATTTGTGTGTGTTTTTTTTAATACTATGGGAATCAATCGTTGCACGTTTTCAAGTTTCTTCAAAATATATTTAGTGTTAAACAGAGGAAATAAATTTAGAAACGTTTGGAAGAGAGTATTTTCATTGTTATGTGAACTATCCCTTTAAGAACAATTACAAATGTGTAAGGTGTTTAGTCTTTTTTCTTGAATATGTTTTGATGCTACTGTCTTGTATCAACGTAGTATTATTTAATTATTATTTTTTATTTAATTATATATTTTTGTATTTTATCTTCTTTCCTTTTTACTGATTTATACTGATGTAAAATGTAAATATTGCCAATTTCTTACAGAAACTGCCTCTTATTTATTTAGGTATTATAATTATTTTGGAAACATATTGGTATGTGCATTAATGATATGCAGCAAGATTTTAAAGACACCATTTTTGGACACTACTGAAATTACTCCTTTATTATAAACTTATCATTTTCCCTTATAATATCTCTTTACTTTGCACATTTTATGAATTTACAAACAACCAACTGATTTTTCATGATTTTTTTTTAAGAATATAAAAATCTAAAACACTTAAGAATCTAAAACACTTAACACATCTTTCTTTACAATTGTGTTCACAAAAATGTTAGAAATGTCTTTGTGATGTTCTTTGGCTTTAAAAAAACAACAACTGATGTTTATAGTTTAAGTGCTGGTGAAAAGCATAGACAGGACATAGCCGCAGATTTGCAAACATTTTCTCTACAAAATGTTTGCTTTAAATATGCAAATCAGCCATTATTTAATAAAATATTAATGCATTCATTCATAAATATTCACTAATGCTGTATGCATACAGTTTAAGCACTAGAATCGGTACATTGGATGAATAAAATTCTCCATAAATCATTTTTGACATATCAAATGTTGTTGTTTTTTTTACAACAGGGGATATTAGAGATTGTATCACATATATTTTTAAAAATTAGACAAATTAAGTACAGACACATGCCTCTGTAAATTCCTCAAAATACAGATATGAACAACAGATATGATAGTGGAAGTGCTGCTGAAGTGAAGATTTAGATTTGTCTTTAAAATATGTCATTGAATCAGACACAGATAAGAAAAAAACTGATAAAGAAAAACCTAAATATTATATTATGAATATTTTATATGAGGGGCCTCTTAAAAGTGAAGAAAATAATCTATAAATTCCAATCAACCATTTTAAGCTTGGCTTCCCACAGGACGTTTCACTGGGTTATTTTATAGTGCTTTTTGATTTACGAATGAAATAAGGTTTGGGGAGAACACTAGAATAATACATGAAAGTCTAAATCCAATGGGAACACATGGTGAATTAGCCTTCTAGGTTGGCCTAAATATTGACGTCACAGCTTTACAGCTTTAAAAAAAAAACTATTAATCTCACCAAAGCTTTTTCGACCTTGTTGAAGTGAATAGAAATAGACAGAACAGAAAAGAGACATTCAGTATGAAGCCTGACTTTTAATATTACCTGCTTTAAGAAACATGCTGTTGACTAAAAGCAGGGACTCAGCTGTGAAAATCTTAGAAGGATTTTTAAGGTACAGAATTTTTCATTTTTAAGGTACAGAAGGAAATTCTGTACCTTAAAAATGAAGTTCTGCCTTCTGTCAGGATAAAGAAGTGATGATTTTTTATTGAGTTATAATCTTGGGACAGATGTTTTCAAGGGTACTGAGTGATAATGTAATGGAACATAACTAACAATAGCCTTCACCTGTGTGCATCTCTACAGCATTTGAAAATACTAAAACCTGAAAGTATTCATACTGTACCCCTGCAGGCCCGGATTAAGAATTCAGAGGGCCCTTGGCACAATGTCTTGTAGGGCCCCTACCTGGCCGCACCCCTATAGTTGAATTAAAAAAATACGATTTTTTTAAAATTAAAATTAATCGATAATGTATTGCCCACATTTTTAAAATAAATGATATTCAGTACATATACTTGTAGTCTACAAATATTTAACTTATTTTTAAAGCATTAAATGCATACTTTGAAAGAAAAAAATACTAATAAGACTAGTGAAAAATTATGTATTTTAATATACTTGTTCAAGTTCACTAAAACAGTACTAAAATACTGTATATATTTTAATGTGTAATGTGTATTTATATAGCGCATTTATTGTGTATGGCCATACATCCAAAGCGCTTTACAATCATGGGGGGGGGGGGGGGAGGGGGGTCTCTTCACACCACCACCACCAGTGTGCAGCATCCACTTGCATAGATGATGCGACGGCAGCCACAGGACAACAGCGCCAGCTAGTGCGCTCACCGCACACCAGCTATTGGTGTAGTGGAGAGACAGTGATAGAGCCAATACGGAGGATGGGGATGATTGGAAGGCCATGATCGTAAGGGCCGATTGAGGGACTTTGGCCAGGACACCAGGGTTACACCACTACTCTTTACGAGAAGTGCCATGGGATTTTTAATGACCACAGAGAGTCAGGACCTCGGTTTAACGTCTCATCCGAAAGACGGCGCCCACTGACAGTATAGTGTCCCCTTCACTTTTACTGGGGCATTAGGACTCACACAGACCACAGGTTGAGCGCCCCCTGCTGGCCTCACTAACACCACTTCCAACAGCAACCTAGGTTTCCCATGTGGTCTCCCATCCAGGTACTGACCAGGCTCAGCCCTGCTTAGCTTCAGTGAGTAACCGCTCTTGGGCTGCAGGGGTGATATGGCTGATATGGCCCCTTAAAATACCTTTAAGGGGTATTTTTAATGTATAACTTATAATGCATATGATTTGGATATAACACTAGTTCTATGAATCTGAGTCTTCCATAATACACACACTTATTAATGATTCCTGCTTGTCTTCCTCTTGATGAAGAGTAGGCAAAATCTGATATGTAGTGAGGAAAAAAGAAGAACGTGTTCATCAGACGCTGGATTCGAACCGGGATTCATGATCGATCGCGTCAAAACATGTTGCCATGCACTTTATGAGCAACACCACTCACACTGCTGTCAGTTGCGCTCTTTAGTTATGTTGTCTCTGTCAATCAAACAGTGATGGGCGGGAATCTCTCAACTAGCTTATTCCAACGAGGTGCGCTATTTGCACCAAAATAGACACTCCAAAATCTGCATTTTTTCCCCCCTCGCAAGGGCCCCAGGTGCCCATAATGCCCATTGGTTAATCTGGCCCTGTACCCCTGTCAAATTCTGATTTAAAGTTACTTTTATTTAACCAGCAAGTTTGTTTTTAAGGGCAAATGATACAAGATTCTTCCAAAAGATAATAAGACGACATACAAGAGGCATCATTGTAGAAAAAAAAATATTTCTCAGGTTTTATTTAGCTTTGAACAAAAAGTGGCATGTCCAAAATTATTCATACCCTTTTCAATAATCAGTACAAAAGCCTTTATTGGCTATTATAGCAATCAAATTCTTCCTATTGCTGACCAGATTGTCCCCACTCATCTTTAGCAATGATCTCCAACTCTTTCAGGTTGGAAGGTCTCCTTGCCATCACCCTGATCTTTAGCTCCCTCCACAGATTCTCAATTGGATTTAGATCAGGACTCTGGCTGGGCCACTGCAAAACGTTAATGTTTTTATCTGATAACCATTTCTTCACCACTTTTGCTGTGTGTTTTGGGTCATTGTCCTGCTGAAATGTCCACAGCTGCCCAATGCCGAGTTTCTCTGCAGACAGCCTGTTGTTTAGATGAATAATTGTTGTTGTATGAATAACTTCGGGCTTATATATGTGAAACAAACATGTTTAATTACACTGCACCTGGTTTCTGAAACACAAATTACATTCTTTTCAACAATTACAGAAACATATGGAGAGAAACTGACTTCATAGATGATTTGAATATAAATATGACCTTCAAGCACAAATACAGTTCACAGTTTTTTTCATTTACAGTAACAGTATTGATTTTAATGTTGCATGAATGCATCAAATTAACCACCACCTTCAGTGTATAATGTTACACACGAGGCAGTTTCAAGCTGTCAAACTAATACTTTCAGCCTGCACTGACCGCCTACATATAACTGATTTAAAAAATTTAAAAAAAAGTATAATCAATAAAACTAACATTCATGCAGATGAGCCACAAAAAGACATACTGATTTATTTTGCATGAGAAATATAATGATAATGGTATCAAATTCACACACTCACACAATTAAACCTCAAACTGAAAGGAAATAATTTCATGTTTACAGTATTTAATTATAATAATTTTAACAGGATCGCTTGAATTATCGTAAACAAACTGCCTTGCCTAAATGAAATATTCAATTCAATTCAATTCAATTGAACTAAATGAAATAAAACTGGACACTGTGCATATAAGGAAATAAACAGACGTAAAGGTGCACTAAGTAATTTTTTGTTGTAATGTTGTGGGTTTGTACTGGTGTAGATTCATTTGATATTTGTTAAGTTTTTGATCCTTTACATTAAGAGACCACCTGATTCTGTAAACTGTAATGACATTTCTTCTCAATTTAAATAAAAGCGATGTCATTTAAAGCCACATTTTTGCTTAAAATGCTTAAAATTGCTTAAAAAATAATAAAAGGTGACCATATTAAGACACAATTCCAGTTTTACCAGTGTTTTAAATGTAAGTTAAAAAAATATATATATGTTTGGTGGAATAACTTGTAATTCTGACTGTTATTTCCTAAAAAAATAAATAAATAAATTGAAATATTTTTCAAATTTGGAAGAAATGTTTTTAGATCTTTATAGAATAAAACAAATATTCATATTTTAGTTAAATATTAAAGTAAATCCAAAAAATTGAGAATTTTCAAGTTGCCTCCTAATTTTTCTTCTATAGCTTTATACACATTGTGGAACTTTGTAACATCTTTTGCAGTGTTTCTCAACCACGTTCCTGAAGGACGACCGACACTGCATGTTTTGGATGTCTTCTTTAGCTGCATTTACACTGCATGGTTCAACTGACTCAATTCTGATTTTTTTTCTCCCATGTGGCACAGATCGGATATGGCCTATGTACATGTAAGCAGGGGAAAAAAATCACATAGATTTACTCAAATCAGATTCAGGCCTTGTTCATATGTGGAAAAGTATCCAAAATGAATCGGATCTGTAAGCAGAAAATGAATCGCATGTCTGCAGTGTAAGCAGGTAGATCAGATTTTCACCTGTCAATGAGAGTCGCGCATCATTAAAAAGTGTAGCAAATGATCTCAACTTGGATGCTTTCATTTCAGAACACACTTCAGCAGTTCTAAACCTTAAATCTCATATACAAGGACTAAAAGAGAGAGAGAGAGAGAGAGAGAGAGATAGAGAGAGATCAACATCCGCCATGTAACCAATATAAGTGAAGTTTCACAAACTAATTTCGAGAGGAACACGTGATACTATTGACCGCAGCTAGTTTCCCATTTACAATCACCAGCTAGCCAATCAGATTAAACCAATCCCACTATAAGTATCCCAGCATACATCACTCCCTTATCTTCGTTTTCCGAAGAAACCCCCCGTCCACCCCTTCTCCTCCTTCTATCTTTAACACAGGGAGCCCTCGAGAACTACCTGATCTCGTTCTCCCCGTTACATGCTCATTCTACCAGGCGGGAGCCCTGGGCTCAACTATCTCCGAGCTCAGGGTTCTCTCCCGGGACAGCATGCCAAACCTGCTAACAGCTGTCAAACAGTTGTCAAACAGTATCTAAGTGCGAACTCTTGAAACTTAATATAAAACTGTTGCATACATCACACGCATAAATCACGCCATGGACATTACGATTAAGATGCCTACTGGTTTAAAAACACCTATTAAAACAAGATGACATAATGAAAACTTTTCTGTCATAAACTATAGTAAAAAAAATACCTGTCAAAAATGAATTTTAATAAATTAAATCCTGTAAACACAGATTGAAATACAGGAATGGAGAAAAGAGCTCTTTTATTATCAGCTGTCAGTCAGCGCCCGCTCTTTTTTTCCGTGTCATTGCGATCTTCCCGTCGCTGTGTAAATGCAGACAATCGGATATGAGTCACTTTTAAAAGCTGATGCAAGTCGGTCATCAAAAAGATCAGATACAGTCACAAAATCAGAAATTACCATCAAGGGGGACCTTTGTCTGTCACACCCATTACAGGTCTTTCATTCATTCATTTTCTTTTCGGCTTAGTCCCTTTATTAATCTGGGGTCGCCACAGCGGAATGAACCGCCAACTTATCCATCATACGGTATGTTTTACGCAGTGGATGCCCGTCCAGCTGCAACCCATCTCTGGGAAACATCCATACACACTCATACAATACGGACAATTTAGGCCACCCAATTCACCAATACCACATGTCGTTGGACTGTGGGGGAAACCGGAGCACCCGGAGGAAACCCACGCAACCACGTGGAGAACATGCAAACTTTACACAGAAATGCCAACTGACCCAGCCGAGGCTCGAACCAGCGACCTTCTTGCTGTGAGGCGAACGTGCTACTCACTACGCCACCGTGGCGCCCACAGGTCTTTCAGTCTCTGCTAATGAGCAGATGATCTGAATCAGGTGTGTTTGGTTAAGAAAACATGGGAAATGTGCTGAGATGGTGGTCCTCCAGGAACGTGGTTGAGAAATACTGATCTATTGCATTTGATTTGTCGTAAACTGTATGTTATACAATAAATATATATGAGTTCGTAAATATATAAAAGTTTTACTCATTTTAAAGATATGACTGGATATCACATGAGCAGGGCCAGACGGAATCTGCGGACATTTTTTGCTATTTCTGCGGAGTATTTTGTTAAAAATCTGCGGATTTATGCGGAATAATTTTAGGAATATCATAACAAAAAAAAGAATATATTAAATAAAAAGTAATACCTTTTTTACTTTTATTTAATGTTTACAATGCAAATCCAATTAGATGCACTTTATTTGGTAAACAAAGCAAGTCTCTCGTATAAAATCTCTTCTAAAAGACAGAAAATATTACTTTACAAACTGTATTGTAAATAAATCATATGAATATTTTAATATTAATCAATATTTTTACTGAAATTAATTTGAAAACTGAATAAATATAATTGTAAACACATTTACACCAGTAAATAAACAAAATCAATGATGGGCTAAAAATCTGCGGAAATCTGCGGAATTCTGCGCGCGCAGATTCCGTGTGGCCCTACACATGAGCAATATCATTTGTTTAAATGTTTTCAGTTATAAAACAGTAAACTTGATAAATAAATTAATTAGTACACCTTTAAAAGAGACGCTAACACCAGATTTTCTTGTGCCTACTGTATCTTTAACACTCCAGTGACACGAACGAGAGTCGAAAACACATAAGCCCGTACAAAAGTCTGATAAGTGTTTTTTTTTTTTTACAGTTCGTTTGTCATAAACCCCAGAAGGCCTAAACAAAACCAAGCCAACCGTCTTTCTCCTTCCACTTCTCCAGTCTTTTTTTTTTTTTGCGTATGAAAAGTGAGAAACGCAGCTTGGTATCGAACGAGCCTGATGTGCGTCAAAAAAAACAAAGAAAAAGTCAGCCGGATGCTTATAAATCCTCCGAAAGAGTGCAAGATGGAGAACGATCAGCAGTACACCGACCAGTAAATAAGGTTGAAAACTATATAAGCTCCGGGAAAGATCATTCTGGAGTATTTATCGATGGCGTGTGTGTTCTGCATTATGCGTAAGGCGCGGATGCCCTTCTTCTTGGTGTTGGTGGACTCACTGCTCACGGACAGGTGGACCACCATATGCTCCTGTTTCTCCGGAACCACTTCTTCAGGTACCATCGGAGCCTCTGTGTAACCGGCCAGACTGTTGGTGTCGGCCTCGCTGTAGGTCCCGTCCAACATCATGGTCCTGGTGTGGGACATGCCGCAGGTGCAGGGCAGAGACTGAAGAAATGAGGAGAAATTGTTAGTGTGGGCCAAATTATTGCATTAGTTCAATAAGTTGAGAACTACCTAATCGAGCGAGGGTGTTCATATGCAATTTTCTTTTCTATTCTAATACAAAATGGAGTTGGATATACAGTAGAGTGCAGCTGGGATCTGGAAGAAAATCGTATCTAAAATAATAAATCATAAAATAATAAAAAATAAAAAGTTAAAAAAGGCTTTATTAACATGTCTATTATATCACAAACAGCACTCATGTACAATAATAAATCTCATTAAAAAGTCATTACGCACTCAATATGCATTAATTTCCCCTGAAGGTCTTCTTGTTTGTTTTGTTTTTTAATATAAAATCCAATGTTTTTTTTCAATAGGGTGATTGATTTTAATTTTGATAAACTATTTAAAAAACTGAATCACCCAAAGGAGGTTTTCTCACCCTCAGACCATCCAAGATACAAGTTATTATAAGTAGAAGATATAAGTAAGAGATAAGAAGAAGATTAAAGGGATAGTTCACACACAAAGAAACTTTCATCCTCACCTCAAGTGGTTGTAAACGTTTGTGAGATTGTTTCTTGTGTTAAATACAAAGCAAGATATTTTGAAGAATGTTGGACTTTTAGTTATTGATATCCATAATAGGAAAAGAAAATACTATAAAAGTAATGCTCAATCCTAATTCAATTTTTTAACCCCTACTCCTTTCCATTGGCCCTTGAAACAGAGTGTGAAGGAGAAGGACTTCACACCCCTAAGAGATTTTACCCCTGAGAAATGGGACAGCACTACAACACCTGCACATGTTGTCATATGTCATTGCAAGCTTGTACTTAATTTGAGATCGCCAACGACTGCTGTTATTCCAGTTGGACCAACCAAAATATTAGTTAATATAAGTAGAAGATATAAGTAAGAGATAAGTAGAATATTAAATAGATAGTTCACACACAAAGAGAATTTCATGCTTCGTCAAGTGGTTGTAAACGTTTGTGAGATTGTTTCCTGTGTTAAATACAAATGAAGATATTTTGAAGAATGTTGGACTGGTAGTTATTGATATCCAGAATTGAAAAAGAAAATACTATAAAAGTAAGGTCCAATCCCAATTCTATATATTTTTTTTACCCCTACCCCTTCCCCTTGGCCCTTGAAACAGTGTGAAGGATAAAGGCTTCAAATTTTACCCCTCAGAAATGGGACAGCACTACAACACCTGCACATGTCGTCATATGTCATTGCAAGCTTGTACTTCATTTGAGATCGACGACGACTGCTGTTAGTTATTCCAGTTGCGTTTTTTTAAATATATATATTTCTTTTCAGGAAATCACTGAAGGCAATGATATCATGATACGATCATAAGATCATACCTGTACTGTGCATTTACACCATGGCCATATTCATTTAAACACACGAAAACAACATTAACATTATACCAGACACTGTAAAAACCTCATTCCCAGCCTCTAGACTTTTCTGACAGGCTTTTCAAGAGTCATCGAGTGTCTGATGTGAAAGTACGTTGTGGGACTACTATACAGGAGTTATTATTATGGATTTTAGATAGCAAAAAAATAAATTATATATAGATTTTAAAAGCATGACAGTAAAACATGAACACAGTTATGAATGTCTTAAAACATACGGCTTGTTTGTTGTAAAAATTGATAATAATGAAAAAAAAAAAACTAGTTTGTGCATCTCCTGACTTCCGTGTGCAGCCATGCTCCACTCTAGAGGGTGTATCTTGGGAAATATTCGTACTCGTTTACGACAGTGATCCTTAAAAAATCTCTGTAGCCCTTCCCCTTACCCCTACACCTACAAACTAAAAAGAACGCGGATTGGGTAAGGACTAAGGGGTAAAATTGAAATTGGGCCTAAATGGTTATCAGTTTCCAACACTGTTCAAAATATCTTTTTTTGTGTTCAACAGAAGAGAAAAACTCCTGAAAGATTGGAACAAGTGGAGGGTGAGCAAGATTTCTATGTGAAATATCTCTTTAAGGAAGTTTAATTTCTTTTGGTAAAATTGCAGTGTTTAGCTATTCAAAACATAGTTCATGTCAATGGCGCTACAGGTATGGAATTTGTTTAGTCTGTATTGGTTTAATTTTTGGGTGAACTATTCCTAGGTATAATAGGATCTATGTACAGAATGAGGATTTTAATCTGCAGTTTTGGCTTCTGATTAAGTCCTTAGCTCATATTAAAAAAGATCTGTAAATAAGATCTGATAATAAATACTAAGTATACATTTGCTACGTATTTAGGTATAATTATCTATCAAATTTATCCATTCGTTGGATGCATGATATGTGTCATCCTAAACAATAATACAACTATATTAACTGTATGCATCTCATTCATTCATTCATTTTCTTTTCGGCTTAGTCCCTTTATTAATCCGGGGTCGCCACAGCGGAATGAACCGCCAACTTATCCGGCATTTGTTTTACGCAGCGGATGCCCTTCCAGCCACAACCCATCTCTGGGAAACACATCCATACATTCTCATTCGCACACATACACTACGGACAATTTAGCTTACCCAACTCACCTGTACCGCATGTCTTTGGACTGTGGGGGAAACCGGAGCACCCGGAGGAAACCCACGCAACCACGGGGAGAACATGCAAACTCCACACAGAAATGCCAACTGGCCCAACCGGGACCTGCCCCAACCGGGGATCGAACCAGCGACCTTCTTGCTGTGAGGCGAACGTGCTACTCACGCGCCACCGTGGCGCCCTGCATGCATCTATTAACCATATTTTCAGTATATATTAAAACAGATTTAATAGTGTCCTATACAACCAGTCAACCACAATGTGCCATTCGTGAATGAGCCAAGAGAAATATCCTCCCAGAAATTAGTGTTTTTGGGGCGCCACGGTGGCATAGTTCGCCTCGCAGCAAGAAGGTCGCTGGTTCGAGCCCCAGCTGGGTCAGTTGCCATTTCTGTGTGGAGTTTGCATGTTTTCTCCATGGTCGCGTGGGTTTCCTCCGGGTGCTCCGGTTTCCCCCACAAGTCCAAAGACATGGTATAGGTGAATTGGTTAAGCTAAATTGTCCGTAGTGTATGAGTGTGTATGGATGGTTCCCAGAGATGGGTTGCAACTGGAAGAGCAAACATATGCTGGATAAGTTGGCGGTTCATTCCGCTGTGGCGACCCCAGATTAATAAAGGGACTAAGCCGACAAGAAAATGAATGAATGAAATTAGTGTTTTTGAACTGACAAGAGTTAACGTTTTTATAAGCAAACTGAGATTTTTACTTTGTATTCATATTACAGTTTCATAATGAAGTCGTGTCAGAAATGCCATTAAGTCCTGACAACAAAGGAGCAGATTTTAGTTGGAAAGCATTGCATAATGCATCATGCTGCTATTTATACTTTTAAAAAGAGCATTATGCATTATGCTAGTATTCAAATTTCAATTCCAAACAGAGCTTGTGGCTTTTGTTTTTCTGTATGAAATGTACTGTATAATGTAAACAGTATGTGAATTGTCTCTAGCCGGATTATTGTAAGAATGAAACAAAGCTTTTCATTTCCTGTTTGTCTCAGTCCTTTTACTTTCAAAACTCTTAAAATCTCTTTCTATGCTGTTAAAAATTGGTTATTTCAGTACAGTTGACCAAAAATATATTATTTCAGTTTAAATTCAATGTGTTACCAGTCATGTCTTTGGTTTGCAGATCAATTATTTCAGTGTATACTATACAGTAATTGATTGGCCTGGTAAAAGCAAATACATTTACAAACAAATTAACATTTATTTTTAAGATGATCAAATTAAATAAGAAATGTAATCTAGTAAATATGATAGCTTTGTATCATAATGTAACTTTAAGTTTTTGTTTTGTTTTTTTGTAGCAAGAATTGGTCTAATTTTCCAGAAAAGACAGACTGTATGTTTTAAGCACACTGTAGCTCATTTTAGGCCACATTAGAACATATTACACTAACAAAACCCAACAATTTGTGTCACAATGTCTTTAAAGGTACAGTTCACCCAAAATTAAAAACTTACCCTACGTGGAAAAAAATAATCTTTATGAATTTCATTCAGCTGAAAAAACAGTAGTCATAATCCACATCCATAGTAGGGGGAAAACACAAAAGAAGTTAATGTCTATGCTTTTTAATTTAAAGTATCTTCTTCTGTGGTTAACAGAGAAAAAGCCTCTGGAACTAATAATATGGCAAAACTATTTGAATTTGAATTGTTTTGAATTATTGATAATCTGTGCTTATTCATTCATTCATTTTCTTTTCGGCTTAGTCCCTTTATTAATCCGGGGTCGCCACAGCGGAATGAACCGACAACAAGGCATGGGACGATAACCGTTTTCAAGGTATACCGCGGTTTGAAAAAGTCAAGGTTTTCATACCGCCAAAATGTTCTGCTATACCGCTCCTGAGGTACATGTAAAAAAATTTATTTACATTTTTTTTTAGTTTTTAAGGTGTAATTAATGAAGAAATCAGTGTTTTTGAAACAAAAAACAAAAAGTCAATGATTCACTTGAATTATTCAGCATGACATGTTTACTGCCTCAAAATACTTTCCAAAATGTTTCTCAAAATACAATATATTGCATTCAAAGGGGAAAAAGGTTTTGTTTTTTAGCCAGACATTTAAAAAGAATATATGTTAGAGCAGTAAAACACAATACCGTCATACTGTGAAACAGTGATATTTTTATCCAAGGTTATCATACCGTCAGAATCTTATACCGGCCCATACCCACCGCCAACTTATCCAGCATATGTTTCACGCAGCGGATGCCCTTCCAGCCGCAACCCATCTCTGGGAAACACCCATACATTCTCATTCACACACATACTGTACACTACGGACAATTTAGCCTACCCAATTCACCTGTACCGCATGTCTTTGGACTGTGGGGGAAACCGGAGCACCCGCAGGAAACCCACGCGAACACGGGGAGAACATGCAAACTCCACACAGAAATGCCAACTGACCAAGTCGAAGCTCGAAACAGCGACCTTTTTGCTGTGAGGCGTCAGCAATCTGTACTTAATAAAACTGAATATTATATGCTATTCAAAACAGTTTTGAGTTTGTCTTTTTTGCTTGAATATTGAACATTTGAAATTTAAGACAGCTGTATTTTAAGGCTGTTCTTTTAGACATTTTAAAACTACATTTAAAAAAAAAAAAAAATTTGGCTCTGGTTTCTGAGATTGCAGATATCCAAATATACAGTTTCAAGTTTTCAAGGTAAAGAAATGCAACATCAAATTCAACATTCACAATTCCAAAAGATGCAGAGAAACTAGAACAGAGGTCATCCACAGGGAAGAGAAGATGATCTCCGAAAGGACCAAAGAAGCATTTTGGAGTTTTTCACCAATAGGTTGTTTTCCTATGACGTCATTGATGACGCGTGAAATTCTGATGGAGGGCAGGAAGTAGTTCTTCTACATGGGAATTGCTATCATAACACCAAAATGTTTCTGTTTTATGATGTTTATAATTGTTTAAATTGATTAAAAATAAGCAATGGAAAAGAGATTTTATTGACTTCCAAAAGTTTTTGCCCATCAAGGGGAGAAGGTTCAAGAAACTGGAAGAAAAACACAAGAAAATGCATGAATATTGCATCAATAAAGCATGAATAAATTTTATGTATTCATAATAAATGAATAAATAAAAGATTTTTTCAGTACATCCATTTGTTTTTTGAACGCGATAATTCGTTTGACAGCACCAATAAAGATTATATACGGGCCTAGCTATGTGCATAAATATGTTAATGTGTTACATAAAAATCAGATACAAACACCACACGTCCAGAGAATATAAATAACATGCTCTGCCATGTAACCACTGAATGAAATCTCAGTTTTTCTTTGCAATAATCCAAGTCTTTACTGGCGTTTCGGCAGAATACATCTGCAGTAGGTTGACATCTAGATGTGCAGGTGAATACAAACTTTCCCATTCTGTTTTTTGCTTCCTGCCATCCATCTGAATTTTGTGCATCACCAGAATCCCGTGATTGCAGACAACCTATAGCACATGTCTTTGGATTGTGGGGAAAACTAGATCAATATGTATATTTACATGTAATGTTTATATGTTATTTATTTTGTAAGTTAATCTAGATTCGGATCAACTGATGCATGACTATATGATGACACCATTTTCACTTTTGGGTGAACTATCCCTATAAAACAGCACATTACTTTTGGAGATCAATATTCAATACCCCTTCTGTTGTGCTTCAATATAAATTAGAGCCAGAACCACTTGTGGCATTATTTGGAATCGCCCCAGAAGACTCATGTTTCTCTGCATCAAAGTGTAAGATCCTTGCCTTCTCTTCTTTATTAGCCCGTGGAGCAATTCTGCTTAAATGGAAAGACCCCCTTCCACCCACCTTTATTCAATGGACCAGAGAGATGAGGTCTTGTCTCTACCTTGAAAAAATTAGATACTCTTTAAGAGAATCGAGTAAACAGTTCTATAAGATATGGCACCCCTTTATTGATTATGTGGACTAAATTAAGTGATACCTTACAAATATATATGTATATTTAATTTTTATTTATTTATTTATTTTTATTTTATTTATTTTTGTTTTGTTTTTATTTACTTTTTTGTTGTTATTATTATTCATTGTTAACATTGATATGTTTCTCCAAACACTTGTAATTCTAGACTGAAGGGATTGACAGCTATGTTCTGTTCTATTCTGTGTAAGGGTTATAGGGTTTGTGAATGAATATATATTTGAAAATAAAAAAATATTCAAAAACAAAACAAAAAAAACAGCACATTAAAAAAATAAAAAGTGCATATTCTTTTGTGGTTTACCTGCTCTCTAACAGCTCGATCTCGAAGTTTGCGCTCTCTCCTCTCCTGGACCGTGGTCAGATAGTTGACCGCCGCATACTCCAGAACGGAGAGGAACACGAATACGAAGCTGACCCACAGGTAAATGTCCACAGCTTTGATGTAGGAGACTCTGGGCATGGAGGCGTTCACTCCAGTGATGATGGTGGACATGGTGAGCACGGTGGTGATCCCTGGATGACATCAGCACATCATGTTAAAAATCTGCAGGTGCCTGAAACCACACTGCATCCGTCAGCCTGAGGCCAAAAGAGCCATCTGTGATAATCTTACCTAATGAAACTCTTGCTGGAACGGCTCTGCGATCAATCCAGAAGGACACCCATGACAGCATCACCATCAGCGTGGCGGGAAAATAAGTCTGCAGCAGGAAGAAGAAGATGTGCCGACGAAGTGTGAAGTTTATATACAGGCGGTTGTACCATCCTGAAGAGAGAAAGAGATTCAAAAATTATTACTAGTGACTTGAGCCAGATTTAAACATGCATTTTATTGGATTAAATATATAAAAAACTGACATTACACTATTGTTTTTTTTTTTTTAAAAATGTTGGAAATGTTTTAAGTGCTCACCCAGGCTGCATTTATTTAATCAAAATTAAAGTAAACAACAGTAATTCGTTTGCAAGTTAATATAACAATTTTTAATCTGTCTGATGCCTTGTATTTTGCACAATGTTTTACACATGTGCAAAATATGATTCATGTTATATGAAAGACCTGCTAATTGCAGATATAAAAATAAAAATAAATAAAATAAAATAAAGTAGAACAGTGGTCATCCACAGGGAAGACTAGATGACCTCCGGAAGGTCTAAAGAAGCATTTTGGATTTTTTTTGTGCAAATGTCAGGAGTTTACCATTCTTCTGCTGGATCATGATGAATCGACCAGGGGTACAGAATTTTTATTCATGTATATTAATTGATTAATTTACATTCGGCTTCCAGCCGCAACCCAGTACTGGAAAACAACCATACACTCTCGCGTTTACACACACACAATTACACACTACGGCCGATTTAGGTCATCCAATTCACCTATAGGTTGCTTTCCTATGACGTCATTGATGATGCGTGAAATTCAGATGGAGGGCAGGAAGTGGTTCTCCTACATAAGAATCGCTGTCATAAAATCAAAATGTTTCTGTTTTATGTTGTTTATAATTGTTTAAATCTGCCAAAATAAGAAACGGCAAAGAGCTTTTATTGACTTCCAAAAGTGTTTGCCCATAAAGGGGAGAAAGTTCAAGAAACTGGAAGAAAAACAGAAGAAAAAGTAGCATGTAATAAATGAATAAATAAAAAAAATGTTCAGTAAAGATCTGCTAATTGCAGATATAAAATAAAATAAAATAAAATAAAATAAAATAAAATAAAATAAAATAAAATAAAATAAAATAAAATAAAATAAAATAAAATAAAAATATAATAATTTTGCCTTATAAGATTATATAGTATGGTCATTTATAAAAAATGTTGGTGATTTACAAAATAGGCTTTGCCAAATACACACAAAAGTATGTAATTCATAAATCAATACTTCAATCTTCATGAAATTTGGCACGCACATTCACCATGGGATTGCAAAGGATGGATGGATGGATGAATTGATGGATGGATTGATAAATTTATAAATGGGCCTATGGCCTTAAAACGCTTGAACCCAACTAATGATCACTTGTGGTTATATTTATTATTGTTAATATTAATTGACTTATTATTGGCATAACAAATAAATTTTTTGGCTGTCATCATTGCAGTCTTGAGTGTCACACGATCTTTCAGAAACAATTCTGATATACTGCTCAAAAAACATCTCATAATATTAATGCCAAAAACATTTGTAGTATACCATGATGCATTTGGACTTTCTATATAATTCAATATAACATATAATTTCGAGTTACATATAAAAACTCTAAACTTTTGAATGCAAGAAAGCACAAGCAGATTTTTCAAGTTCAATTTTTCCTTAAAAAAATGTTTGTTACACAAAATTATACAAATATTTTTACAAATTCCAAATTTGAACAGTCACAAATGCTTATTATTTTGAGAATATTATGATTCATTTGGATCTTCTGATGAATATAAGTCAAATCTTTAGTATTTTACTTTTAAAAATGTTATTTTAGAACAAGTTTTTCTAGTTAAACTTCACAAGTTGTTACATTGTGAATGATTTATATAGTGTATATACATATATAAAAAAAAACATTTGAACATCATCCATGTTTTAGACATGTTTCAGTTGATAAACCCAATCTAATAAACCAATGCCACAATTTATTAAACCTCACTGTAAATCTGCCTCAGAGAAGTTAAATAATTTGTAAGCGATGCGCTGGCATCATTTGCTTGTGGTTGTCACTTGCTGTGATATTTAATGTAATAACGTTCAAACACTTTTAACTGTGACCCGGGTGTCCAAATCAGTCTTGGGGCCACAGTACACATTTGAAAGAAATCAGCTTGACAAATAATCCCCCGATACCTGTGCTGCTGTAGAAAGCCAGCCGAGAGGTAGTGTGAAACTTCTGTATGAGGAACTGAGACAGAGAGATTTTCTCATCTATACTCAAAGACTCATCTCCATTTTTCCAGTACAGCATCAGATCCTCATCTGTGTAGGCGTCTAGAAAAGAAGCATCCGATTCAAGAAAAACTAACTTGGCAGAGTGGATTGAACATGTGCCGACACTAAAAATAACACAAATTAGTGATTCACACTCACAGCTCTCCAACTCCAAAGAGCAGGTCTGTGAATCCAGCGGGAAGCGGCTGAAGTCCATGTTGCAGGCGGCTGTAACCGTGACCCTGGGCACAAGAACCATGCAAGACACAGATGAAAAATACAGAAAGCCACACATCTTGAGATTTCATCATATTCCTCACAGTTAGCTTTACCACCCCCCAAAAATAAAATAAAAATCTATGCAATTTTCGTATGCAGTTTTGAAGCAATTGGAATCTGTATTGGTAATAAAAATTCTGTTATCGTTTGCTCACCCTCATGCTCAAACCTTTTCATAACTTCTCATGATATATCAGTGTTTAAAGCAACAATAAATTAATCAGCTAGCCATTAAATTTAAAGGGATAGTTCCCCCAAAACAAAGAAAATGTACTCACTATTAAGTCCACTGTAAAACAAATCTGTAATTTTACGGTTTAAAACCCCCCTGTAAAATAACACCTGTTAAATTACAGCAATACACTGAAAAATAACGAATATTAAATTGCAGAGATTTCCTTAAATCAAAATTTCTGGTAAATTTCTGTAATTTAATATCCGTTATTTTACGGTAAATTTCTGTAATTTAATTGGCCGTTATTTAACTTTTTTTCGGGCACCCCAGCTGCCAGAAATAAACGGTAAAACTTTTATTTTTTAAGTAAGAAAATATATTTCTTACTTTCTAGCAGAAAGTCAAGGCTGCTCTTTTCCAAACAATATGCGTAAAAGACCACCTTAAACATTTTGCTGAGCATCTACCCTGGACCACAAAACTTATAGTACTTATAGTATGTTGCACGGGTGTATTATATTGTGTAACGTGTGAATAGCCAAAAATATATTGTTATTAGGTACATCCCAAATCGCATACTTATGCACTATTCTATGCCATTTTGAAGTATAAATAGTGTAAGTAGTGCGTTCACACTGAAAACTCTAAAAATAATAAGTGCACTTTAATTACCCGGATGATGCACTCATTCCACTGGTAAAATGAAGTGTGGAATGATGGACACTTCACGCACTCAGCGACTGCAGCTTTGCACACGTAACGGAAGGGGCGGAGCTATCGGGCGCACATGTTTGATACCTTTATTTATTTTGGACTGTGAAAGCAAAATTCTCCTAAGAGAGTGATTACAGCGCCTCCCGATGGTGAATGCGGTTACACCGATGCCAGGTATTATTTGGTATTTTGGTCATTTATTTCACTAATCTGGCAACCGTCAAACGTCATCGGGGAAACAATTCGAATTTTCGCGTAGTAAAAAAGCCATTAGTGTTCCATTTGGGACAGCACTACATACATATACTATGCTGGTGAGTGTGTAAGTGCATAAGTACATAGTGCATAAGTGCATAGTGTATAGTGTGTCATTTGGGACGCAGCTCTAGTCCAAAGCAGGGGTGCGTAACCCTGTTCCTGGAGATCTAACTTCCTGCAGATTTCAGTTGCAACCCATATCAAACACACCTGTGTGTAATTATCAAGTGCTGTTCAGGTCCTAATTATTTAATTCATTTGTGTTTGATCAGGGTTGGAGCTGAACTCTACAGGAAGATAGATCTCTAGAAACAGCGTTGAGCATCCCTGGTCTAAATTATAGGTTTATTTTATGGCAAAACTATTAGAATATTAAGTAAACATTGTTTTCCATGAAAACAATAAGTGAATTTCCTTTCTTATATAAGATATCAAGCTTATTTTTAGTACGCATGAAAAGAACGCAATCTGCACAACTTCAATAGCAATTTCCTTCAAATTTTGATTTGTTTTGATTTGATTTTGAGTCATATCTTGGGCAAATATCCAATCCTAACAAAACAATGGATAGCTAATTTATTCAGCTTTCAAATTTCCAAAAAAACGGCTGGTTTTGTGATCCATGGTCCCATTTGTGCTGCATCTCAAAAAGAGACACCCTTAGAATGGCAGTAGCTCTGGTAGCAAAGCTCCAGCTAAGGATAAAAATGTAAATGCGATGTAAATGTGCTTAGTAATGCTAGTCAAGAACAGCATACTAGAGCCTTTTACTGAAGCGACACTAAGGCCTTCTCGTCTCTTTCTC
The DNA here is from genome assembly GCA_903798035.1 of Danio albolineatus. Lineage (NCBI taxonomy): Eukaryota > Metazoa > Chordata > Actinopteri > Cypriniformes > Danionidae > Danio > Danio albolineatus. The sequence continues at coordinate 1,118,396 of CAIGQQ010033471.1, read as the reverse complement.
TGCATTTCTCTCCTCTGTTCTCTGCAGCGCTTGTCCATCATTTGTCGGACAATGGAAATAATCTGGGCCAATCCCATCAATAATGACACTTTCCCCGGAGCCAGAACAGTGTCTGAAATTTGACTTTGAACTCAGCGCTAGCCCTTGATTATAGCCTGCACGCAGGTAGCTTGGCCTAATTTTTAACTCACAGCACAAAAAGACAAGGCAAAAACATCACAGGCCAGAAGCATCGTTCTAATTTTAACACCGCAGCAATATGCAAATGCTTAAACCCAGCGACATACTTTTGTTTTTCCAACCACATTTGATTGAAATGAAAGCACATGCAGTACTTCAGTGGCTTGGAGGTGTAATGTAGTAGGAACTGAATTTTTTAGTATTTTTTTTATACTTGTACTTACACTGTACAAAGATATTTGCATAACATTTGCATAAATACATTTACGCGCTATACATATATGCACAGCTCATGTATAATTGAAATTAAAATGGTCGACTTTAAAGTCAGACATGTCAGTGTTGATAACGTGCTTTTCTACCTCAGGCTGTAAAGAACGTGACCATCAGGGAAGACTCTCAGCATGATGTTTTCGGTGGTGGTGTCATGAATAAAAGATCTTTTGGAGTGGACGAAGAAGACATCGGGAACCCAGATCTTCTTCACTAAGCGGCCATCAAAAGTCATGCTTTTGTTCGTAGAGCTGGTGAAGGACAAGCGCTCGTCCTTCCAGTAGTGGCGCAGGTATAAAGTCATGGTGAAGTCCTGGACAGATGGAGGAAAGAGAGATTTTACAAATAATTTGTTGATGCACTTGTTTACTGAACACGCATAAAGGATTGTAGGCAATGAAATTAGCACTGTTATACAGCAAAGATGGATTCAATTGATCAAATAATTAGTTATATTGGTATAATAACATCAATTTCAAATGAGTCCTGAAATATGAAATCCCGAGAAATGTTCTCGCAGTTGCTCAGATATGCTACAATGTTTACATTAATCATTTATTCATTCATTTTCTTGTCGGCTTAGTCCCTTTATTAATCTGGGGTCCCCACAGCGGAATGAACCGCCAACTTATTCAGCATTTGTTTTAAGCAGCGGATGCCCTTCCAGCCGCAACCCATCACTGGGAAACATCCACACATTCTCATTCACACACATACACTACAGACAATTTAGCTTACCCAGCCGCAACCCATCACTGGGAAACATCCACACATTCTCATTAACACACATACACGACGGACAATTTAGCTTACCCAATTCACCTATACCACGTCTTTGGACTTGTGGGGGAAACCCAGAGGAAACCCACGTGAACACAGGGAGAACATGCAAACTCCACACAGAAATGCCAACTGACCCAGCCGAGGCTCGAACCAGCGACCTTCTTGCTGTGAGGCGACAGCACTACCTACTGTGCCGTGTCGCCCTGTTTACATTAATATTTCTTATTATTACTATTATTCAGTATGCTTTCGGAGATGTCATGTGATGGTGAAGACTGGAGTGATCATGCTAAAGTTGAATATACAGATCTGCATCACAGAAATAAGTTAGATTTTAAAATATATAAAAATTGAAAACATTGGCGCAGTGGGTCACACGATCGCATCACAACAAGAAGGTCACTGGTTTGAGTCCCAGCTGGGTCAGTTGCCATTTCTGTGTGGAGTTTGCATGTTCTCCACGTGTTAGCGTGGGTTTCCTCCAGGTGCTCTGGTTTCCCACACAGTCCAAAGACATGCGTTATACAGCAGGTGAATTGAATAAGCTGAATTGGCCGTAGTGTACGTGTGTAAACGCAAGAGTGTATGGCTGTTTCCCAGTGTTAGGCTGCCGCTGGAAGGGCATCCACTATGTAAAACCTATGCTTGATAAGTTGGCGTTTCATTCTGCTGTGGTGACCCCTAATGAATAAAGGGACTAAGCCGAAAAGAAAATGAATGAATGAACATGCATTTTAAATTCTAATAATATTTCACAGTTAAAATGACAGATATATTTATAATATAATATAATATAATATAATATAATATAATATAATATAATA
>CAIGQQ010033471.1:1071893-1093371 GCA_903798035.1 Danio albolineatus | reverse complement strand
GAGTTAGTTATCTCCAAGTGCCTTCGTAATGTGTTTTCATATGGTGTAACAGCTGCAAACAACTCTGAAATTGTACTCTGCTGTTGCTAGCTACTAGATTGAGTGTCACTGGCAATACTTTCAGTTGACTTTTTAGCAAGACAGTCCTTATATACCTGTCTATAGCTTCAATTAATTGCACAGCCCTATTTTGCATTTTACTATGTACTTGCATTAAAAATAACTACAATGTATTTACAGTATGTACTTGTGTTCATAATGTATGGATGTACTCAAAGTATGTAATGTGGAACACTTCTGGTGCTCTTGAGGAGGGATACGGGTAGGATTAAGGACAGGTTTGGTGGTATGGGAAGGTTTAAGGGTAGGTTAAGGTATAAGAGATGGACAACAGTGTATTTACAGAAATTAAGTACAGATTTAATTATAAGCAAGTATTTAATCGATCATATGTACAATGTAAAAGCATGTATTTACGCTATAAGTACATAGTAACAAATTATTATTTTCAGTGTAAGTAAGTATACATACAGTTTTAGGTGGCCTTAACTAATTTAATGTGGGACCCAATTTACAGTGAATAATTGTGCAGAATTACTTTTGATTACTGCAGGGTTCATGTGGGTGCTGGAAATCATTGAAAATGCTTGAGTTTTAATCTAGTGTTTTCAAGAATTTGAATGAAGTGTTTAAAACTGCTTGAAAATGTACTTGTGTTGCTTATATAATAGTGTATCTTACTAAACAAGTAATAATTGACTTTAAAGTAAGTAGTTCAAGTATTATCAGTAAGTAATTCAATGTTGGGTTAGGGGCAAACGTGACATCAAAAATATGTCTTAAAACACTATACTATAAAATAATTTGATATATTGTGATAAAGTATGTAAATGTATGCAAATACGTAATTTACCACACTTGTAAAGTGCTAGAAAAATGTGAAAATGCTGATGAAAAGTTCCAGAAAAGTGCTTAAATTTGACTTTAGAAAAGGTGTAGAAAAGAACTCTGAAACTGACATTTGCAATGGCCTTTGCATATTTAAGAATCAGATTCTGCAAAATGTTTCATTATTTCAGACTCATAAAACTTCATACTCACATCTAGGTTTAAATACAAAGAGGTTTTATATTTGGTCTTACTTTTTAGAATTTTTTTAAAGAGCATAGTTGTTTAGGTTATATGATGCATTATGCAACTGTTATGTACAGTAGCCTGTAGTATTAGACATTAACAGTCTACATTCACCTGCATAATGCACATTAGAATTTCCAGTTCTCAAAATAACATGCACTACAGTTAAATTAAAATCCCTAGTCTTAATTACAGGCCACAAGAGCACATATTAGAGATATTGTTTACCCCTCTAGAGGGAGCCAATGTAGATTTAATGCCCGCTGGACAAACAAAATGACCTGAATGTTTTCCACTTGTGCATACTAAATATGTGTAACCTGTGCAAAACAATCCTCCATTATTTAGTGCATTCAAGGTTAATAATATTATTTATAACAGTATTTTATTAGCTTTGTCAACAGGAATTATGTCTTTCTTATTCTCACGCTCCAAGTACAGCAGTCTTATTTTTGTGACTAATCTTTGCAGGAAGTTGACGTTAAACCTTTAATATTACACATCCTGCATTTGAAGATTTTCCTAAAACAGGCTCCCAACAGATGTTGTGACACACAACTGAAGGGAAGCCCAGCTTCAGAACGATGTACAAACCTCCAAACGCAGGCCTCATAGTGAAGTCATGATCATCCACTTTCAGCAGCTGCTCCGTTTTCAGTCGTCGTGATTTTGTCACATCCGGTGGCTTCTTTGCCAGCGACCTGCATGAATTCAAAGTCACAAAAACACGCAGATCAGCCTCTTATATCACGAGTTTGGACAGAACGCACTATTATTATGTGAAAACTAGCAGAGGTTACATGGAGAGAGAGAAAAAAGCAGCATGAACCCTCAAAGTCAATGACGTTTACATAATTTCTGTGAAAAAGCTGCCGCAAAAGTGTAATGACGGATTAAGATCATGCACGCCGCTCGTATCAACAAATTGTTAAGGCAGCGGTGAACTAGCAGCAGCCGGATCTGTTTCAAATGACAGAAAATCTTATCGACAGGCAGACGAGTGGATTTCACAAACGCTGCTTGTTCCAGTCAAACAATGAACATAATTAACTCTTTAAGTAGTGATGTTATAATCAGTGAAAGCAATGAGCAGTCGATTGCCTCATTCCTCACAGCTTCTTGCCATTTATAATTTATTTCCTGTAGCGAGTATAAAACAGAAGGCAGCTTGCCATGACTGGCACCCTGTCTGCTGCGATACTGCTTGATTTTTTTTTCATGCAAATTTGCTAGCTTTTAGCACTCTGACAACATGGTAATTCTGAAGATGCCGGTTTGTTGTTTGTTTTAATTTCATAGGCCCATGAGGCCATGTACCCATGTCAGCTTGTCAGGATAGCTTTGTGCCAATGTACTGTCCCCAGCAGATGGGTGAAACGTGCCTGTGACACGTGGCTGTTTGTCTGAGTAAGAAGCACCAGTTCCAGAGCACGCCAGTGATACGTGTTTGGTTCAGTGGCGGTTTCATTTGTCTGGGTCACGATAATTGCGCCCCGGCCCCTGGCCTTATTTATGGCCCTGTGCTGTCATATAGAAATCAGGCTAATAAAGGTGGTCGAAAAAATTGAGTCTGTGAGAGACATCAGTGGATGAGCTCACGCCATCACCTCAGTTCTTGTGCAACGCTTTCAAAATCAGAAACTGACTTGTGTACTCTATTATATGTTATATATGATTTATGAAATTAGGAGAGAACCAGCATCATTGGCTGATAACCATGCCAACGCCATGGTTGATTAATAAAAACATTATTCTTTACAAACAAGCTTTACAGCCTGACATTTTCAATTCATTTCTGCTGCTTTCAATAGTTTTTTAAAGCTAGCCTTCGCCCATTAAATTAATACAAAATGTTGTCAAAATACATTGAATTCAACGGATAACTCCAAGGCTAATTTTAATAATAATTTAGTGTGACAACTTGATTAAGGCATTCATGGGCTGTCAAATGGAAACAGCACTTCATGTGACAAGTACAGCAAAATTTGACAACCAGACATGCATTTTAGGGCTAATTTCTATCATTTTGCACGTCAGTTTGCTATAAATATTTAATTTTTATTTTTTAATTAAGTTTTCACATTAAACTAAAATGCAAAGCTAGCTCTCCCTCATAAGGTTAATTCACTATATGGGTCACAGTGTTTGAAATTTATTGCATAATCACTACTTTAAGATTAATTTTTATATGTAACTTTGAGGTATTCCTGGATGTCAGATGAAATGAGCATGTCACAAATTGAGCAATAATCCGTAGGGATAATTTCTATAATTATAATAAAAAACTATTAAAAATGTTTGATGTATTAAAAAATTATCTGATGTAATTCAAAGCTACCTGCCATGTGCGTCAACATCCACATAATTAGATGCAATATGCACAACACTACTTCAAGACTCATTTCGATTATTATGATCTTTTAGAGTGTGACTACTTGATTAAGGCATTCCTGGATATCAAAAGCAGGGACCATGTGACAAATATAGCAAAAAACTGAACCCTAGACAGGAACATTTTGGGTTGACTTCTACAAATGTGCGTATCAAGGTTTAATTATTTAATTCCTGTTAAAAAGCATAATATTCATAAGTTAAAGCCAGTTTCATACTGTACAATAATGTGGGACAGAAATAGATGCATAATCTGTAGACAGCAACATTGCATTAACCCTTTAACAGTCATCTTAACTGTGTGGTTGACATTTCTCTTCATGGTTTTCATTAAAGCAAAAAACAACACGAAATGCAAAAAGTCACATGTGAGGAGCATAATTTAACCAAAACAATTGGTCAAAATTAATTCTTGCAAATTAAAGAGTTAATGCACTACTTGATTGAAGCATTTTTGGATTGTCAGTTAAAAATCAGTGATTAAAGCAAAAATCGACAACCAGACTGACGTCCGATTTCTCTTTTTATCTCATTTTGAAAGATTTTTTTTTTTTTTTTGTTATTTTAAATTACATCAGTTATTAATTAACTCTAAAGTGCAAAGCTAGCTTTTCCATATACAACTCAACGTGTGGGTCAAAATGCAAAAAAAGTGGATGCATAATCTAATTTACTAAGACTACTTTAGTTATAAATAGGAGTATAGAACTTGATTGAAACATTTCTACACTGTCAGGTGAAGATCATTTCATGTGACAAACAGCAAAACAAAAACAAAGCCAGACACACACATTTTAAAATCACTTTGTATAACTGTATATCTCAATTATATCAGATCTCTATTATAATTAAACAGCCAGTAGCTATAATACCATCTCTGCTTTCTAAATGTTGTTATTGGTCAACGGTTAAATCCAATAAACCTTAAGTTTACTGCTCCCCTTAAGTTAAAAAAACGTTCTCCCATTACTATAGTCATTAAAGTAGAAAGGCAAGTTAAAACGAATACTCTGAAATGTTACACAAGACGTTTTGAACTTGCTGACAGGCACCATCAATCATCTTCATTGCCATTACAGCTTCACTCAACACATTGACGCATCAGCATCTTTTTCCATCCCCATCATCTTCAACAACAATGCACTGTTAAGCTATATATCATCATGCACGAGATGTCAATTGAAGTTCAGCTGTCAAAGACTGATCTGCCACTTACGTCCCATGCTTCTGAGTTTCCACAGCTCCCGTCCACCTCCTCTCTCTCGTGGCGTGTTTATTCCGGCATTCCCCAAACGAGCCCAGGAAGAGCACTAAAATCAGGAGCTGTCTCGCATAAGGCATCATGCAGAGCCGGTGGAAAATCTACAGGTGCGTCCTGAAATCCAGCTTAGTCCATAAACGCGGTGGCGGCGGCGGCTCGGGAAGGGCAGCATCTTTCCGTCGTCGGCGCACAAATCGCTGCAGCTCGCATCTCTGGCATGCGCGATGTGTGGATGGTTTAAATATCAGCGCGACGCGACGCGTGCTGCAGCCCCGCGCGGCGCCTGCTGCCTGTCATTGGTTATCAGGCGCACAGCTGCTCTGACCACATGGCATCGGCAGTGGGCATACGCGCGTTCTCCACAGCTGTCTGTGTAGGGTTGGAGGAAAGAAGGATTAGAAAAGCACATATGACCCGAAAAAAAGCTCTGCTTCAGGGACTATGCATGCTTTCAATCTAATGCATGAGTGAAATGCATCCGCAAATGCCAAAACATCATCTAAAGTGATCGACGGAATCCCTTTGGCTCGTGGGATCAATGCGATGCAGTTCTGAAAGGACAAGTTCAGCTCCCTTATCATAAAATACTCTGCATATTACATAATCTTTCTGGGCGTTTAGCCTATTTTTGATATAGCTTCCTTGTCGAAGCCAAAAATTAGAAGTTTATTTGGTGTTTTAACACGCACTCATACTTAAAATTTAAGCGAGTTTATGTCGACCAAAACAACAATCAGGGGAAAATGTTGGTATAATTGTTTCCGGTTTCCGAACCAACAATCGAGTCAGTTGTTTTTATTTTATTCTTATTTAATAACCAATTGTTTGTGATTCATCCTTCAGCATAGTCCCTGATGTATCAGGGTTCGTCACAGCGGAATGAACCACCTGTTTCTGAGAGGTAAAATTATTATTATCATTTTTTTTAGCATTAGCCACTTGAATGCATCCTGAGGTAAAGAGCTCCATATTACGCAAATAACAAAAAAATAAGTCACTATGTGTCGTTTTCTAATGAAGCCTTAGGAAATTAATCATGACTTTACTACAATTTCTTTTTGTAATTTTCAAAATTTCGCTGGTTTAAACAAAATTTGGACTATTCACTCAAAACAGTGCTTGTTCAAACTACTTATTTAAATGAGTTGAAACAACACAATTCTTTTTTTAGGGAAAACTTAATTGTTTTATGTTTAATCTACTTAAATTTGTAAAAACGAGTTAAGTTAATTTCTGTTGGGACAACATGAATGAACTGTGTGGAACCCAGTATTTTTTACAGTGCAGTAATAACATGGCATTTGTGGTAAAACTGTGGTTAAACACATTATATCCAAAACAAGCATGTTAACACTATTTTATTGTTATTTTCCCTAATTTACCCAGATTGATATGGGAGTTTTGAATTGCACATTTTTATTTAGTTCATAGTTATCTGTGGACAACTCACAATTTACCACAAAGATACATTTTGAAGCCCCCATTTTTATAACGTAGGTCTGATTTGCTAGCAGTTTACTGCAGGCTATATGTATTTACAATCCCTTTGGTAGTTGTAGTCTTTATTTAGCAACATGCATAACAAGGTTTTATCAAGTAAAATTAACCAAAGACCTTATTTTACTCACAAATCCAAAACCACTGTTCTAAAAATACATAAAAACAATCCCAGGGGAGGCCATGACTTGAAAACGCTTAGTCTGTTCCGGATTTTAGGACTACAGACAAAACAGCTCTTTTTGGATAGAAATTATTATTCCAAGTTAAACGAATGGAAGAAAATGATGAAAAGATTTGTATAACTTCCACTGATATAACCAGGTCCCTTGTTTCAACTGCTTAAAGATTTTTAATATCATAAACATTATATAAACCATTCAATGAATCGTATTTCTTCCATTCTAACAAGAACAACAAAGATCTATTTATATAATGATTTAATAAACTCTGACAGGAACAACACAGAGATTGAAAAGAAATCAAACCATCATAGTCAACCTCTTTTCCCACTGTTCCTTTCCATTTGTAATTTATTTCCTGTTGAGAGAACATCAGACAGAAGGCAGTTTGCCACGACTGGCACCCTACAGTAATACGGCTGGATTTTCTTTTCTTAATTTGCATGCTCTTTGCATTCACAACAAGACAAACTGCCTCCTCTCAGAGATGGCCGCAATTCCAAATGTTTCTCTTTGAATGCTAATGATGCTGATTTGTAATGACAAATTTGACACACTACACGTGAATTATGTTAGGAATAATTAATAACACAAATGCTCCCATGAATGTTTGAAACACTTACAGAATAAACAGTGTTGTATAAAGTATTAATAATACATTAGTAATCCTTAAAAGTATGTCCATCTAATATAAAAGTGATGGTAAAAATTGAGATACAAGCAAAAATTACATTACTTTTTATATGCATTCTCTATTTGTGCATTTTTACACAAAACTTTTGCCTTCACGCTTTTAACATTTGTGTCTCCCCAAGAAACTTTTACTTCCTTCATAGAATATTTGGTTTGTACAAAAAAAAAAAAAGTTTATATTGCCCCAAAAAAATCTTCGCATTTGTGCACAAAACTTTTGCATCTCCTCAAGAGATTTTGCATTTGTGCATAAAAAAATACCCCCTTGCTTATGTCTGTTACATGCATTTGTCTGCCATGCTTTAATTGAGTCTATTCTATCCTTCACTCTGGAGGCATGGTTTGGAAGTCTGTCCCTTAAAAACAAGAATAGACTGAGCCGGGTTATTAGGTGGTTTAGCAGGTTGATTGGTGAATCACAGCTGATTATTGAATCCCTGTATAGTAGGCAGCTTTTACGTAGCTGTGGCTCTCATCCTCTGTCTGAGGAGTTTAACCTGCTCCCTTCGGTCAAAGGTTTCAGATACTTGTTTAGTAGGACAAAACGTTACAGGAATAGCTTTGTCCCATCATCTATTGTCGCTCTGAATAAATTGTAATATTTTATAATGTACGTCTGTATGTGTATGTGTGATTTAAATTCATCAAATGCCAAACTTTGCTGCAAAAAGAATCGACGTACGGGTACCAATAACGTCAACTGATCAGAACTGTACTCAAAGTAAAAGTCAAGTAAAATACAGATTACAGCTATTTACATGATACCTTACAGTGAAAATGATGCCATTGCGAGTCACCAATTGTAATAACACTAAAGTAAAAGATGCACTATATTCCTTAACACTTATAAAACAGCAAAAAAACAAGAACCAGTTGATTTGTTCATGCTATAAATCCAAACCAAAACTAAACAACTTCGCATTGCAATACATCAAGGTCACACAACAGACATTTAAACATCTAGACAATCTCAGCTAAGCTCAAGTGATCAAAATAAACAAGAATACTCAAAAAGGTCTATTCAATATCATAGATAAATAGATAATATGAACTATAATTAATGCCAAAAAAGTCAAAGCTTACTTCCACTGGATGTGCTGGTTTGGGCTTCATTACTGGCTGTGCCCTGATGTCCTCATTTCAAATAAAAAATACCCGTGATTCAGGAAATAGCTGCTAATGCACTCAAAAAGTAGTCTTGTTGACAGGATTGGGTAAGGTGAAAAAAGCACACTGCAAAACGTACCGTCAGTGCTCTGTAGATGCTGACTTTGTTTCTTCAGTAGCAGAAATAAACAGCTGCAGAAAAAGCTAGGTGGCATGCAAAATATCCCAAGTAAACGCATTACTCATCATATATTGGGGGTAAACGGTACATATTCTTATTTATAAATGTAGCCCAAAAAAGAAAAAGTTGCTATTTGCTAATATCTTTAATGCTCAGTCAGAGTAGATATAGCTAAAAGGAAATTAGCCTGTGTATAGTAACTCATTAAAATCTAAAAGATAGAAAATAACCATAACAATCCTAGATTTCTATTTAACACCATTGCTAAATTAACAAACAATTGGTCATCGTTGGAACAAAATATCACACCGCAAATGAGTAGCGAAGACTTTATGAATTTTTTCAGTGATAAAATAGAAGGCTTTAGACAAAAAATAGATGTTAAAATCTCTGTACGGCCTTTTCAGATCCAGTAAACATTCCACTGAACCAAATTAGCCTACAGTGCATCGAGAACATAGAACAGGAAGAGCTAGACAAAATTATAAATCTAAACCAGCTACGAGTATGCTAGACCCAATTCCAACAAAATTACTGAAAGAATTGCTGTAATAGGAGCCCCTCTTCTTAACGTTATCAACTCTTCTTTGTCATTAGGACATGTTCCAAACTCTTTCAAGCTAGCTGTTATTAAGCCTATTATTAGGAAACCACAACTGGACCCCTGCAACTTAGCTAATTATAGGCCTATTTCAAATCTTCCATTTATGTCTAAAATACTAGAAAAAAGTTGTTTCTGCCCAATTATGCTCCTTTCTGCAGATGAACGATGTTTTTGAGGTGTTCCAGTCACGTTTCAGGCCTCATCACAGTAAAGAAACTGCATTAGTGAAAATAACCAACGATTTACTATTAGCTGCTGACCAAGGGTGCATCTCGCTGTTAGTCCTGCTAGATCTTAGTGCCGCATTTGACACAATTGACCACAATATCCTCATAGATCGCTTAAACTATACAGGTGTCCAGGGAACGGCTTTACAATGGTTCAAGTCATACTTAACTAATCATTACCAGTTTGTGATTATTAATGGACAACCTTCACAAGTCAGGCCAGTAAAGTATGGAGTGCCTCAAGGATCAGTTTTAGGCCCTTTGTTGTTTACAATTTACATGCTGCCCCTTGGAGACATTATTAGAAGACACGGTATCAGCTTTCACTGCTATGCAGATGATACTCAATTATATATTTCTACTAAACCTGACGACACGTCTAAACTATCAAAACTAACTGAGTGTATTAAAGATGTTAGAAACTGGATGACCAACAACTTCCTTCTCTTAAACATAGACAAAACTGAACTATTACTTATAGGACCTAAATCCTGTACACAGCAGATCTCACAACTCGACCTGCAACTAGAGGGATGCAGAGTTAGCATTAGCTCTACTGTTAAAGATCTGGGTGTCATATTAGACAGCAATTTAACTTTTAAAAACCATATCTCCCATATCACAAAAACTGCATTCTTTCATCTGAGAAATATTGCTAAGCTACGAAGTATGCTATCCATCTCAGATGCAGAAAAGCTAGTTCATGCTTTTATGACTTCTAGGCTGGATTACTGTAATGCTCTGCTCGCTGGTTGCCCAGCCTCCTCTATTAACAAACTTCAGCTAGTACAAAATGCAGCCGCCAGAGTTCTTACCAGGTCTAGAAAATATGATCATATCACCCCAATTTTATCCTCATTACACTGGCTGCCTGTTAAGTTTCGTATTGAGTTTAAAATATTACTTCTTACATATAAAGCATTAAATAATCTAGCTCCTGTTTATCTAACCAACCTTCTGTCTCGCTACAATCCAACCCGCTCTTTAAGATCTCAAAACTTAGGGCTTCTGGTAGTACCCAGAATAGCAAAATCAAGTAAAGGAGGTCGAGCCTTCTCATTTATGGCTCCTAAACTCTGGAATAGCCTTCCTGATAATGTCCAAGGCTCAGACACACTCTCACAGTTCAAAACTAGATTAAAGACCTATCTTTTTAATAAAGCATTCATTCAATACGTCATTTAGCTGTATGATGCATGAATGTGCTCCACGCATCTCCTTTATATACACTATGAACTGCAGCTACGCTAATTATTGTCTTTGTTCTCTATTCCAACAGGGGATACTCATCCCCAGGCCCCCAAAGACTATGCAGCGCCACGGATGCAATCCAAGACCCGTGACAGACGATTCCAAGGCTCCTTAACCCTGGACCTCGCTGTATTCTGAGCAGCTGCTTGGCGGAGTAGCAAGCAAGAGACGGATTCCTGTGACCCTCCAAGGACAGAGAAGCCTCGAGTTCTCCAGCGTCCGGCGACTAGATTGCGGCTAGAGCTGCGCACCGATGGATTACTCTTCAGTGTTTGAACTCTAAGTAGTGAATATTAAACAACACTGAACTGAACTGAACTCAGCTATATACTAGCTAATAATATACTAGCTAATAACTAAACTGACATTTTCAATTTACTATAACCTTCTATGTGAAGCTGCTTTGACACAATCTACATTGTAAAAGCGCTATACAAATAAAGGTGAATTGAATTGAATTGAATTAAAATCTCATTATAAAGGTATTGAATTACTTTAGAAATGTGCAGAGATTTTGTTCACACACAAAACACTTGCGTTCCCCAAGAAATGTTGTTTGCACACAAAACATTTGCATTCGAGAGATTTGCTTGCAGTTTGTATTCACCCAAAAGACTTTGCATTCCTCTACATATTAAAGTTAATGTTATTACTATTGCTTTCTCTTAATTAAGTAACAAAAACAAGAAAAAGACAGAGGTGAGAAAACAGCAGTTAAGAAAGCATCTGATCATAGCGATGGATATGAATATTGCACAAACTCTGACAGATAAGAACTTAGAAAAACTCAATCCAGAGCTTAGTTGCCAAGCTATTGACTGGCACAAAAAAAAGGAAGCACATTACCCCTGTACTTGTTTCCCTTCACTGATTTCGATCCAGTTTAGAATTCAGTACAAAGTATTGTTATGTGTTTTTGAATCCCTTTATGTGAGTTTATGTATTTTGGCTCTTTACTTGTTTGCATGTTTTAAAATGTTTTTATGTACAACACTTTGGTACCAATTTTGGTTGGTTGAAAGTGCACTAGAAATAAAAAAGTCATTTATCTCAATTTATAAATTATTAGTTTGATTATAATTATTTTTTAAGAGTGAAACTATAAAATATGTATATCTGTTTGAGACATGAATTAGGAGTTTGTCTTTGAAGAACCAAAATTCTTTAAACCAAATTGTTAGATAATTGCAAAGCTCAACCCAGCCTAACAGGTCTTTACTCCAATTAGTTGCAGCATAATGCAAACACTGATAGTGGGGATTGCTCCCACTCTCATCTTCTACACTCTTGTATGAGTTTGCAGTGGTATCTTTGTACATGCAGCGATATAATTATTTCATAAAGATAAAGAAGACATTCTTTGCATTTGGCACATTTGTTCTTAGGGGTGGGAAGGTATTGTCATGACTTTTCTTGGTGTTTTACGTTCTCCGAATAAAATATTTTATTATGTTGTATATACTGTAAATGTATTAAATGAACTTAAAAAAAAGTAAGATCTTGCTACCTAATGTTCTAGTTAAATCAAACAAACTTACATTAAATTGACTAAAGACAATAAGTTAAGCTTTTTATAACTTAAATATTAGTTGAAATAAGTTAAAAGTAACAAAAACATTTATTGTCATGACTGTCATATTCACAGTGTACTTCAAAAAAGTGAATAAACCTGTATACTTTAAAAGGTGAGTAATACCATTGTAACTTGTTAGGTTGACTTAATTTCTATAATTATGCACAAATTCTCTCAAAAGTCTCTTTTTAAATTTTTTTTTTAGTAAAAGTCAACTAATTGCTTTTTACCGTGTAGCATGTTTATGTTTCTGTGGAACTAATTTTAGTCACGGATTTCTAAATTTCCTTGTGTTGTCAGTAAACAACAAATTTACCTTTAGGTATTAATAATGACACCTTGAACCTTGACTATAGTTTGCATGACACAGGCACTACAGTATGGAATAGCTCTTTTGCACCATCATAATGATTATAAACCTTCATTTCATGTGTCAAAGAAAGGATGAAAGGCTCCTTTTGTTTTTCTCAATAGAATCATCCTAAGTATTTCACATTAAAAAAACAAAAAACAAAAAAAAAACAGGCAGCCTGATAAAGTTGTAGTTAGGGCTGTGTTAGAAAGCTGTCATGCATTAGCAATAAAAAGCAATTTATATATATTTATATATATAATTAATTAAAAGCAGTATATACACCCTTTAACTAAGTGTATGTACAGTATATTCATTCATTCTCCTTCCTTAGTCTTAAATGTCTATAGTCTCAACTATTCCAGCATGTTTTACGCAGTGAATGGCCTTCCGGCCACAACCCAGTATTGGGAAACACTCATACACACTCATTCACACACACACTCATACACTACAGACAATTTACTTTATTCAATTCACCTGTAGTGTGTGTTTTTGGATTGTGTGGAAACCAGAGCACCCGGTGAACATGGAGAGATCATGCAAACTCTACATAGAAATGCCAACTAGGCCAGCCAGGACTCAAACCAGCAACCTTTCAGCTATGAGGCGACAGTGCCAACCACTGAGCCACCATGCCGCATTATGTATATTTATTTTTTATATGAATATAAAATCGATTAATTAAATAAAACATCTGACAAAAGGACGGGCGTGTCTGAGATGGGAAAACAAGAGGACATAAGAGTAACTGACGTCATATTTTTTTCCAAACAGCGACTCTGACACCAGTTGCTAAAATGTCATTGCATAATGAACAGCTCATAAAAGTGAAAGTCTTTCGTTATTTAATTCAAATGAAATCTTTACAATCTTGTGAATATCTCCTGAACCCCTGGATTTTTATTTTTAATTTAATTTTTTTTTGTCAGGGCTGGGGTGTGATCTCCATTCAAGGGCTTGCCTGAAGGTCTGCCACAGCAGCAGATGGTAAGGCTTTTTTTTTCATGCATTTGTCCTCCCACTCGCTCAGCCCCGGCTCTACTGCCACTGAAACTCAGCTTATCTGGGATTTCACAGCAATTCAATGCTGCCACGCCCAGGCTCCGTATCACTTGATGCCTGCCACTGAGCTGGAGCTTCGCCAGTGTGTCACTAAAGGATCCGTTACGTAAAACTTTGTCAGGCCTCTCATATTAAAGGGATAAATCTGTCCCCTGCACATCCAGTGCTTTTGTTTTGCAGTGCTTACGATTCAAAAAGCAGAAATTCAACTGGAAACATAAACAAAGCTATACTTGGACCTTTTGTTTTTTTGCTTGTTGAAAAGACATGACTGATAGCATGTAGGCGGCTTTCGACAGCGGCATATCATGATATCCTGTGCCCAAATGAGTGGCTCTGCACAACCGCCAAATGACAAAGATTGTCATCTGAGTGACTCTGATTGGAGGTTTGTGCTCATGCAGACAGTGGAGATCTTTTGAAGTGCCGAGCGCAGCACTGTAGGGCCTCTTCTTGCATTAAATTTGCTCATCTCCTCTCTCCAAGAAGGGCGCCAGAATCATTCACACCGCTTTAAACCTCAAATTTGCAAACTAATTTTGCATGCATCGCTCTTTAATATTTACAGTCGATAAGAAAGGACGAGTGACAAGCATGTTGTGTCTTTTTCCACTATATTTTGATTAGCACTGGTTTACTGAATGTTTGGTTACTTGCGAGACTCGTGTAAACGGATTTGGAGTTACAAATATGATTTAGAGTTAACATTAATTAGTGTGGGCGCCACGGTGGCGTAGTGGGTAGCACGTTCGCCTCACAAGAAGAAGGTCGCTGGTTCGAGCCTCGGCTGGGTCAGTTGGCATTTCTGCGTGGAGTTTGCATGTTCTCCCCGTGGTTGAGTGGGTTTCCTCTGGGTGCACCGTTTTCCCCCACAAGTCCAAAGATATGTGTTATATGTGAATTGGATGGGCTAAATTGTCTATAGTGTATGTGTGTGTGAATGAGTGTGCATGGATGTTTCCCAGAGATGGGTTGCAGCTGGAAGGGCATCCGCTGCATTAAACATATGCTGGATAAGTTGGTGGTTCATTCCGCTGTGGCGACCCCAGATTAATAAAGGGACTAAGCTGACAAGAAAATTAATGAATGAATGAATTACTTAGTGTGACAACTAAACCTGTCATAATTGTCTATTTTTCTTAAAATTAAGACTTCATACTTCATCTGAAAGCTGAATAAATATGTATTGATTGATTTATGGTTTGGCAGCATGGGGGCTCAGTAGTTAGCACTGTCGCTTCACTGCAAGAGGGGTGCCGGTTTCAGTCCAGGCCGGACCAGTTGACATTTCTGTGTAGAGTTTGCATGTTCACCCCATGTTCGCATGGGTTTCCTCCAGGTGCTCTGGTTTCCCCCACAGTCCAAAAGGACTTGGGTAAGCAAAATTGGCTGTAGTGTATGAGTGCATGTGTGAATGTGAGAGTGTATGGGTGTTTTCCAGTACCGAGTTGTGGCTGGAAGGGCATCCACTGCGTAAAACATATGTTGGAATAGTTGGCATTTAATTTCGCTGTGGCGACCTCTGAGAAATTTTAAGGGGCTAAGCCGAAGGAAAATGAATGAATGAATGAATGAATGAAGTATTGTTTAAGATAATTTGCTGAGATACAATTATTTAAATATCTAGAATCTGAGGGTTAAAAAAAAATTAAATATTGAGAAACATCGCCTTTAAAACTGTCAAAATGAAGTACTTAGCGATGCACAATACTAATAGAAAGACTAAATAAGAATCCAATTCAAAAGTATTTGTTTTGTTTAAATATATGGGTTTTAAGCGATGCTGAGGTGTGCTACTTTTGTTTTTACATTTTTCTGATCACACAATGGTTAAAAAAGATTTGCAAAAAAGATTGCAGTCACAACAAAAAGTAGTGAAACTAATGAATAAACGTACAGTACAAAAAGTAATTGAGACAGAGACATCACAAATTTGAAGAGACAAAACAGAGCTTGGGGTAATAAATAAGGATCCCCACCAGTATTAAATGTTGTTTCCCTCCAGATATCAATTTCTTTCGGTCTCATTTAAATGTATTGTGTTGTTCGCATATTGGAAACAAATATGATGGCGAGCATAGAGGAAGTTATGTATTTATTACCCTTTTTGCGGTATGAATTTTGTATGGGCTCTGCAATTCAATGCAATGCACTCAAGTAAACAAAAGCAGACAGACATATATGATTTACTGGAGCTATGACGAAAGAATTACACAAACGTATGTGCAGCACTGAAATAAAGACTGTTAATCTTTAAATCACAACACAGAGATAATGTTCAGCCATCTGTTGTCCCCACAGATGTATATACATAGATCCCTCATTAGCGGCTGTTAAAATGGGCGGCTGTATAAGTAAGCCGACCGCCATATACGTAGGAAGGGTCAAAGTTGGTCAGTGAACACTTGACAGCAAATTGATGTGCATCTCAATAGTGATTTTACTAATACATTCATGCATGGACATCTTCGTATACATGACTGATTGACAAATGATATTTGCTAGTTAAACAACACAAGGATATGAAAGAATTGTTTTACACAGCGGATGCCCTTCCAGCCGCAACCCATCTCTGGGAAACATCCATTCACACACACACTACGGACAATTTTAGCTTACCCAATTCACATGTACAGCATATCTTTGGACTGTGGGGAAAAAACCGGAGCACCTGGAGGAAACCCATGCAAACACGGGGAGAACATGCAAACTCCACAAAGAAATGCCAACTGATCCAGCCGAGGCTCGAACCAGCGACCTTCTTGCTGTGAGGTGACAGCACTACCTACTGCACCACCGTGACGCCTTTAAATTATTAAATTATGTGAAAATAAAAGGGTTATAAAATGATGAAACTACGCAGAAAATGGCGTCTGTAAGTTCTCTATGAATTTTGCTTATACTTGAAATACAGTAAATAAATGATATGAAATACTGCTTCATGTTTAATTTTGCATCACAAAATACCATAATGTCACTGCTGATATGGAATCATGTAAAATATCAGTTGCCTAAGAAAACCTTGCTGAAATATTAATTTAATGGTAGCTATTATCAATCACTGATATATTCATTTTGCATTAATTTTGCAAACTTGACAACACATAATACATCAACAAAAATACATTCTATAAAATATTAATTTGGGTTGAATTTATTTTATTGTATGCACAAATTCCATACGGTGTCGAGATATGAAAGTATTTAGAAAACGAGTTGCTTTGGTAAACTGTTAATAATGCAAATATACATTGAACTGGCCAATCAGAACCAAGTTTCCAGAGAGCCTGATAATCATTTTATTGATTTTGCATACAACTGAAAGTTTTTCATTCATTCATTCATTCATTCATTCATTTTCTTTTCAGGTTGGTCCCTTTATTAATCTGGGGTCGCCACAGCGGAATGAACCGCCAACATATCCAAAATATGTTTTTACGCAGCAGATGCTCTTCCAGCTGCAACCCATCACTGGGAAACATCCATACATTCTCATTCACACACATACACTACAGACAATTTAGCTAAAATTCACCTATACCACGTCTTTGGACTTATAGGAGAAACAGTAGCACCGGGAGGAAACCAACACGGAAAGCCATGCGAACACGGGGAGAACATGCAAACTCCACACAGAAATGCCAACTGGCCAAGCCGAGGCTCGAACCAGCAACCTTCTTGCTGTGAGGCGATCATGCTACTCACTGCGCCATCGTGATGCCCAGTACATATATTTTATGAAATATTAATTTGAGTTGTTTTTTTGTTATGTGTCAAAACCCATAAGATGATGAGAGATAAGAAACTCAGTTTTATAAAGAATTAGTTGTCATAGACAACAGTCAATTATGTAAAAATATGGCTGGCCAATCAGAAAAAGTATCAGAAGTATTCCAGAAAGTCATTGCAATATTCATTTCAGTATGTCACATTCAATGTTCTAATAACATGAAAGGCCCAGCCTCAAAGAGTATATTACAAATCAGACTTGTGATAATAGATGTTAAATATGTGGGAAATTACTGCAAACTCTGCATAACAAAGAAGAAAGATAAACCTCTTATATAACCATTAATGAATACTATAGGATAATTATTAATTCATAAGGATTTCCGAATCAAGTAAAGCAAACAAGCAAGTTAAAAGTATGTTTAAGCACAGGCAGAGGATTTTACAGATTATATATTTATTATGCTTTGGTTCAGACAAGTGTTATGAAACCAACAATACTCTCTTAATCAAAAGAAGTTTTGCACTTGCTGCTTCAAAAGATGTGTGGGCAAAAGCAATTTAGGTATTTTGCAATACATAGGCTATTTCTCACTCAAAGCTAAATGTCAAATTATCTGATTTTCACTATCTAAAAGCTGAATTTCCATTACCTTTAATTAACAGAAAAACAAGACTTTGCTGTGCTTTGCATAATAAGCATAAATGGTTTTAGGTTAATTATCATTTTGCAAGACCTTAATAGCCCCCATGAAAACAATGAATGATAATTTACCTCAGAGTTTGAAAAAACATCTGAGGTACTTAGTTTGCTTGGTTGCGAAGTGCTCATTTGATAGCTCAATAGTAGTTTTATAAAATTTAGTTTTTCTGCCATCTACTCTTTTACCACCATGTCTTTGAGGGGATAATTCTACATCCAAAGCTCCTAAAATAAGCATTTTCCTGACTAGTTAGCCTTAAATAACAGGTGCAGTCTGGTGAATGCATTTGGCTTAATGATTAACAGTTGATGAGAGTGAACTTAACAAATGAGAAAAATATAGGAAGATGAAAAATAGCCTAATCATAACAAATGTGGAAAGAAATATGATAAAACAATGATAGAAAAAAATTACATGTTGATTAATGGATACTAAAATTTAAAAAGTGAAAAACAAAAATCCCAGATATTCAATGGCTTGTACAAAAAATATATAAAAATAGTCAGACTTTCAATTGGGACTGGACTAAATAAAATTTCCTATTAATCCAGAAATTGAATGTTATATGAAACCTTGTAAAAATAAAGGTACCAGAAGAGGTACAGTAAAGTCCCCAAATAACTTTTTATTAAACAGTTCCTAGAAATAACGGTTTACCTGAAATAAAAAATTGGCTTTTAATTTATTCACCCTTAAGGAGCTATTACGCCCCCGCTGCTGAATTCAGCTTCCAGAAATGATCAGATGTGCTCCAACATTAGGCACACTCAAATCAAGACTGAAAACACATCTGTTTAGCTGTGTCTTTACTGAATGAGCACTGTGCTACGTCGGACAGATCGCACTATTGTGTCTTTCTTTTCTTTTTCATTCTTTTATAACTTGTTTTAACTCAATTTAATCTGTTTTTTTATTATTTGTTTTTATTTTCTTATACTTCAATTTTATTTCTGTTTATGTAAAGCACTTTGAATTGCCACTGTGTATGAAATATGCTATATAAATAAACTTGCCTTGCCTTGTGGCCATCCCAGATGTCGGTGATTTGTTTCATCAGTAGAACATTAAGAAAGATTTTAAGCTGAAAATGTGGACATGCAAAACAAAATTCAGTAAGGATTCAGTCTGTGCAAGAAACTGAACATTATATACAACTGTATTACCTTCAATCCACAACCTCAGCAAACAATCCTGCAGTGTCTTCACCACAGTCTGGACTCTGAAGAACAAGTTTCCTTCTATTTCACAGCGTCTAAAACAGAAAACATAATTGTAGGCTTTTTAAAGATGAACATTTATTTTAGAGAGGAAATACATTGACATAAGTGACTTCAATGCATGTCTCTCTCGAATTGCTGTGTACACCAGCAAAATAGAGAAACAAGCACATTTCTCAGAGCTTTATGTAGTGATCTTCGGCTGCCTTCAAAAAAAAAATCTGTTTCCAAGGCGATAAACATCAAAAAATGCTCAGCACCGAAGGTTAAATATAGACAAGAAGGAGTTTGGAATGGAAGTGCAGTTTGTGGCAATTACCTGATGAAAAGCTCACGACACACACATTTATCTGAGCGTGATGTTTTGTATCACTGGCCTAAGATCATAGGTTGATTGAAAACGGGAGCATCACCTCAGCAAAACGCTGCTCTCCGAATTACTGCTTTCTTGAGGTAAATGTAACGTTATGATTCGTGGACGTTGTCACGCGGTTGAAACACACTGGTTTAAAGATTATTTGAGTAACATTATGTTTCCGGAAGTTGTATTGTCTCTTTCAACATACCTTCAAATGTTCATTTATGTTTTTATCTTGCCATGTTTACGTTAAAATGCGTCTGATTTAAAGGCGGCAGGTCCCGCCTTCACCTGATGGATATGGATATGTGATTGGGTATTGATTTTTTTCGTCAAAATATACTAGTACATGATTGGCTGCCCTCAGTGTCTATATCGGGACATCTGGTCACTAAAATTGAAGGGGTAGTTCACCTTAAATTGAAAACGTACTCACTTTTTACTCGGCCCCAAACCAATACCAAACGAAGATATCTTGAAGAAAGCTTGAAACTGATAACCATCAAAATCCAAATATCATCTTTTTATGTTCAAAGGAAAATCAAGCAGGTTTTTATAATCTATATATTTAATTAAATCATTCATTTTCTTTTCAGCTGATCTCTCTATTAATCTGGGGTCGCCACACTGGAATGAACCACCAAGTTATCCAGCACGTTTTACACAGCAGATGCCTTTCCAGTTGCAACCCATCACTGGGAAACACCCATACACACTTACTCACATACACTCTGGACAATTCAGCTTACCCAATACCTACGTATACCACATCTTTGGACTTGTGGGTGAAACCGGAGCACCTGGAGGAAACCCACGTGAACACTGGGAGAACATGCAGACTCCACACAGAAATGCAACCTGACCCAGCCAAGGCTTGAACCAGCGACCTTCTTGCTGTGAGGTGATCACGCTACCCACTGCGCCATTGTGAGGCCCCTATATCTTAAATATTTATTATATATCTTTAACAACAAAAGTGTAACAACTCTTTAACCTTAATGCGTAAAATGCAATCTGTCAATACAACTGAACGAGGCCTGTTTTTACTAGCCCCAATACAAGGGGACATCAAATAAAATGAAAAAGTGCATTATTCTTTATAATCTGCTGTAAACTCATTTAAAAATCATTTGTTCATTTATTTACACAGGCACATTGAAGTGCTTTTTAAAGCATGACCTTCCTTTCCCTCTGGCAAACAAATTGTGGCATTTGAATATTTGAAAATGGGTCACAAATAAAATAAGATTAAATTGTTAATTTATTATTAAATTGAATATTTGCCTCGTTTCCTAAAAAATTGAAATGGTTCTTATTTGCTGGATGCTGAGAGTCTAAATTACAAGTTATCTTTAATGAGGCACTTCTGAATTGTTAATAATGATATTCGGCCTGCATATTCATTTGTCAGCAGGAGGTAAATTCACAAGTCAGATCTGCTGTTTTTTCTCCAACTTTTCCATTCCATCGGGGGGGGAAAGCGAGGTCAAAGAAACGCAAGCTGGATGCTGGGCTGTCCTCACTCGTCACTGAATCTGGGGCTGTTGATCAGGGCCAATACTTATGCAACAACAAAGATTACTTTTAAGAGAGGTTGAAACTAATGAGAGCTCCTCTGGACTTCAGATCATGTCTTGAGCTTACTTAAAACTCAAATCTCCAAGATCTAGTTAGTTAAAGTTGTGCCAGTGACTTTAGAAAATTGCACTTTAAGAAAAGTCATTAAACATAAATGAAGGAATTTTCTATGCAGATATTTACTTTAGCACTGTGTTGTTTCAGGGCTCAAGGAAAGGTCCATCACCATTATGATTCATGTTATTATTTAGATCCATAATAATGTCTATAATTTATATATAACCTATATCAATATAATATAATATAATAAATATAATATAATATAATATAACATAACATAACATAACATAACATAACATAACATAACATAACAT
>CAIGQQ010033471.1:1046000-1067611 GCA_903798035.1 Danio albolineatus | reverse complement strand
CTGCTCTCGCCGAGTTTGGCCCGCTGATAGAGATTATAATACTAAACATGAAATTGTCTTACATAACACATTGTAGTTTCACTACAGATGATTTAGTGTCCATCCAGAGAGGAGCAGCTCTTGCGTAAGCGGCTCTGACCTCATGAGATTTACCCATCAGCCCTCATCGCTGAAGCAAAGGTATCCCCTGGGATTAATGCTGGTGCTTTAACCCGCAGCAAGACACTTCCACTGCGCAGGCATTAAACCCCTGACAACACACACCAGCCGCTCACATCACTTACATGATATTAGCAGCAGGATGGAGGTGGGGACATCCACTTCCTGTGACGACAAAACAGTTAATTGTTCCTTGCAAGCAAATACTACATACGTTAATGCGAACGGCCTGGAAAGTGATTTGAAAAGTGATTTGGAAAGTGTTTAAGAGGGAAGAATGAACACAGATAAGACTCATTTTGACATCAAGAATGTGAGAGAGTGAAATAATTACATAGTGAGTAACAAATGAGGAGACTTTTTTTAAACAAAAGCATTTTCATTTAACAAAATAAATATATAAATATTCATCAAATTAGTATACATTTTTATGATTGTAATGTAGACAATCCGACAATGATACATGCCAGTGATTATCAGCTTCTTCTTTTTATAAAGATAAGATTTATTGTCTTTTTTCCTAGAATTTAAACTAATAGAAAGGAATATGTGTCATTTATTTTAATAAAATTAGTATAGTCATACTATAATATTAATAGCAAAATAAAAATAATAGTAATAATTATTATACAAATTATTTAAATTAATTATTAGGATCCTGGGCCCTTGATTGAGAACCACTGGAAGAATCAACACAGGCTCATTCTGAAAATGTAGCCCTATATACATTTCTAGAGATCGCGAATTTTGTAGCCAGAAGTATGTATGGCTGCATTTCATCTTTAAAACGAATGCTACGGGCGGTATGACACCGCTCCTTTTCTCGCTTACCAGCTGACCGTTTACCTCCATGTTGACTGCTTTCCCACTGTTACCAGTTTGTTCAGTAGCTTGACACGTATGTCGACGGACTTGAGACGCAGAGAGGAGTTGACCACGATAACGGGGTTTGAGTCTGGTGAAGAACAATTCCAGAAAGCAGGTAAGACAAAAACAGAAGCCAAAAAATCAAATAAACATGTAAATAATGGGGTAGGATTAAGGTAAAATCTGAAAACGTGGCTTTTCTTTTTCTGGATTGCTTTTGAAAACACTGGTTGGGTTTAGGGAAGTGGGTGGATGGGTCAACCGGGGCTTATTTTAAACACTATTGGTTGGGGAAAGGTGGAGGGTGGGGGTATCATTTAGTCGACAGGAGCCTCTGGTGGATTTACACAGGAACAGCATGCGCGAATGTGAGAGAAATGTGAGATCTGAAAAAGCATACACAGTGCTCTCTGGTGAATTTGCGAAAACGATAGCTGCAAAAAAAGTAGCTACTGGGACGTATTTTGCTCTCTCCAGAAATGTATATGGGGGTACGTAATCAGAATGAGCCTGAGTTGAGAAGAATATATGCAAAAATGAATGGAACAAACAAAATACTAAAAATGCTTGTTTGTTAAAGTTGCTAACACTAAAATAACAGTTTTAAGAACTTTTAAAAAATAATTACATCAAATCAGATCAAAAACCACCTGCAGGGTCATACAAAACGTGTTTTATAATCCATATAGAAGTTAATATATGATTTTGGGTCCTGCATTGGTAAAATGTGATGTTGAAAATGGCTTTACATCAAAAACTGTGATTGTTTGTACATAAAAACTGCATTATTTAAAATTAGTTAGCTAGCTAGACATAGCTAGCTAGTAAGATATATTATATAAGATAATATATATATTATACCTTTTTTGTTACTTATTTATTTATACATATATATATAACATTTATAAAATTTCACACTTAAGTTTTTTAAGTGATACAAATGATTATAATAGTTAATTTATTTTTAACAGTTAAGATTATTTAAAAAAAGAGATGCAATGCTTTTTTTAACTCATTTTGGTTTGCAGATGAGCGGTATGTTGCCCTGATGCTGTAACGTTGGTGAAAATTATGTCAAACTGAAGAGCAATCGATAATACTAATAAAAAAGAAAATAAATACATTTGAAATTTTGAGAAATAAAAACCTTTTTGTTTCGTTTAAGAGAATGAATGGACTTATTTTGCAATGTACAGTATACAATGAGAAATTGTGCCCTACTGTATATGTATTTTGTGGGAAATGATTAAATAATCAAATAATTTTTAGTAAAAAATATTAGAAATAAAAAAATGTATTTCTCCAAACAGCTAAAATATAAACAGCTACTGTAAGTACGCAGAGGAAGATATTTAACCAATAACGCAGTCTGTATTGTCATTCTGGATTGCCGAAGAGCAGTAAATGACGCTGATGAAGACAAGCAAAGTCTGACTGAATCTTCGCCTCTGGCATCTCGGGCTGGACGGCGTTCAATGCTCTTCAATGGGGAAGCACCTGAGTCCCGTTTGGCACGGTCTGCCTGCTCCACCTCCTCTGGCTCAGAAGCTTCCGGCTCCTCTGCACTTTCAATCGCACATCAAACACCTCCTCTATGGCTTTCTTGAAACAGTGAAAATTGTAGTCGATAAGCCCTGCGTGAGCAAAGACAAGAGTAATTAGCCTTCGGTAGGATAGGATCGCTCGTCCTATTCCCACATTGGATCACTGCATAAATGCACTTTGAATTAAGACCGTGACACACATAAAAAGAGATGTCATTTAGCTTTGATCCAGTGACAGACAAAATAAATCATTTAATAACACCTACATGGAGACACTAAGACACACAGTACTGCTTGGCAGGTGCCAACGGACTCTATATGAAGTCACAAATCATAACACACATTCAGTTGAATAGAAATATAAAGCCCTGGTATTTTACATCCTGATAATAGAGTATTAGATCTATAAAAACGTATTATGCTTTTTCAGATATCACCATCATGTATAGTGAAATATACTGTGCAGAGGAGATCAAAAGTAGATATCATTATATTATATTATTACTTTAGAAACATTAGATGTTTTAGTCTGAAATTATGTCATCATCATTCAAAAGCTGAAACGATTTTAGTTGTGGCTTTACCACA
The DNA here is from genome assembly GCA_903798035.1 of Danio albolineatus. Lineage (NCBI taxonomy): Eukaryota > Metazoa > Chordata > Actinopteri > Cypriniformes > Danionidae > Danio > Danio albolineatus. The sequence continues at coordinate 1,064,453 of CAIGQQ010033471.1, read as the reverse complement.
TGGATACAACAGTGTTTTATGAGGAAAAAATGTTCCTGTTCAACGCTGAAATGGTGATCAATTCCAGCTGCAGTATTGAACCGATTCCCTAGATTATACAGTTTCTCTTGTGCGTTTGTCTTTTGTGGGAGTTATTTTAGAATATTCTAGAAACCGCGGATTTGGAAAGACCATCTTCTTATGCAATGGCTGAATACTCTTCCCTTTGGTCTCCATCTGAACAACCTGCTGTCGGAGAGTTTCAGTGACTTCAGAACTTTAAGAAATAATTAGAGAAAACTGGAAAGTCTCTCATTTACATTTTTTTTTATCGTGCGCCTCAGAATATATGAAACTCATTAAATATGCTTCAAAACATCTCTTTTACTTCTGTTAGGGTGGCTTCAAAAAGGACTAGTGACCTCAAATTTAGGAAATTGTAGGATGTTCCCTTAAAGGAACACACCACTTTTTTTTTTGGAAAATAGGCTGATTTTGCAACACCCGTAGAGTTACAGTTCAGTTTTACCATTTTATAAACATATTCAGTCAATGCGTGGTCGGGTGATGACACTTTTAGCTTAGCTTAGCATAGATCATTGAATCCAATTAGACCATTAGCATCTCACTCAAAAACGAACAGAGATTTTCAAAAATTTCTCCATTTGAAGCTTGACTTTTCCGTAGTTACATCTTGTAGTATTTAAAAAAATGAAAAGTTGATATTTTCAAGGCCATTATGGCTAGGAACTATAAGCTCATTCCAGTGTAATATTCAAGGGACTTTACAGTCATTCTATGGCTGCAGCAGACACAATGATATTACACTGAAAATGCCTGAAAACAATCCCCAGCTAGGTAACATCTAACATGAATACCTACTTGTACAGCAATGTACACTCTCAGAAATAAAGGTACATGAGTTGTCACTGGGGTGGTACCTTTTCAAAAGGTACACATTTGTACCTAAAGGGTCCATATTGGTACCTCAAAGGTATATATTAGTACCTAAAATTTTTAAGAGGAACACTTTTGTATTTTTTAGGTACTAATATGTACCCTTGAGGTATTAATATGGACCCATTAGGTACAAATGTGTACCTTTTGAAAAGGTACCACCCCAGTGACAACTTGTGTACCTTTATTTCTGAGAGTGTAGGCAGCAAAGTTCTTTGTTTATTACTCTAGAGTAAGAGTATTAATCATATATCCACATAAAAAAAACTTTTCGTTTTCTGTTGGTCTTAGTACTCAATTTAACTACAGAAGAATCAAACTTTTAATAGGAAAGATATTGAAACTCTTTTTCAGCGAGATGCTATTAGTCTAAAGCAATTCAATGATTTATGCTAAGCTAAAAGCTTAAAGTGTTCCTTGCCACTCCTGAAGATCGGTTAAATGGATTCAAAAATTATCAAAGGGGACTTGTAAAATGAAGCTACTGAACTTAATGAAGATCGATCTTCATTGTCTTCATTTGATATATCTCTCGCACCTCACAAAAGCAGTTTAATGATAAAGAATTAATAATTATGAAAAAGCGATAACCACCTAACTCACGTTTAAGTGAAATTGAATGACTACAACCCTATTTTCTCATAAAAAATAACATCAAAAGTGGAAAAAGTTGAAAAAGTTTCCACTCAAAATGCCCACCAAGCACAGCTTTGAGAAGGCATCTTTATCGTTTAGCTCAGCTGTCAGGAATGGAAAGCACAGGATTGGGGGGTATCAAAGGCAGTGAAGGGTACATCTGTGCTGCCTTCAAAAAATCAATCAGATGAAGGTCTCTCAGGAGAAAGAAAACGAAGCTGGATTAGGATTCGGACATGCCTTGATGGCTTCCTATATTATAGAATATAACCTTGAATGCAGCATTTTTCATTTTTCAGATGCAGCCATTGTCTCCCAAAAGAAAAAAGTGTTTCTGCATTCTCAGAAATAAAGGTACAAGAGCCGTCACTGGGGGATCAGCTTTCCAAAATTTTCATATTGTTATCTTAAAGGTATGTATTAGCACCTAAAATGTACCATCCCACCGAGAGCTCTCGTACTTTTATCTCTGAAAGCGTGAACTGTCAGTGAGCCTGTTGGAAATCGGTTAAAATATGTGACGATTCAAATCAGATGGGATGTTAAACGAATCTTAATGCATGTTTTGAATGGCAGGGACCACTGTGTTTACTGCAAACTCACTTAACATGCACAATAGGGATGATCAAGTTCAAACAGACCATTTAAAGCAACAACGAGTATGGATGTTGATATTAAAGGTGCCTTATAAAGAAAGTATGGGTATATAAAGGCATAGTCGAATAATAAGAAATCAGTATATAGAAATGGCCATACCGTGAGCCTCAAACACCATTGTTTCTTCATTGCAAATTCTATGAGTGTAAAATCTCGGTGGACAAAAGACCAATCAGAACACAAAGCAGACTGTTACGTGACTCAACTTCTGATTTTAGGGGTATTTTATGGAATAGTAAATGAGCATATAAAACAGTTTCTGGAGATTTTTTGAACTTAGCTAAGCCATATACCTACTAGGTACAGTATATCAGAGAACAATCTATCTTATTAAACTAATGCAGTATATGGCACCTTTAAGGAATCCTCATTCACAAGAGTGCCAGCCGGCACATATAAGGCAGCCTGACATTCAAATTCAGTTTTATGTTACTGTCATTCATTTAATAAGATTAAACTCACTTGTAAAAACTGGCAGAGATGTGGTGGAGCATTCTGCATGCTTTTTCTCATTTCTGATCTCATTTCTGATTTCTCATTTTTTCATCTCTACTTCAGTGCACCATCATCTCTGTCAGCTTTTACCAGTTCAAATATTATATCCATGACCAAAAGTTGACAACAATAGAAAGCGATTTTAATATTTAGCAAATATATGAAACTCAATAAATATGCTTCAAAACAACTCTTTTACTTCTGTTAGGGTGGCTTTAAAAAAGACTAGTGACCTCAAATTTAGGAAATTGTAGGATGTTCCCTTACAGGAACACACCACTTTTTTGGAAAATAGGCTGATTTTGCAACACCCGTAGAGTTACATTTCAGTTTTACTATTTTTTTTAAATATATTCAGTCGATCCCTGGTCTGGTGGGGACACTTTTAGCTTAGCTTAGCATAGGTCATTGAATTTGATTAGACCATTAGCATCTCACTCTAAAATGAACAAAGATTTTCAAAAATTTCTCTATTTAAAGCTTTACTTTTTCGTAGTTACATCTTCTACTATGTAAAAAAAGGAAAAGTTGATCTTTTCTAGGCCAATATAGCTAGGAACTACAAGCTCATTTCAGTGTAATAATCAAGGAACTTTACAGTCAAATATATTCTCAGTTTTTTTCTCTCTCTTTCTCTCTCTCTCTCTCTCTCTCACACACTCACACACACACCCACATCCCAGTTGTAAGAGCAACAGATAATAACTTGACTTCTAGTTGATCATTTGGAAAAGTAGATTTTTCCCATGAATCATCTGTTGAACTGCATCCCAATTATCACAAATACTGCAGAATGAATAGCAACATCAACAGCCTGATGAATCAAAAGATTTGTGCCGCCCATTACATTAAAAACCACTTGACAAGGCAAATTCTTCAGCAGGATAGCACTTGGACTCATTCTTCTGTCTGAATTTAAACAAATTACATTTAGTAATGTTCAACTTAATTTGATTAAACTCAGCCCATATAAATCGTTTCTACTTACCTTAAAAACACTTAGTAAACCCAATAAATAATTTTCTTCAGTGCAGACACTAAGAGAAATGAGCTAATGTTGCATTGTATCATTTGAGAAAATTAGAGACCTTGGATGGATGTGAACCAACAGTAGGATACATTCAAAACAAAATTAGCAATCTTTAGATCATCATTATGGGGGCACTAAATAAAACATACATTTCAAATCATCAATAGACTATCTTCTCTTGGCATCACCAATATCCCATTTGACTGATTCAAATCTTATCTCTCTGGCCGCACTCAGTTCATTCAACTCAAATCCTTCACTTCTCAGCATTTTACAGTTTCTTCGGGTGTACCCCAGGGCTCAGTCCTAAGACCCCTACTCCTTCCCCTTGGTAATATTCTCCGTAAATATAACATACAGTTCCACTGTTAAGCGGATGACACCCAGCTTTATCTCTCTGGCAAACCTTCTTCTTATTTTCCTTACAGTCAGCTTAGCAGAAATCAAGTCTTGGCTTTCTCTTAACTTTCTCAAATTAAATAGTGCAAAAACTGAGGTTTTGCTTGGTACTAAATCAACACTCTCCAAAACGGACTGTTGGCGACTGTTCCATTTATCCCTCGAAACAGGTCAACAGTCTGGGTGTCATCCTTGAAAGCACCCTATCTTTTGATTCTCACATCAATAACATCACCCGGTCTGCTTACTTCCACCAATGCAACATCAACCGACTCTGCCCTTCTCTTTTACCCCTTCATGACACTGCTGTTCTTGTCCATATCCTTGTCACATCTCGCTTAGATTACTGAAACTTCCTTCTCTCCGTTCAAAGCCATCCACAATCTCGCCCCTCCATATTTATCTGCCCTCATCCACATTGCTGCTGAGATTGCACCCTGAGATCTTCTTCTTCCCTCCACTTGTCTGTTTCCTGCTTGTCTATCGTCCATGGGCAGCAGAGCATTCAGCCGCTCTGCTCCCCGGCTTTGGAACTTTTAATACTTAATTGTATCTGCACTATTGTTGTGTATACCTTTATATTATTTATCTTGTTGTCTTATTGCACGTTTTATGTACAGTGTCCTTGAGTTGCCAGAAAAGCGCCTTTAAATAAAATGAATTATTATTATTTTTATTATTATTATTAAAAAAGGATGTTTGGTGTTTGTTAAAACTACTCATTTAAATGAGCTGAAACGACACAATTCCTGAGGTTAACTTAATTGTATTATGTTTAATCCACTTAAATTAGTAAAAACTAATAAGTTAACTTAATTTTTTCATGTTTTCCAAACACAAAAAGAGTGTGTGGAACCCAGCATGTTTTACAGTGTATGGTATATTACTAAACGGTACAGATAATGTAAGTTATGTCATCCAAGATCCTACGCCAATGCAAGATGCCTTGTTTTCCCCACTGACGAACATGATTGCTCTTGATACTCTCTCTAACCCCCTTAGTAATTCCCAGCATGAATATTTCAATCTTCATTAGCCTCCCAAGGATTCCTCTAATTATCCCATTCTCTCATGTGAGTGCAGCTCACACCAGCAGGTTCTTTTTTTTGACTGATTCAAGACCAAATTACCGTAGCTGTAATCGCTAAAAACAGCTTACAGCAAAAGCTGATTTTTAGGTCTTTATTGTTGTCCCTATTGAATCTATATGTGCGTCATGAGGATTGCAAGTGGGAATTGTTAATAAACATGATGCTGCATGCTGGATTTCTTTTAGGCTTGTTCTTGTGAAACTGCCACCAGTGTGCTTCATCAAGATTAAAGAGTGAGATCAGTTAAAACATTGCAAACAACTTATTAGAAAGTGGCTTTCATTTATACTATCTGTATAAAAGCACAACTTAGTATTGGCTATAAATAGCAATTGCCAAAAACATAAAAAAAAGCTATTAATAACAAATAAAAAACAAGTGTTTTCCATTCCAGTACTGTATGTGCTAGATCTAATGTATTGCTGTGGTGGTAAAGCTGAATTGTCTGTTTGATTGTCACATGCTCTTGTAGAAATCAATCTTATTCTGAGGTTGAAAAACATTTGTTCGAGTCAGTAAAATGATCCGAACTTCCCATCACTATTGACCTTATTCTTCGCGTATGAGCGGGCGAAGCAATTTGAGTCTTTTTGTCTCGAGACTTCCGGTCTCATTCACTTCCATTGGTTTTTAGACATTAAAAACAGGTCGTTGCGCTGCTTGATGTCGCAAACTGATATTTTCTTATTATATTATTCTATTTTGTCTGTACAGTCATGCAAACACTTGTTTGTAGTGCGAGTAGTTTGACCGTTTTCTGCCGCTTATTATTTCTAGTCATTTCTCTCATAGGCGACTGAATCAGAAGTTCTAAAACAATCGCAAAAAACGAGCCCACTTCAGCATCGCAGAATAAGGTCAATACCTCACAAATAAAGAGATTTGACCAGATACTTAGTCTGCTGATGGTAACCGAGTCAGAAGCTGTGTATTATTACACAAATACGTTAGCATTCCGTTTACATTCATGGCTTACTTATGCTAACACAGACTCTACAAGATATTACTATTTATTTATATATTTACTTGCCTTATATTTACTTTATAAAATAAAGACTGCATGGCTACAGAACCTTCCTAAATCAGTGATGCACGAACATCCTGTAGTCTCCACTGACCCCTGCTTACTAAGTAGCACCCATGCTGAGTGGCATGGACTGCTCGACTGGCTGGGGTGCACATTTGCTTTTAAAGAGACAAAATCACCCTCGCTGTGTAATAGAACATGACCAACTTTCCCACTATGTAAATATTGGTAGGCCTTGGTACTTTTATAAGTCTTCATAAACGCTCCATCTAATCCTTGTGACAGGACAAAGTAATTAAAAACATCCCCGTAAGTTTCCTCTGGCTCATATCGTCTACCCACATCAACAGTAATGATGGATGGAGGAATATGAGAGTATCTGATCGTTGCAGGGAGGTTTCACTGTACTCCCAACTCGAAACATTTACTGAACTAGCAATATATGCAACTATTACGCTATGTAATGGCTTTCCGAAACAGTCATCTGATGTACTGTGTAAGCCTACCGGAAGTTGGATGACAAAATGCGGAAGAGCAAAGTATTAAAAGTGGGCGGGGCGGAATAAGGTCATTAGCGTAATAGCTTTTACTTTCTTTTACTTTAAGTTGCATGCATTCTTGCTTAAAATAAACATTAATAAAAAAGCATTTCCAACCCTTCACACTTTCCAACAGTAGTACAAAAGAAAATTAAATAAAATATGTTTTAAAACGGCTTCTGACACAAAATCTCAGTGTTACTGACACTAAAAGTAGCTTAAGTTGCTAGTTCTCAATCTAACAGCAAGCCACAGTGCCCTGTAAATGGAAAAATGTAATATTCAAGCCAAACATGTCCAGAAAGCTCACCTTTCTTCTCAAAACTCTCTTCCCTGAGGAAACACACTAGGGCAAGAAATTTGGTGACCTCTTTTAGGTACATGACCGTCGTGTTGTTTAAGTGGATTATGGCCATTGATTCTTTATCATAAGGGGTTTCTCCTCCATCTTCAGACAACCTACATAAAAAAACAAAACAAAATCACAATCAAAAATGTGTGTTTTTCTGCATTTGTCCTTCAGTTTGTGTGGTAAATGCACATAATGAACGTGTCCCTGAAGCACGGCTTTCTGTGAGATCGCAGAGTGCCATGTATTACTGCTCCATCAGGAAGACTCTTTCCCAATTCAGCTTAAGAACAGACTGCATCCAGATGAAAAAAAAAATCTTGATATTTTGCACTGTGGAACAGATGTTGGTTTATATCATAATTATCAAAATGAACAGATGCCCTTTCATAATCCCTCCGCTTTTATAACCAAACAAATTGACGCTATTATGCATGGATATTACAAATATATAAATATTTTTGCACAAAAAAGGAGGCACGGAAAAGATGATGAATAAATTGAGATGGCATAATAAAGCGTGTAATTTGAAGCTTCCTGATACCAAGAACATGGATCAATGTGAGCATGATGAATAAGGAAACAAATAAATGACTTATTAATTTCAATGAGCAACAAACAAGACTTGCGGAAATTAATTCCCCAGCTCGTCTAATGTACAAATACAAATACTTCAAATTAGTGCACAAGCAGGCATGCCAAAATGGGTCAAATTAAACATGACCATCTAGTCATTTGGGAAACATCTCCGAGGAGTTTTGTTTAAAAAAAACTGTCAAGTGTTTTCCAAAAAGTTTCTCATCCACACCGAAATGTCTGAAAGCATCTTATTCCTCATGCTAGAGCTCAATAAGGTAATACGGAGACCATACTTTATGCATTTTTTTTGACAGAATTGTATTATTAGCAAAATACTGTATATCAAAATTTACCTGTGCGTCCAGTCAACATTAAGGGCTCTCTATTAATGATCTAAGCACAGTCTAATGCCGTGGCGCAAAAGCTTTGAGGGCACGTCCGAATCCACTATTGCTATTTTAAAGATTTAAAAATACGCTCTGTGCCCAAGCGTATGGTCTAACAGGATTGTGCTTATTCTCTTAATGAGTTATGGGTGTGTTTTGAGCATAATGTGCATTAAACCAATCAGAGTCTCATCTCTCATTCTCTTTAAGTTCAGTTGTGTCGCACCATGGCGCATTTGCTATTTACACAGCAGACTTTTAGGAGGAAAAACTGAAACTTCACAGTTGAGTTAAACAGACCATCTGCAGCAAGGATAAAGAACCAGCCTCCTCCATTCGGTCTCATTATACTTTCTCTTTACTTTTCCTCTTTACTTTACTTCTTTATTTTTGTGAAGTAAGGAAACGGTGGAAACTCACTCCACTGAATTCCTCCATTAGCCTAAATTTTTCATGTTTCATTTGTTAAGTGCAAAGATTTGTTTCAAGACTATTTCTAAATTCAGTTCTAATTTCCAGAAAATGAATAACTGAACAATAATAAGTAAAAAGAATTCAAACATTTGTCTGATGTATAAGATTATTCATGGTCTGTCATCTCCACCTCTCAGTCAGTTCGAAAACATAAAGAACACCACACACAGAGCAACACGAGGGGCAGCCAGAGGAGATTGCATTGTCCCACTCCGGAAAAGTGCCTTCAGTCAGGGTGCCTTTTCAGTTACAGCTGCACAGGAGTGGAACTCTGTCCCTGGCAGCATCAGAGACATATCCTCTTATAGTACGTTCAAAAAACATTTAAAAATCTGGTTTATAGAGCATCAGACGTGTCATCAAGCCTAGCTTGAAACGACCCAGCATGTTAACTCTTGTGCCTGCCATCTTATTGATTTGTTTAAATGTGTTTTAACTATTCTTATCTTTAGTACATATTGTTGGTGTTTTTAGTTTAATTTGTACATATACACTATTTATTAAGGTTTACTGTCTATTTTAGCACTTCTTAACTATGCTTGTTTAATTGTGTAATTGTGGATTGTTTTTTTTTAGGTTGACAATTTTAACATCTGTCCAGGGACTACAGATGAAAAACAGCCTTCTGGCTAATTCTGGTGCACTTGCAGAAATGCTTATTAATGTACACTGTCCCTGCCAAATAAACAAATAAACTAAACTAATAACAAAAACTGTGTGGTCAAAAACAGGTCAAAAAAAGTTATATTCGAGCACACATCCTATTCTTATGCCGCATATAGTGATGCATATGTCTCTAAAATCTGACAGGTGGACAAATCTAAACATGTTTTTAATAAAACAAATATAAATATGCATATAATAAATAATAATGCTAATAATAATAACAACAAAATATAAATGCAAATTGTCATAAATAAACTGAAAATTCAGAACCCCCTCCCCCCCCTTTTTTTTTCTTCATATGTAAAGGTATTTATGTATTGCTGTAATGTGTATAGACCTGCATAGGCGAATACCTAACACGCTCTGCGCTGGACTTTAGAGCAGCTTTCAGTTGGTCTATGCAGCAATCTATTTCAGTTCCTCAAAATAGCACACGTCTTGTGCCTTATTGCACAGGGTGTATGATAGGGCCCTAAATGTTTGGTCTAAAACTCAAATCGTTTTATTGAAAGACAGCAATTGTAAGTCAACATACTTAATGGACTGCTTTTTGCTTTTTTATTAATATGTTGTTAGTTATTTCCCAGTGATGGGTTGCAGCTGGATGGGCATCCGCTGCGTAAAACATGTGCTGGATAATTTGGCGGTTCATTCCGCTGTGGTGACCCCGGATTAATAAAGGGACTAAGCCGAAAAGAAAATGAATGAATGAATGAATGTTGTTAGTTACTTAATCAAGCAAAACTTAAAAATCGCTCAAGTGTAGGCCTGTTTATTCCATTTGTATACATTATTATTTTCTGTTTGTTTCTAAAATACATGTTTTGGCAGGCCGAATCTCGTTATATTTTTGTCGTCAGTTGTGGGCCAGAGGGAGGAGGAGGGCAGGCCATGAATGGCCCGCGGGCCGGCAGTTTGAGACCCCTGTCCTAGCGAGACACAAGCTAACATTGACCAAAACACTCATCTTCAGTAAACATTAATTTTAGCATTCTGACAGGGTTACATTTCTCAGAGGGCCACCGTATTTTCAGAAAAACCGTAGGTAATTTACTCTGGAACTTTTACAGAGGTTATGTGTAAAACAGATATGGCAGATTCGGATGGGATTAAAAAAAGCTAAGTACTGTACGTTTGTGAAACAGAAATCTGTATCTGTGCAACCAGTCCCGTCCGAATAGGGCTTATGGCTACGATTCGCAGGGCTAACTGTCCTGCCAGCTCTGCTATTCGTCTGCGAGTGCTGAGGTGGCCCATCTGTTCTTACAGGCCACTGAGATCTGACAGCTGTGTGGCCCCGGGTCAAGCCTGCATTCCTGTACCTACCCAGACCGTAGTGTCCCGTCAAATTACAGGACAAATAGGGTCAATGGCGCTTGAGGTGCCACTCTCTGCCCTTCCAATGTTTACAGCCTGTGTTTACATGTCCTCCAGTTATACATTGCTAATGCACGCAAGATTAAATCACAGCCAACAATGGTTATAGGGGAGCAAGGTCGTCACGTGACATGTTGAGTTTCATTGTGTACATTGGATATTGTGCTGCAATAATTCATAAAAAAATAATAAAAATTATAAATATCTATACTTGAGTTCATTCATTCTTTTTCCTTTGGCTTAGTCCCTTTATTCATCAGGGGTCCTGACAGTTAAACCGAGGTCCTCACTCTCTGTGGTGATTAAAATTCCTATGGCACTTCCCGTAAATAATAGGGGTGTAACCCCAGTGTTCTGGCCAAATTACTCCATTGGCCCTTACCTATCATGGCCTTTCAATCAACCTCATCCACATAACTGGCTGTATCCCTATCTCTCCACTCGTGAGGGGTCTGGATGCAGACCTGGTGCAGTGCAATCTGAGCTGCATACAATACTTTTTAATGGGCTCACCTAACCCTACCCCTCACAGTGACGTCACTCACTCCATTGAGTGCATTGTGTCTGACAATGCATTGTGTCTGTCAATCTCAGCTTGCATCATAAAGGCTGCATCCAGATACTATTGCTCCACTCCACATATAACTGGTGTGTGGTGAGCTGTGTGGTGAGTGTGTGGTGTGGTTGTCCTGTGGCTGTCGTTGCATCATCCAATTGGATGCTGCAAACTGCTGGTGGTGTGGAGAGACCCCCCTCATGATTGTGAAGCGCTTTAGGTGTATGGCCATACATGATGAATGTGTTATATAAATACACATTACATTACATAAAATCCTGTTTAGATATAATAATTAATATTTGATTGCTTTTTACTGTAGTTGTTGTCATTTTAATGAGGTGTAAAAACTCCTCCCCATAACCAGTTTTTTTTTCAGTCTAACAAATGACTTTCTGCTATTTACTTTCCTTTGCATTATTAGACGATGATGAAACAAGAAATTCCACTCTTTTTTATTGCTGCTAGGCTACATTTACGTTTGTAATAACTAACTACAATTTAAATGGCACATATTTGACCCCTTTTTTTATATTTAGTCTATTGTGTCAGCAGAATTTGTCTGTAAAGTTTCAGCTCAAAATACCCATCAGATTATTAATTATAGCTGTCTAAAGTCTTAATATTGTAGCTCTAAACGGCTTTTTGCTGTTTTTGTTACTGGGCCTTTAAGGATAGTCCTCCCCGCCCACCGTGCCCGTCAGCGTGCCTCAATCTCCGCCCTCGGCTGACAACAGGAACACATGTAAAAGAAGCAGATCTCACTGCGTTTGTGAAAAAATACAACAGTAAGAACTTTACCAAATACTGTTTGATGTGTTTGTTAAGGAGTTGCAACGATGAGTCACACACAATGTAGTTACAAAATTCATTCACGCACACATGCGCACACACACACATACACACACATACACACATACACACACACATACAGACAGACAGACGCGTATAATCGCGCGCACGTTGAGCTTTGCACTGCTTTTGCCAGCAAATGTGTCAGGATACAGGTTAATATCCACTGCTGTATGGATATCTGTTATGTTAATGTACAAAATAAACCTGATTTAATGTCAACAAACCGAGATTGAAGCGTTTTTTTGCTGACACACGGCTGTGCTGAAGTAAAGCTGAAGTAAATGGCTGTAGTTTATTAACATGCACTGTTTTAAACACGTGTTAAACTTGTGAAACTCACTCTTGATCACATCTGGTGGTGATTGATGACCTTCGCGAACTGAACAGACCTTTTATTCCCGGTGGCTTTGCGCACGTCCTATCTTGTTGATATGATTATACGCGTTACTACGGAGACATGTTAATACGCAGCTGTCAATCAATTCGGTGGGCGGGGGGACCGCACTCCTACGTAAAGTTGCGGTTGGTCTCAAAACCAATTGGTCCACCGTTTTTATGCTGTTAAATTGAAAAAAAAAGGACTGGGTGTGTTTATATCAACCCAAAATGACCGTCTATACACTATACCTACACTAATGTCTGTCCAAACAGCTTAAAATATAGATTTTTTAAAATAGGTGCCCTTTAAATTGGTACTTTTTCCTTTCTCTCAATTATACATTAAGCCAGATATTCTTAATTGCGGACCTTTTGCTCGTCTACTCATAATGTTTTGCACTTGAGTATCAATACATTTTACACCCCTAATGTGTTATGCGAGTGTGGTGGAAACTTTATGGCATTCAACATTTTGCCGTCACTCACCCATAGATGCACGAGATGTCGATAACCACGTCGATCATATCGCAACACAACTCATAGGTCTGCATGTCCACGGGGCTGCTGTCAGTGGCTATGTAAATCTTACTGACCACATCAAAGAGAAAAGCCTTTTCAATCCCTGAGTTCTGCAATGAGAGCACAGGACGGGGTTAAGGGTCAGCTTTTATTGTTAAGAAGAAATGCAGTGGAACAGGACATCATATCTAAGAACTCTTTGAAGTGGAAATGAATTATGCAACCAAATAATCAACTGCTTTGCAAGTGCTGTTGTCAGAAAATGCATCTAATTCTATGAAAGCTGTTGGAAAGCCTCTTTTCCTGAGGTAAAATGCGACTTTTTAAGTAAAAAGGTTTCAAATCGCAGTTAAGTATTTGAAATAAATGAAAAAACAATATTGCTGAAGAGTTTAAATTATGTGATAATATAAAATACAAACAATATAACTAATATAATATAATTTTACTAACATAACTTTAGAAATTCTAAAAAACATCTTTGGTTCTCCAAGGCTAAATAAATTGCCACAAATATACAGTAAAACATTATTATATTAGTAAATTATTATATGAGTAAATGTTAAATGAGTAAATAAATCCATAAATTCCTGCAATAATAAAACCATAAATAAATAGTATAGTATTTTTTATTAATAGTATTTTATAACTTTTAAATTATATATTTTATTTATATATATTTCATAATAATTTTAGATTATTCACACAATATAATAGGCTTGTATAATTATTAAATATTAAACATTATATTACATTATGTTATGTTATATTCTCTTATATTAAATTAAATTATATTATGACAGTATTATGAAATATTATCACACATTAAAATAAAAAAATTAAAATGTTCTCTAGTTTTATATTTTATAAAAAGATGTAATGTTTATTATTATATAAAAAAACACTCAATTTTTATAAAATAAACAAATTTTAAGTTTAATTTTATATATTTACATATTTAGAATTAATTCCTAATTTTATTATAAATTATATTATATATTATTATTAATATTATTATAATTTTAGAAATCCTAAAAAATATTTTTGATTTCTTTGGCTCTACAAAGCTGAATAAATTACAACAAATATACAGTAAAAACATATAATATAATATAATATAATATAATATAATATAATATAATATAATATAATATAATATACTGTTATTCATTCATTCCTTTTCTTTTCAGCTCAGTCCGTTAATTAATCCGTGGTCACCACAGCGGAATAAACCGGCAACTTATCCAGCATATGTTTTACGCAGCGGATTCCCTTCCAGCTGCAACCCATCACTAGGAAACTATTCTGTTATATTCTATTCTATTATATTATATTACATTACATTATTTTATATTATATTATTTTCCGTTATGTTATGTTATGTTATATAATACTACGCTATATTATTTTATAATAACAACATTGTCAAATTTTACTACATATTAAAAAATTTCCTCTATTTTTGTTTACATATAAAAATTTCAAAGCTTCTAATTTTTGCAATAATATGTGACACTTAAAATTTTGGTTTCTTAAATAATATTTGAAAGAAACCTTATTTGAAAGACACCTTTCCATACATTATGTCCGTCTGCTGTCACTTTTGATCGAATGCTCAATTATTAATTTCTCATGTTCATACACATTTAGGCACATTATGAGTAAAAAAATACCAATGTCTTAACCTCAAATGAATATTTGGTGAAACACCCCTGATTTTCAATCACATTTATATATTCACATTATAGGGTCAGATCAAGAGCAGGAATCAATCTATCAAATCAGACATAGAATGAAGCATAAAACACAGACTAATATCACAATGCACCGAATGGCAGATGATTAGGAGATTTTCATCTCCATAATGCCAAATCTATAAATTATTTCCATACTTGTAGTCTTTTATCTACGTCAGTTTACACTCTGCTGCCACCAGCTGGCTAATGCAAACACTCACATGTTTACTACTCTAATAAATGTAATTGCTTTCATGATCAACATTAAAATAAACCATGCAGGAGCACCATGAAATTACATTAAGTCCGAGAGGGATCATAATAAATAATAATGTGTTTTGACATCATCGCGTCTGTAAGAACATTATTTCCATTATACTTCACTGTAAGCAGCAAATCACAGACCAGTGCTAATGCACCCATGCTAATGGCTCATAGCGACCGGATGTAATGCTTACAGGTTGCAAATTATGCTTTCTGGGTGTGCATGTATACGTGAAAATGACTACAATAAAACACAAAACATTAAAAATTTCATTTGACTTGTCCTTGCATGCTAGCGAAAGCTTTATGCAAGTTAATTGTTAGGGCTGAACAATATATAATTTCCGCATTGCACATCTTTTTTTGTAATTCAGTTTTTATTTCCACAAAGAACATATAACATTTTTACAATCAGATAGTCAAAAGTACTTTAAACAGCTATTACCCTACTGTATATACAGCATATCCCCCATCTCCCAACCCCATTATACGCACATCAGGAAACACAGGATAACTGTAGACCAAGCAAGTGAATAAATTACATTGAATTTGACTTTCTTAGTATCAGATGAGGGTTAAGTGTCTGAGATTTCTTAGATGTCGCATATATAGATTTTCTACACGTCAAAATATCCAGTTTATCATGGTTGATCTGTGCTGATGATAGTGCTAGGTACAGTATTTACAATAGTGAATGCAACCAGTGCTTAACAGAGGGATAATGAGGGGGTTTCCACCTCAGTACCAACATTTTCTTCATAGCAGTTGTAGCAGCTAACCAAAATCTACGGATCTTAGCATTTAAAGGATATTTAGAGTTATCATTCAACACTAGCAATACAGGATCTTTGGGGAAACTAATTTTTGTAACTTTAAACAAAATGTCCAGCACAATATCCCAAAGTTTTTGCACCTCATGTGTCAAAAGGTATCTTTATACAGAACTTACAATAGGGGTGTGGAGATATCCCTATGATATGTCGTATACGTCTAGTTAAATGTGTCTTGTGAATAGTTTTGAAGTGAATAAACTGGTGATTAGGGTTTGTGGAAGCGTGGAACGTATTATCTCACACTGCTTCCCAATCAATAGTTTTATTGGGGCGGAGACAGATAGTCTTTCTTTTGAGAAAGAGTCATTCATTTTGTTGCCGGCTTAGTCCCTTTATTAGTCTGGGGTCGCCACAGCGGAATGAACCGCCAACTTATCCAGCATATGTTTTACGCAGCGGATACCCTTCCAGCTGCAACCTATAACTGGGAAACACCCATACACACTCATTCACACTCAAACACTACGGACAATTTAGCTTACACAATATACCACATATCTTTGGACTGTGGGGGAAACCAGCGCACCCGGAGGAAACCCATGCAAACACGGGGAGAACATGCAAACATTGAATTATTTTGAACAGCCCCAGCCTAAATATCAGCCATAGTAAAGCCTGAAACAATGCCTTCCTTCTTTAGCAAAAACAGAATAATTACAGAAAGACGTTGTTGACATACTGTGAAGAGTCACACTCTTTATACTGCTCAATTTGTCTGGCATTTGCCAAACCATCAGCAAGTGAAAGTTCATTAATCAAAGCATGGCCTGGGTGGGTGTGGGATTTCCCCACATCAAACTGTGTCCCAATCCACCCTCTGATGGGGTGGCAGAACAGATAACTAAAAAATATAAATCTACTCACAGATATGAAAATGTTGAGCAGATTCTCAAGGGTGGGAAGCTGAGGGATGAGTTTCTGCACAACTTTACTGAAGGCCTCAAAGATTGAATGATCATAGATGCTCGTCAAGTAGAAGCTGAAAGAAATAGCACATTCCTCATCACAAAAGCAACATCAGAACATGTTTTAAAGGGCACCTTTAATGACCCTTTTTACAAATAGGCTTTAAAATAGTTTTCTGAGTTCCCTAGATTGTGTAAAGTATATGAAGTTTCAGCTCAAAATACATCACAAACTGTTTTTTATATCTCTGTGAAACTGACCCTTTTTTGATCCAAATTGAGACGTTTTAATGCTTTAAATTTAAATCATTTCCAAAGAGGGCAGAGCTACATGTGTCAACATAGTGGCAGATTCAAAACAGGACTAACTGTATCTTTGTGAAAAACTGAAAATGTCAAAACAAGTGGCTCAGAAGAAGGCAGTCAATGTAGATTAGTGTTCGTTTGTGCATTCTAAAACTCTACATTTAGAGTTAATCGCTTCTTTGTTGCTGACATAATCTTCAGCAGGTAGTGTGAAAACTCTAATGGTGGATAGCTGCTTCTCACTCAGGGCTGTCTACGCTTATGAAGGCTAGATCGTCACTAATGAGCAGGGTTTTCCCCCCTCCAATGACATGTCAATCAAAGTGTTTCTGCAGACTGTTATTGCATTATAAAAAAAAATAGAATTATGCATTTTTACAATTACAGGGTGGCTATAAACACATAGGCTGCGTCCGAAATTGCATAGTTCCATACTATATAGTACGCTAAAAACATTATGGGAGGCGAGTAGTATTTCCGAATTCATAGAATTCGAAAAACAGTATGTGAGAAGCATCCGGATGACCTACTACTTCTGAGGTCTGCGGGATTCTGAAGTGCGCATTCGATGGACGCTATGCTATCCATTGATTCACTATGATTCATGAATGGGAGCGAAGTGACACAACTGATGCAGGTAGGTCACGTGATCATGACAAAATGGCCTATGTAGTACGTCCAAGTTCCATTCATACTACTCACATTCATACTGTATAGAACGTATTTTCTGATGGCGAGTAGTACATTAAAATTCAATTGCTGAGTAGTAGGCGATTTCGGACGCAGCCATTCTGTTGCCACACAACTGTGTTTAAACCCCTTATTAATTTGATTTTGGCATTTATTATGTCTTCTTTAAACCCCCCACACATCTGAGCTGTTATAACACAAACCTCAAGTGTATTCTTTCTAAACCAGCATCGGCTAGATCATCATTGGCTCTTTTGTGAATGTCCCTCTGCTTCTCAATCTTGTGGTCATCTGACAGGCCGTCCACCTTGTGAATGAACACCTCAAAGTTGATGTCCGGATTGACCTTGTAGGCTCTGGTCACAGTGAGGTGAAGCCTACTCAACGCCTCCACATAATCATCCTACACAGGAAGACACTGATGGGTTTTTCTGAGGACTTTTTAATGACTTTTTTTTTTAATCTACTGACAGAATGGTACAACATAACCATAGACAGATGGAACTATAAACATAATGATAGACAATGATGGATGGATGGATGGTAGGATGGATAGGACAGATGCGTAGGACAGAGGGATAGGACAGATGGATGGATAGGACAAATGGACAGGACGGACGGACAGATGGATGGATGAAAGAACAAACAGACAGATGGATGGATTTATAGATGAATGAAAGGACAGAAAAACAGATAGACAGACAGACAGACAGACAGACAGACATAGATAGATAGATAGATAGATAGATAGATAGATAGATAGATAGATA
>CAIGQQ010033471.1:970331-1010237 GCA_903798035.1 Danio albolineatus | reverse complement strand
GAGGCAGCCAAACTTTTCCACATTGTCATCTGATACGGTCAAGCCATGGTGAACTTTCACCTCCACCCCCTCTTTCGGTCACAGCGGGCGCCTGTGCGCGGAATCACGGCTGACCGCGGCTGTTCGTCAGCGGCCCCGCAGGAAAAAGAGCCGCGGCGCGGGACAAACTTTCTGACAGGAGACCGGCTGTTACGGGACGCCTCCCTTCCCCGAACAAACAGGCTGTGAATGGACTCCTACCACTCTGTGGATCTCGGGAGATGTAGTCTTTTACGGGACAAGATTAGAAAATTAATTTAGTAACCTTATTATTAACCTGTTTTAAAATCTATATTAACATTACATGTATGTAGCTAGGCGATTCATTTTCAATAGTCTTATTTTATTAGACTACATAATGCAGATTTATTTTCGAAATTAAAAGGGCATCTTTTATTAACAAAATATTATTAATAACTAAATTTTTTTTGCTTTTCTTATGTCATAATTCATCAACTAAATGTTTTTTATCTAACTTATTTCTTTATATAAAATCATTTTGTATTTACTACTGACACGAATTTTTACCAACCTAATATTGAGCATTACTATTAATTTGTTAAATTAATGACAGATATTTACTTAGAAATAGATAAAATATGAAATAATCGAATTCTATTAACAAATAAATAATTATAATTGATGTTGTTTTTTAAAATATAATTAGATATGGAGATATAGCTTTAAAGTTGAATGAAATTTGCTTATTAACATTAATAATTTTGTTGACAAATGTTTAAAAACTATAATCCACAAAATATTAATAATAAACTTTTATTTATTCTTAAATAACACACATACAAAATTCTTAAATGCACTTATTTATTCTTATTTTATCATCTATTAATTATGTACTTTAATGGTGTTAGATTAGTGTGATCCACTGGATGGCGCTGTAAATGCTTTGATGTAGCACTGAATAATATTTATGGAGCAGATTAACGCAGTTATGCGAGTCTCATTCCTTTGTTTGCAGCTGAAAAATTTATATTTGCATTAGGATGAATTATCTCATCTCTCTCTCTTCTGGATACGAAAGTAAGTCAGGTTTATTATTATTATGCGATGTGCATACT
Source organism: Danio albolineatus (assembly GCA_903798035.1). Lineage (NCBI taxonomy): Eukaryota > Metazoa > Chordata > Actinopteri > Cypriniformes > Danionidae > Danio > Danio albolineatus. Next base: position 1,009,122 of record CAIGQQ010033471.1, on the reverse strand, counting down.
TTGTCCAGATATTTTCAGCCAAATAAGGAAATTTGCAATGCATATTCCCTAATATGGAAATAAAGACAATGCATCAGAAAGCTGCACACTCTTGATTCCTCAGAGTCACAACCAGCATAATGAACTTCAAAAGATGAATTGACTCTTTTTGCAGCAATAAAAAATGCTCAGAGCTGTTTGAAACATTGTATAGTACATTAATCTAATATTTAACAAATGCGTTATAGAGATATTAACCCTTATGTACTGTTGGGGATGTTTTCATCCACTCTGGGTTGTCTCTGAGTCATAATTTGGCCATATCTTTTTCTGTTTCAGCTAGCAGAATGATTTTTGGTGACAAATCTTATTTTGACACATATTTTGAGAGAATGCTTTGAATTAAAAAAAAAAAACCTCAACAATGAACAAAAATTACTACACTTTTATTATGTTAGGGATGAAAACATCCACTGAATTAAACTGTTGTAAATTGCAAGAAATATTTTTTTTTTCAATTTTTATTTTTTTGCAGAAATCTGTTAATCAACCTCAGTCATGATCAAAACTAAATTGCTTAGTAAATAACAGTTTTTGATTGTTTTTTGATTAATTTTCATTTTTCTCTTCCTAATCTACTGTTGGTGGCTGTTTTTGTCCCATTGACTTCCATTATAACCACATTTTTGTTATTACAAAACCATGAGACCAATAAATATGCATTCTTGATTGCCAGTGGTTTTCTCTGTTGGGAAGAGGTAAAATTTGTATTTTTTACTTTTGATCATCAGTTGGTACCATTAACCTTTTTGATAGGCCTGTCCAAATAAAGCTTGTTTTTTTGGATTTTATGTGGAGTATAACAGCAAATTAAAGGGTGTGTATGTGTGTGTGCTTGTGTCTGTGAGTGTTTGAAAGTGACCTTTGCACACTTGATGTGTCTGAGAAAATCAAAATATGCACCTCAGCTCTCAGATCTATGGAGTAAATAAAAACAAGGACTGTGCATTTATGCTCCATCAAATGTGGTTACAATGGAAGTCAATGGGGAAAAAACAGCCACCAACAGTAAACTAGGGAGAAAAAAATGAAAATCTAACAATGCATCAAAGCCAACGCTGTTACTAATCATTCACATGTCCAAGACTGTGATAAAAGGTAAAACAAATCCAGTCCACAATTACATTTATATTGAAAATAAGTCATTTTGTGTGTTTTTTTTTTACCAATTCAGTAACATCCTTTGTGAACTTGGCAATTAAAGTGGATGTTTTCATCCCTAATACAACAAAAGGGTAGTGAATTTGAAAAGTGCACAAGGCTTAAGCATAATAAATAAAAAATGCAAGCTAGAATAATAGGTTGTATTTATTTGCAATGTTTAAGAAAATGATATAGATGCAGAATATTCTGTTCACTGAATCCAGACTATTGTGTTCCCTGAGGATTCGACCTACTGCAGTTCCACTGATTCTGTTCCCACAAAGGCAACATACCGCATGCTGATGCTGGTAATTTCCTCTGGGATAGCAGACAGGTGGATGAGGGGGGTGTAGGTCGTGCAGTACAGATGTTTAGTGTGGTATGTATAAGAACTCTGCCCTTCTTCCAGTCCAAACAACAAAATCTCTAAAAAGGTAATGCCTTTTGTTATTATTATCATTCAGTCATATTTGTTTACCTTTATTATTTAGTTGATATTTTAATATTACGTTCAAACTATCTGTGTTATCACAGTTAATATTTTCAGAAGTATAATCACTGTTTTCAAGCTGCTTTATTTGAATGGAATTGGTGGCTATAATATCAAATCACTACTGTACAGCACCATTATTATTAAAATCATCATAATTTTTTAAACAGTTTCTACCCAAACGTCTTACTTATTTGAAAACCTCGAAACATACTTCTGGATTCTCAAACAATGTGAGAAGATTGTCGAAATTATAATAGAATTTATTAATGATAGCAGACGATATAAGACGATATTGAGGGGCTGGTAGTGGAATCTCCTCATCCACCACCAGTGTGCAGCATCCACCTGGATGACGCGACGGCAGCTATATTGCGCCAGACTGCACACGACACACCAGCTGATTGGTGGAGAGGAGATTGGTGGAGTAATGAGGCCAATTATGGTATGGGGATGTTAGGAGATGATGAACAGAGGCCAGTGGCCAGGATGCCGGGGTTAAACCCCTACTCATTTTCGAAGAATATCCTGGGATTTTTAATGACCACAGAGAGTCAGGACCTCGGTTTAACATCTCATCCGAAAGACGGCGGTCACTGAGCAGTATAGAGTCCCCTTCACTATACTGGGGCGTTAGGACCCATACAGACCGCAGGTTGAGCGCCCCTTGTTGGCATCACTAACACCACTTCCGACAGCAACTAAGATTTCCCATGTGGTCTCCCATCCAGGTACTGACCTTAGTACCTGGCACTGGTATTAAGCCCCAGCCCTGCTTAGCTTCAGTGGGCGACCATGTGAGAGTTGCCGAGAACTAGCTGCCGGATATATTAAACATATTATTTCAAACTACTAAAACGTCAATAAAAGTCACTTTGTTAAACTGTAGAGTTGAATTTTCAACATCAAAAGTCAATAGATCAGAGATCAGCATCACATAATGCAATTCACAACCGTAAATAAATGGAAAACACTTGTGAATCACAAATAAACTGAAAATCAAATTACTCTCTTAGCATATTACTTATTAAAAATTAAGTTTTAATATACTTACAATTGGAAATTTACACAATAACTATGACACGGTAACTTAGTGGTTAGCACTGTCACCTCACAGCAAGAAGGTCACTGATTCGAGTCACGGCTGGGTCATTTGGCATGTCTTTGTGGAGTTTGCATGTTCTCCCCGTGTTCACGTGGGCTTCCACCGGGTGCTCCGGTGTTCCCCACAGTCCAAAGACATGTGTTACTGTATGTAAATGCTGTGTAAAACATATGCTGGGTAACTTGGTGGTTCATTCCGCTGTGGCGACACCTAATGAATAAAGGGACTTAGCTGAAGGAAAATGAATAAATGAATGAATTTACAAAATATCTTTATGGAACATGATCTTTACTTATATTAATAATTTTTGCAATAAAATAAAATGAGTTTATGATTATGATGAGTTTATGAGTTAAAATATATATTTTTTAACCTTTGAATACAATGCATATATGCTTATTGTCAAAAATATAGCATTGCAACTTAGGACAAGGGTCATTTGATAATACCTGATTTCTAAATTCTCTGAATTGCACTGATAGATCATTTATTAAATGCATATAAACATTTAACAGATTATACGCTGCTGTTGAAAGGCAAGTAAAGTTTAATTTAACAAATCTGAATATGCTACATTTTGTTTTACTCTTACTTGAGTGTGGCACAGTTTAATCTTCAAGGTCAGTTGATCATTTTAAAAAAAGATCGGCTTAGAAATGATCCATTCGCGAGGCTCACACTATAAGCACTGCAGTAACAGAAGCTTGACATCTGTTCTCATTTCAATCTCCATGTAAAATAGGGTATAATATACCGGTACATATACTGTACTGTAAAAAAATATACTGAAAAAAAAGAAGAAAAGATTTAAACTGAAACAAAACAATAAGACAATATTAAACTAGTTAAACAAGATTAAATAATACTATGTTCAAAATTGATAATCATTTATTATTATTATTATTATTAGGTCAGGGCAGTGTCTGGGGGGCATCCTCCAGTTGAGCAGAGATTGAATCATCTTGTTAATTATTTTCATGATAACACCGTTCCTCTCATTTGCCCTGCAAACACTTTTCATTTTTGTGTTATCTTAATATGCATAATTTCCCTGTGGACGGAGTAATGCAATATTCATGAACCCACATGATGAATATGGCCTTGAAAACAACAAAAACGGCACAAGCAAAACACACAGAAATGAGAATTGCTGTATTGCATGCAACGTGGTAACCCACTTTAAACTCCCAGATGTTTGTTTTACACACTTTACGATGACTTCAAAGCACAAGTGTTGTGTTGAGAGATGATCGCCTTATTCTCAGATCTGTGAGATGTTCTGAGACAATGACATCTCTGTCTGCTTGACATTCAAACCTATTTGTTTGTTATAAAAGATTTGTAAGCCTGATCATTTTACCCCAAGGTCATGTAGACATGAGCTTCTTCCTCAAATGCCTGCTTTGTTTTGCTTTAAGTGATTTTATTTGAAATATACTGACGTATGTTTAATGTTTAACCTAAAACCCTTTAAAGGGCTTTTGAAGATGGTCATTCTAAATCCTGGGTAAATGAACCCCTGGGTTATCTTGTGTTTAACATTTGAAACTGCTTATTTTTTACATTTACAGTACTGTTCCTAAATTTTTGTCTGTGTGCATGGTGTTTTGACACACAAATGCATTTTGTGTAGGCATTTTAATTTATTGTTACCATATGTATGGTATAATAAATTTACTTTAACAATTACGTCATCAATAAAAATACTGTATTATTTTATACAAATATTTATAAACTTATTTGGCCTCATATCTGCTTTTGCTTTTAATTGTTAATATGTGTCATGTGAAGGTGATTTACTTTAAAGTTTGAAAAAAAAAAAGTATTAGAATCAATAAATTATAAGTTGGCTGTCAATATCGTATTGAATAAGAAAAAACTGGTACCTGGCGTCCTTAGACTAAAACATTCTGTTTAATATTTCTGGTTTAACCCAATCCTGGGTCATATACAGCAAGTTTTCCCTTAAAACAAGCAAAAAAATCTGGCAGATTATTTTGCTTGTTTTAAGGAAAAACTGACTCATTTTTGACATATTTCTGAAAAAATACCTTTTTTTTTGCTGGTTTACAAAAGGCTTCTTGATTTATTATTATTATTATTATTATTATTATTATTTATTATTATTATTTTAGATATTTAGGCTAAAACAAGACAAAACTCTAATTAAGAAAAAAAAAAAAATATATATATATATATATTTTAATTTTTACAGTGAATTCAATTTAAAAAATCAAAACTTTGTCTATTTTTACCCCAATACTGGGTTAAAAATAAATTAACCCACCATTTTTTACAGGGTAACACAAACAAACAAAAACAGCATAACACACTGATATGACAAACACTAACAATGAAGGAAACAATGTATGTACTCACAAACAATTCTTTCATTTTCCTTCGGCTTAGTCCCTTATTTATCAGGGGTCACCACAGTAGAATGAACCAGCAACTATTCCGGAATATGTTTTACGCAGCGGATGCCCTTCCAGCTGCAACCCAGTACTGGGAAACACCCATACACACTCACATTTACTACAATTTTTGTTTTACCCAATTCATCTATAACACATGCATGTCTTTGGATTGTGGGGGAAACCAGAGCACCCAGAGGAAACCCACATGAACACAGGGAGAACATGCAAAATTTCACACAGAGATGTCAACTGGCTCATCCGGAACTCGAACCAGAGACCTTCTTGCTGTAAGGCGACAGTGCTAACCACTGAGCCACTGTGCCACCCCATATGATTAATTCACGCTTCTAAATGAACGCTTCTCCATTTAGGGTTAAAAGTGGGGTTTAGATTAACGATAACCCAGGATTAAATTCAACGTGAAAACCCTAACATAATATATCCTGATTGAATGCAAAATCTTCACACCTTCAAACTCAAAGCACTGTAAATATTTAATGCAGTGTAGCATGACATACATGTTAACAAGGTAGCCTAAAAGAGATTATAAGCAAACAGTAATTGTCTTTGTAATAAAAGAGTTCTCCATCTGTCCTGCTCTTTCCCAGCTGTAGCTTTTAGCACTCACATCTGGGACATCTTGCTAAAGCCACTCATAAGATCAACCTTAGCTGGGCCACACAATCTTGTTCTAGTATTGCTCCAGCACATTTGGTCCAGGCTTTTAATGTGTCTTTTGTTTAATGCATAGGCATATATTTAAGCTGTTTTCCCCCAGACATCATTGCAAATCTCTCTAATGCTTCAGTGTTACTGTAAAAAAAAAGTGAAAGACTTCAGTGAAAGAAGTCAAAACAGCCAAAACAAAACAAAACAAGCTGGTTTTTATTTCTGTTTAGATGTTATAAATTGTTTTTAGTAATTCTATTTTGACTAGGCAATAGAAATTATATTTTTTATTTAATTTATTTTTATTCTTTTTTAAATATATATATATATATATATTTTATTACTTTCTATTTATTTTTATTACAGTATTTAATATGTTTATTTGCATTTTTTACCATTTATTCATTCATTCATTTTCTTGTCGGCTTAGTCCCTTTATTGATCTGGGGTCGCCACAGCGGAATGATCCACCAACTTATCCAGCATTTGTTTTACACAGCGGATGCCCTTCCAGCCGCAACCCATCACTAGGAAACATCCATACATTCTCATTCACACACATACACTACTGACACTTTAGCTTACCCAATTCACCTGTACGACGTCTTTGGACTTGTGGGGGAGCACCCGGAGGAAACCCACGCAACCACGGGGAGAACATGCAAACTCCACACAGAAATGCCAACTGACCCAGCCGAGGCTCGAACCAGCGACCTTCTTGCTGTGAGGCGAACGTGCTACTCACTACGCCACCGTGGCACCCTATACCATTTATATTTTTTATTAAATTAATATTTATAATTTTTTACCTTTAGTTTTAATAAACAATCTCAGGAATTACGACTATAAAACTCATTTAATTTCAATGTCTACGTTACATTCAAAATGTAAAAAAATTATAATTTAAAAAAAAACTTTCCAGACATCACTAAAAGTAAATGAAAACATGTTAAATAAAAAAATGAGAAGTCAACAAGACTGTCAGATATTTATAATTACATGAATATTAAAAATAATGCAATATAATACATTATATTATTATTAATATTCATATAACTAAAATATAATATATATTTAATAATATTGTATACATTTAATTCTTAATATTTAATATTTATAATTATATAAATATTATTAATAATATAATATACATATATATAGATAAAAATCTACAATGATATCAAAGTCAGTCTTCTAATCAGTGTTGATAATTTAATAGATGGAACTTAAAATTTGTGTAAAACTTTTATTTGGACTTAATTCAAAATCTAAGTAGAATTCTTGATATGTATATCAATAAAATAAAATAGATCTAAAATAGAGAGTGTAGATTTCTAAACTTATTTTTCGTAAACTTTTCGTAAATTTTTCGTTTCTGCATTCAGATTTTAATGTGGCTTCCTAACAGAAAAACACACACTGGAATATACAGCGACCTGAAATCAAAACAACAAGAGCTTAAACCTCCGCGACCTGATGAGTTTCATCATTCTCATCCAGAAATATTCCCTCTGCCCATGTGCCAGACCTAAAGAAAAAGAGTACAATGAGTGTCTCTCGGCCTCTGTGCGAGGGATTACCCATGTGACTCTTTTAATGTCAGTAAAGCCAGCTGGTCGTACACTATCAGCTTGTAAGTCCCTGCGTGCGGGATTGTGCCACATCTGCGCATGTTTTGGTGTATGCGAGCATGCGTGACTTGCTTCCCACAGAACGTTTGCTGTCCCGTTCACCTGCTGCAGTGGCAGACGGAGGTTAAGAAGGCCGCCTGGAAGATGTAAACTCATGGTATGTGTATATTACTGGTCTTATTGTGTTTATTGTGACTGTGTTTATTATTGTTGCTTTCAGAGGACGACAAGAGTGTTTAAAGGGATAGTACATCCAAATATGAAAATTCTCAAAAGTAGATATTTTGAAGAATGTTCAGTAGTATGTTGAAGAATGTTTTTTTTTTCTCTACTATTACGGGTGCTCAATGGGTACTAGTGTACAACATTCTTTAAAATATCTTCTTTTGTGCTTCACAACAGAGCTCATAGAGGTTTGGGACAACTTAAGGGAAGCGAACGATGAGTACAATTTCGTTTTTGGGTGAACTACCGCTTTAAGCTCATATTACTAAGATTTCTGGTTATAATCTTGTACTATGGTTGACATTTGTAGCCTGGCTGACATTTGACCTCTGGTGGCCTTAAAGCTTAGATGGTAGAAATGGCCTGGATGTGCTTTTTTGTTCGTTTCCAGGGTCACCAGACAGCCCTGCACCGGGCAGCTATTGTGGGAAACCGTGATGCCGTTTCTGCCCTCATCCATGGAGGATGTGCTCTTGATCTACAAGACAAGGTCTGTTCTTTTGCAATCTTGCACATTAGAACTAGCAACGCAGCCATTTTTATATATTTGTAGTGTAGTAACAATGAAAACCAAATAGCTATAGTACCACTGGAGTAGTTTGACATTTGAGCCAGGAGGGCCTGACGCAAAAAATAAATAAACAATAGAATTAAAAATACAAAACAAAGAAAAAATAGCAACAAAAAATTGAATAATAAAACTGAATAATATGAATAAGAAATGAATGAATAATAAATATTCAAAATGAATTAAAAAAAAATTAATTTCATTTTTCTGTCACTGTAAAGTTTATCAGTAATATAACAGCTTTCTGTAATTTGTGATCCATGTTTGTTTTTACCTAAAACAACATTTCAACTGTGGTGAAAATGCTTAGCTCTCCTGCCCACCTAAGGCTGATTTATACTTCTGCCTCAAGCGCACGGGTATGGTCCGACGCAGCCGTCGCGTGGTCACATAGCCCTCGCCGTGGCTGACGCTGACGCGTACCTCTCATAAAATGTAACTACACGTCGCATTGACGCATAACGCATGCTCTGTGATTGGTCAGCTTGGTAGTGACCAGTGAGGGTGAGACAGAGAGCTGTGCGAACCCTTTGGAGCGAGGGTTTACAAGTGTCGAGTCCATTGAAGTACCTCTAGATGGAAACTGTTGTTTTGTGTTTAACTTATGATTATTGTTGTTGCACGTCTGCCAGTTCCCGCCCCTGAAAGAGTTTTAGCTACTTGTTCATTAAAATAGCTTTCAGAAAAAACTAAACACCTGCGAAGAGACTCGACACAGAGGAACATAAAGACCTACTGCCAGTTAGAGTTTCGGAAGTGTTATTGCAGAGCAACACAAACAGCACTCAGAAGTAAAAATGCAAGACTACGTGCAAGGCTTGCACCGTGGGTCACGCTGATCACTTGACATTGAAGTATAAATCAGTATAAAATAGACAATTAAATATAACAAAAAAAGATCAACACTTGTGTTACAATGCATTATAAATGCTGCAATATCAGAACTTTAGTATGTTATTCTTAATTATTCATAATCAAATCAAGATTCAAAAATCATGGGCAGTAAAAAAAAAATTGTCAGACTTAAAATATAAGAAACTGATACCAAATTGGTCTGATTGGTCAAGACGTTTTTTTAGAGAAACACATGGAATTTAATACCACAATATACAGTGTAAGAAATGCAGGGTTCCATACAACTCATTACGATAACTTGACAAATTTAAGTGGATTGAACATAAATCAATTAAGTTGTCCTAAAAAAATCTCAATAATTGTGTCGTTTCAGCTCATTTTAATGCAGTCATTCGAATGAGCAAGATTTTTTTTGAGTGTACTTGAGAATGTGTAACTCATTTATGTAAAGTGCTTCTTCATGATCAACATTTTGAACATTAGATTTTTTAGACTGTTTGGTTGTTTATTTAAATATTTGGGTCTTGTTTATAATTTGAAGTGGTATTTTTGGTTGTTTTTAGGCCTATAACATCTGGCAAAAAGACTACCAATAAACTAGACTTTGGGCTAATTTGGGTACATTCACATTACTGAGTAATGTGATTAATGTAGCACCTTCATTGTATAATCAATAATCTAACAACAAGACTAAGCTGATTGTCCTTCAGCAGGAAGGAAACACGGCTTTGCATGAGGTGTCATGGCACGGTTTTAGTGCATGTGTGAAGCTGCTGGTCAAAGCTGGAGCAGATGTGAATGTAAAGAACAAAGTAAGTCATTTTAATGCATTATTGTTTAGATTAAACCAGATTTTTAAAAAAAAAATACCAATATTTCTTTTTTAATAACACAAACTATTTAGGTTTTTCCTCTCGAAAAAGGAAATTCAACAACAAAAATTACAATTTAATTAGGAAGTAAGGACATTAGCAGTTTACAGAAAATGCCTTTGTTCATTTTATAGTAAAGCTAAACTACTTTTAAACTAAAAAATGATCTAATGAGATCATTTTAAAAAGAGAAAATGAGAAAATCTCAGTTGGTGTTTTATTTCATGGTCACTTTGTAATTATTTTATTTTATAGGCTGGAAACTCTCCGCTACATCTAGCGTGTCAGAACGGACATTCCCAAACCACTCGAGTGCTACTGCTTGGTGGATCCATGCCTGACAGCAAAAACAATGCATGCTTTTACACTACATTACAATACAATCCACCCTTCTTACATCATTTTAAACGATTATATTTACATATTTCTAGAAAGGAGTTGTTAAAGCTCATCTTTCCTTCCAGGCAGGTGAAACATGTTTACACTTTGCTGCTCGCTACAATCACTTGGCAATAATTAAGATCCTCTTGGGTTCTTTCTGCTCGGTGACAGAGAAAAACCAGGTCAAATTCTTATTTTGATTGTTTTGCATCCAGCACCAATGTGGTTTACTGTTCATATCACAGTTCTGTCCTAGTTTCTAAGTTAATTTGTCTATAACATAAAGCATCAAAAGTTATTTATTGTACAGTATGCTACGAATTGACAACAAAACAATTATTTATTGTATGATATTATACTACAACAAATCATAAGAAACTGGCTCACAATGATAATTCAGAGATTAACAACACTCAAATAAGTTACTCATCCTAACATCATTTCAAACCTTTGTGAGTTTCGTTTTTCTGTTGACTACAAAAGATATTTTGAAAAATGTGGAAACCGATAACCATTGAAATCCATAGTAAGAAAAAAGTATACTATGCAAGGAGAGTTTCCAACATTCTTCAAAATATTTTCTTTTGTGTTTAATGGAAAAAAGCAACTGGGCCCACTTTAGGTTGAATAAACTGTGACAGAATTTAGATTTTGGGGTGAACTATCCCTCATAATTACAACAGTCATCTCCAGTTCTTTGCATAAATGATTACAGCTGTTCATGTTCTTGTGGAAAATTAACATATTTTAAAGACAGGAGACACTGCGCTCCATGTCGCTGCTGCCCTGAATCACAAGAAAACTGTCAGTCTGTTGCTGGAAGCAGGAGCTGATGCAAATATCAAAAACAATGTAAGTCATGGAATCTCATCATATGCACCAACCTCAGGTTATAAAGGGGAAGACGGTTGGATAATGCCATTGCAGTTAGTGATAAGTTGCACAAAGTGAAGTGTATTCATAAACTAATTTCAAGAGGATCACATGCTTATGATTGCTTGCAGCCCGTCCTGCATTATTCAATTTATGATTCACCAATCAGATGATTCCTAAGACCCTATAAATACCCTAAGTTCCATATCACAGTCATCTTCGCTTTGAAGAATCCCCCCTTCCACCCACTTCTCCTCCTTTCCTAGATGGGTGGCACGGTGGCCCAGTGGTTAGTACTGTTGCCTCACAGCAAGAACATCACTGGTTCTAGTCCTTACCAAGCCAGCTGACGTTTCTGTGAGGAGTTTACACGTTCTCCCCGTGCTCATGTGGGTTTCCCCCAAGTTCCCCGGTTTCCTTTCACCATCCAAAAACATGCAACTCGAGTTAATTGACTAATCCAAATTGGCACCATAGACATGCTCCTAGTAAGTAGTTATCTCTTAAGAGCAAACACTATCTTTTCATTAGCTACTAGTTCTCGAGATCTACCTGAGCTCAAACTCCCCTCTCGCCTTGCAAACGAGAGGGAGCCTCGGGCTCGAGGATCTTAAGAGTTCAGGGCTCTCTCCCGGGACAGCATGCCAAACAAGCTTTAATCAATCATCAGCTAAGTGTGAACTCTTGAAATAGACAGTAAATTGATTCCAGTATATGCTGAAGCAAGACCATAGTTTATCGTAGTTCATTACTTACCATAAAAATTGACTAAGTAAAGCATATACTTTTTTGGGGAGTAATTCAATATTGTAAAGTATTACTTTCAAAAGCAACTTTCCTAACACTGGTTCATGGGTTGTAACTGTAACCAAACTTGTTTGTCCCCCCCTGAAAGTTAAACATCAAACACTTAAATGCTGAATCCCTCAACAGACCGGACAAACCGCTCTTGATAAAGCTCGAGACAATAACAACCGAGAGCTGGCTATTCTTCTAGCAAAATCCAATCAGGTAATGGTATTACATTCAATGACTTTATATTAAGCACTAGTTCACTTTGCAATCAGACAAGCTCTTTCTAGCAAAGAATCCTATGATTACTTGATTTGCTTCTGCATGAATCAGCACTAATTAACAAAATAACTTAATATAGTGGTAATTTGATTTGATTAATTATAAAAGTTATATACAATAAAATAAATATTTATGTACAGCATATTTGAAGACAAATTGAAGAATTCTTGATAAACTTTCAACACCGACAAAAGTGATCCACTTTTTATGGAAGGGTTTGTCGACTACATGGTAAATCAACAAAATTCAGACTCAAAAGGTTTTTAAGAAAAGGTTCACAAGAAGTTTTCTCAAACTATCATAACTATTGTAGAAAATGCATTTTTGTATCTCTTACAGGTCAAAACACAATGCATCCACAGCTTCTCTAACTCCAGTGGTATGTGTCTGCTTAGGTGCAGAGGTTTGCTCGAGGAAAGACGGTGCGGAAAAGACGAGACGTGTCTCGGGCCCGGAGGAGAACTCAATCCCTTCCCAGAGTCCACAAACCCAGAGAGAAGGTAGAGGCTCAGTTAAGATTCACCTACCTCTATCTGCACCACTGCCGTAAAGTAATGCATTACAAATGCTCAAATTACTGTAATTAAGTAGTTTTTCCACAGGAATTGTAGTTTAATTTTTTTGTACTTTAGTTTAAAAAAAAAAAAAAGACTTTTGCAGAAGTACATTTTTAGGGCTGTATCTGTAATTTTACTTCACTATTTTTATTTCATTTTAATTTTCCAGTAATTTTTACTTGTCAACTATCATTGGTTAAGTAGAATAATATAGGATTCCTGTCCAATCATATAGAAAAATCACATCAGACAGACTGACCTCGAGACATGGATGCTTTATAAAAGCAGCAAAAATGTTCAGTGTGAAAGCATTAAAAATTTTCCAAGACAACAAAAAATTGCTACACGCAACAACCGATTGACTGTTTAGACTGCATGTAGGCCTGTTGCGATATCGAGTTTTTGTTGTGCAATATATTGTCACAGAAACTTTTGCGCTAAGCGATATTATTGTCATTTTCAGATCATTTATAGAATGATAATATAACAGCTTAATAATGCAAATAGTCAAACACTTTAAAATACATTTTAGTCTTAAGTTTGATGTTGAAAAGATAAATGTCCTATTATTTATACTATTAAATGTCCTATTACGTACATGTCCAACTAATTTTACTGTTATAAACTTTGACACTGGTGAGGTAGAATGTAAATAAATGTCATTATAAAATGGCTTTAACATTATTTGTGAATTGGTAAATATATATTGTAATGGCAAAAATCAAAAAGGTCATCTCCCAGTATTGCACAAGTCGATATATTGATTATTGTGACAGGTCTAACTGCATGTCACTCATGAGAAGATGATGGATGCTACTGTATGATGACTGAATCTCCAAATGGCCCTAAACAATAACTAAATGCACTACAGAATGTTACGTTTTCAAACACACCCTCAAATCGCATGTATTTTATCTATATTCACGGCACCAACTAGACACTCATAGCTTGTTAGTCAGGATTCAAAGTGCATAACCTTAGTGTTAAAATTCACAGCTAGATTTTTGCCATCTGGGTTACACAGACTTCATATGTGAACACATCAACCTGCTGTCTGTCAGCTTATCATAGGTGTATACATCAATTTAATGTGTTCTCACATTAAATAAATCTCACATTTAAATATATAACCTATGAATCGCAAATAATGTAACTTAAACTTAGAAAAGCCATAAAAAGAGATGGCGCTGATGTTACTGTGGCAAAATGTTTAATTTGCAGGGTATGAGGTTTAAATTTTTACAGTGTAATACTCACTATTCACTACACTGTAAAGAATATCTGTTATAGGGTTGGGCGATGTCGATCAATTTGGCATGGTACGATGTCTAATGTGAAACATTGCTATGGACGATGGCATCGTCATCATAGGCAGCGGTGAATTAATTATTTATGAATGATTAATTAATTCATAACAAATTAATTATGTGTAACCTACCGTTTCAACTACCTGACCCGCAGTGAGTGATCTGTGTTGTTATAATGGCGTCCACAACTTGGTTGGCAAAAAAGGTGCACAACCAAGTTTTCGGTAAAATTACTAAGTTCAAGCGTGAAAGCAAAAGATTGAAGCAGTGTATTGGCGCTGTGACATGTTACCTGATAGATTCAAAAGACCAGAGAGTTATTAGACAAAGTCAAGATTAATTAAATATCACGATAAACAACTGAGACGCAATCCAGCGGTACATCCAGTGGGGTTTTGTGCTCAAAGCACCTACTGACTGCCTGGAGCTCAGATGTGCGCATAGAGCGTATGACAGAATGTGTGTGTGTCTGTGTGTGGTCACGTGATGTGTGTTTTCAGCGGTATAGTGTGGACGGAGGGCTGTTCAGAAATGCTAGAAAAAACGCCAGTGTGGACTTAGATCGTTTTCATTCTAAAATGCATTTTAAAAGTATTTAAAAGTCAATTTTATTGACATTTTAGCAGTTTATTATAATATGATGTGTAAGAAATAATATACTGTATAGAGAAACAAGTCGGTCAAAAAACAGAAAATATACTGCCAGTTCGTTACAAAGTTTTTGTACGATAATTTACAACACTAACCCAAAATATATACCACTTTATTCCATGGTCTGTTGAAATTCTTAATTCTGATTGGCTGGAGGGTGTGGTAAATTACTAAAGCAACTCACATGTGCTGCGCATGAAACCGATGAGGGCTATTAATGGCGGACGGGAAATCCGCAAAATTAGGAAAACACTCATAACCTATGCTACAAAATAAATTTTTAAGAGTTTTTCCAAGCGAGAATGTAGTTATTTTAAAGTCAAATCGGCCGTTTGTGTGTATGGATAGCGCGTCTTTAAAAATGTTGGAAGCTCCAGGCGGTCAGCGGCAGCTTCGCGAACGGCTACCCCCGAGGGAAGCTTTATGTCGGCCAGACCATCTCAAGACCCGCGCCTGGATCTAATCTCTTGCATCTCTGTTGTTAAAAACGGGATATTTAATTAATCTTTGGTGTATCTATAATGTAATATTACACCGATCCTGCGTGTTTGGCTGATTGCTTTTGTTTTAAAGAAGATAGATAAAGCAGAATGTTCTCCTACCTGTCCTGATATGTTTTTTCATTATGCAAACTTTACCTATATTTAACAGCAGAGATTTCTGAAATAGACTTTGGCTGCTTCAAAGACTCTAGAATACACTTGAAAATGCGTATTTAATTTATATGGTACCTTTTATAAGATTTGTATGTTTATTATTATTAAATGTAAATCGTGGACATTCTGCTATACTGTAGGTAGCCCTTTTTGTCAAGACAAAGCCAATATACAGATCTTCCCTCATCAGAGAAGCGGTAGAAAGTAGACAAAAGAAACGTGTGACTGAGAATGTGACGGGAAACACACTCCAGGTGTGACAGGGAATGTCTTATTTGTCCACCTGTGATCGTACTAATCTTATATTAGCCTGTCACAGCTGATTCAGTGAAGGGACTAGAAAATCGATCATGTAAAAACAAAAATTCGGACAAATAATGCGCTGCAAAGAGCGAAACTATTTTAAACTTAGGCCTACCTTGGCAACAGACCATTCAATAAGCAGGATAATCAACGACTTGCCGTTCGTTAAAGAATTTTAATGCACTTCACTGTGCGTCATGTGGTCCTTTGCCTCTACGTCGTGCATTAAAATCCTTTAAAGCACGGCAAGCCGTTGATTATCCCTTACTTAAACAATCAAAAATGTTAAATATAAACTTTTCAAGGTCCCATAATGCATAAACAAATTGGGAAAAATAAAAACACGAATCACAAGAATATGGAAAACTATTAATTTTCGAATATTTTTACAGTGTACTCAAGTACTTTTTTCTCATACTTTGAGAAGGATTTAAAATAGATACTTTTAATCTACATGCTTTTTTGGCAAGTAATGGTACTTTCACTTGTGTATGATTTTATAGTACTCTTTTCACTTCATCACATTCGACATGTGTTACAGTATATGATTGAGAAGCACAAATCACATGACTTTTAATCTTCCATACGAGATCAGAGGTCATGTGATTGCATTTGCCTAAAATCCGTGTGATGCTGAGCTCATGATCACTGTGCAGGATGACAGTGAAGCGGCTGAAGACTCAATCAACAGTGATCAAGCCTTTCAGCGGATCCAGCCTGAACACAGAGCTGCGACTCTGAGTCCTGACAACAGGAGGAAAAACACCAGTCCGGGCAGGACGGTAGGCATACTCAAGTTCATACTTTCACATTCTTTTTCTCCATATAAAGAAAGATGCAAAAGTTATAATATGTTTGAGCGTAGAAAAATATTAAGGTAACTAATAATCAATAATAACACCTATAATGTACAGTCAGCATGTAATAATTGCACAATAAACCCTATTGTGCAATTATTACATGCTGACTGTACATTATACTGCAGGTGTTATTATTGATTATTAGTTACCTTAATATTTTTATAAACAAATGTATGATTTATAAAAGTTATTTTATTGTTTATAAAAAATAATTGGAATATAGAGTTATTAATATATACAATAGTGTAACTAGTTAATTCAATATCAATTAATAACATCTGCGCATCTGTGGAGTTGCTCTTTAGTGTTTCAGCTTTCAGCAGTGACATTTGCATTATACTTAACTGGAGCAGTTTTATAATTTACTAGAACTTCTTGAAGCTGCTTTGAAACAATCTACATAGTAAAAAGCACTATAGAAATATAGCTGAATTGAATGAATAAATTAACTAGAACAATATTAAAATAGCTTATAAAATAAATTGACCAGGGATTACAAAAATTCTAATTCAAAAAAGCTCTTAAAGTTATTTTTGCATACAAAATTTGACGTTAATCAGAATATAAAAGCAATTAACAATCCATAATTTGAAACAATATCAGAACAATTGACCAAATATTATAAAGATTACAGAGAGCTTTTAATTTAGACTTTATCTTTGCAATTCCAACAACGTAGTAATAAAATTGATTACATCTAATCTAAGCAAATGAAGTTTTTTATTTTTTCAATATAAATAAAATTCATCTTAATATCATTTGATAATCTTTAGAATAATTGAAGAGAACCGTAGATTATTAAGGTTTATAAGTATTTTAAAAATAGTATTATTAAATCAATGTAAGATAACAGTTATTAGTTTTAGTTTGATATGAACTAAACGATCCCTAATACATGTTAAAACTATTTACTCAACACTACAATACTGCTTTAAGATTGTGAGTTGATTGAAAATTTTAAATGGAAATAAATTAGTTATAAAATTACTATTAAAACAATTTGAATGAATAGTTATTATAAAATAATTAGAGTCAATTTAATATTATACATGATATTTAACTGTATATTAAACTATACTGTAGGCTGCTGACAGTAAACAAAAGTATATATATATTTAATAGGATCCATTGATAAATGACCCAATTGCACAAATCCTGATTTTTAACTTACCTATTAAACTATTTCCAAATATACAGTGGTCGGTATATATGAGTATACCCCTCACAGATCTTTCAAATTCACATTTCATATGGGATGCTTTACAGTAACATATATCTATATCTGTGCATGCGCATTAGTTTAGTCAGTACTGAAGCAAAATCTAGAACTCATCTAACAAAAACTTATAATAAAGATGAAAAAAATGTAGATGTTAGGGGAAAATAATAAATAAAAATGTAAAAAATAGGGAAGATTAAGAGAAATTTTCTAGTTTGAACATTTTTTGCAATATTTAACTTGAATTTAAAAGTATTATTTTTCTATTTCTAAAGCTCTCCAGGGACTAAAACACAATACAATATACTGTTCAAATGCACCAAAATATATTGCCTATTCCCATACTCATCTACTGTGTGCTGAGCACTGTAACTCCAACTATTCTATGAATAGGTGAATAACCGGTTTTCCAGTAATGTTCCGTTTCTGCTGTTAAAGCCTGTGCTGCTGAGAGAGTATGATCTGTATGAGAGAGGAGTGAAGCCAAGCAGCCTCAGCTCTCCAGACCAGCAGCAAACTCCAGTGAAAGCCTTTCAGCTGTACACGCTCTACAGAGACACTGACGGACAGATCAAGCAGGTATTGTAAACGTCACATTGCAGCGGAGCGTGCATTTGTTTGTTTTAAACCTCTTAACCAGCGAGTGTCCGCACGCAGGCTCCTGCAAAAGACTGTCACTGTAAGCCCATCATTAAAGCACTGGAGAAAAAGCTGAAAGCGACAGAGATGGAGATGAGGACGGAAATACACACCATTCAAGAGGAGATCAACTGCAGACTCGGGCGAATAGAGCAGAAAAATAAGCATCAGGTTTGTCTTTTCGCTTAAAAAAAAAGAAAAAGCAAATATATAAATAAACATACTGACCAATAATTGATCATTTGAATGTTTAAAAGTACACTGTAAAAAAAATCTGTAATTTTACTTTTTCTGGTAGCTGTGGTGCCGGAAAAAACATAAAATAAGGGCCATTAAATTACAGAAATATACCGTAAAATAACAGATATTAAATTACAGAAATTTACCAGAAATTTCAATTTAAGGAAATTTTTGTAATATAATAGCCGTTATTTTACGGTGTGTTTCTGTAATTGAACGAGCGTTATTTTATGTTTTTTTTCCGGCACCACAGCTAAATAAACCATAAAATTATGGATGAGCAGAATATTTTTAAAGTATTTTTTTAAAAGTTTCCATTGATATTTTACAAAGGCCAAATGTACATGTACAGTACTAACTACATGAAATACAATACTACGACATCTGATAAAAGCTCAGAACTTATTAATTACTCATCCTCATGTCGTTTCAAACTCCTAAACCTTCATTCATCTTTGAAACACAGATGAAGATCTTTGAGATGAAATCAGAAAGTTCCCTCATGCTATATAGACATCAAGATTCCAGTTAGTGAAGTCAAGAAAGTACCAAAAAACAGTCAAACCCGATCATATGCTTTAGTGGTTCAAATGGAATTATCAAGCAACAAGAATCCTTTTGTGGGCACAAAAGAACAAAAGCTTATATTTACATTATTAGACATTCATGTAGCTTCATACACTAATATTCTGATTGAACCACTGAAGTCAAATGGTCTGTTTTGAGGATCCATTTATTCCTTTTCTTTTCAGTTTAGTCCCTTTATTAATCTAGGGTCGCCACAGCGGAATGAACCTCCAACTTATCCAGCATATGTTTTACAAAGCGGATGCCCTTCCAGCTGCAACCTATCACTGGGAAATATTCATACTCACTCAGTCACACACATACACTACGGACAATTTTAGCTTACCCAATTCACCAATACCACACGTCTTTGGACTTGTGGGGGAAACCGGAGCACCCGGAGGAAACCCACGCCAACAAGAGAAGAACATGCAAACTTCACACAGAAATGTCAACTGACCCAGCTATGCTCGAACCAGCAACCTTCTTGCTTTGAGGCGATCATGCTACCCACTGTGCCACCGTGAGGCCCCCTGTTTTGAGTATGCTTTTTTAGTATCTTTATTGAGACTTTTAGTAAAGGGCCATTTCTGTCACATAAGAATTATCACAAAAGCTTGTGTTTCAGGTCTGGCACATCCACAATTTCGTATGTGTATGAATGGAAGTCAAAGTGGTGAAAAGTGCAGTATGACCTCGCCTTTAGTCATGGGTAATGGGTAACCAAAGAAAAGAGGTGATTTGATGTTGGGTTTCACAAAAAGGTTGAATGGCTGCAAAATAATATTTAATAATAATAATTAAAAAAAACATTACCATCTGGCTAATAATTAATGTGAGTGTGTTTCTCACTAATTTGAGTGTCCAAAAAAAAACTTTAAAACTACAACGCAAAATCACCACAAATTGTTTAAATGGATTTTGAGGGAAAATAAAGCCTATGCTCTTATAAAAAACAAAACAAAAAAAAAACAGGTCTTGGTAGGCAACAATTCAAAAGGATCCTTCTTTTCTTATATTTACCAAGGCTGCCAATTTTAGCTTATATTATCCTAAAACATATTCCTCAACTTAAAGCATCTCTTTTTAAGAATATATGAGCAATTCCATGCAAATGTAAACCTTGCCATGAAAACAAGTTGTTACCAAAACAGCGAAACCCTTTTTTTGTGTGTTGTTGTATTTTACAGTGCTGTACAAATACTCAAAAATGTCTGTCAATGTTTTCAAACAATTACATTGGATTTACCAAAGTCACACAGGTGGAAATTTCACATCCGTCACATCCATAACAAAGCTTTTCCCTCATAAATGCGAAAATGTGAGTTAAAATAAAATCAGCCATGTTTGTTCTATAGTGAGCCAGCTCTTATCCATGTGCTTAGCATTGTTTACTTTTGGATTGTGCAGTTTAATCCACAGAATTTCTACAAAGAATGTTGTAGACTGTAAACGCAGACTTTTTTCATCACATCCACAACGCATGTTTATTTTCCTAATTTTAAGTATAAAAATAGTTTACAGATTGATGTTTTCCTGCTCCCATAAGTCTGTGTATAGTTGTTTTGTAAAATATAAACAGATGTTTGAATATAATGTTAACATATACCTTTTCTGTGCATTGATGTTTAAAGTTTTTACTGCAAATGTCACATCCATAACGCTGGAATTGCTCATATATATGTTTCCCTAGAAAACAAAACAAAACACAAATCCTGCTTAACTTTTTGGGGGAGTTCACAGATAGGACAAGCCTCAACCATGGTTTGTTTTGCTGCACTACTTATACTGTAGCCTTCCTCTGTAATCCCTTTAGATAAAACAAATTGCAAAAAACACTTTCAAGACCAACGAATCCACAAACACAGGTTTTAGAGCTTCGCATCTCTTCCCCCTCAGATTAAAGTACTTGAGAAACTGACGCAGGAGCGAGTGACGGCCGAGCGGATGGAGTGTCACTATCGCATCAACCAGAGAGCAACACTGGAGCGCATGGAGGGCCAAAGAAAACAGGTACGACACTGAGAAACAAGAGATGCACAAACACCATCCCAATCTGTCTGATGTTCCCCTGTGCTTCTCTTTTAAGCAGGCTGCAGCCAGCAATGCAGTGAAGAGCTGGTGCATGTCTAAGATTGAGGATCTGGAGGTGCGGATGCCTGAGACGCAGTACTATAAGCTGCTGCGCTCTCCGTCCGCAGACTCTGAGCTGGAGGGTCTGCCGCTGCTGTCACTCGTTTCAGAGGAAAGCTCCAGCTCACTGGCCACATACGTCAATGTGTTGCCCAGTCCTGGAGCTGCTCACAAGAGCCTGGAGTTCGAGGACACATTGGGGAAACGATACTTGGAGATCAAGCAGAACGGCTCTTCAGGTTTGAATTAAAATGCTTAGTGCTGTATCAACTATCTGTGTTTTAAAGAGATACAAATATATAAATAATTTTTTTTAAAGTGCTATTCATTTGCTCATCTCATCTTAGATTTAACCCTTATGAGCCGTTGGGGATATTTTCATCCACTTTGGGGTGATTTTGAGACTTAATTTGGTCACGACTTTCTCTGTGTTTCAGCAAATGAAATGATTTTTGGGGACAAACCTTACTTTGACACATATTTTGGGAAAATGCTTTGACAATTTTCAAAAATTCAACAATAAACTCAATATACTACCCTTTTGTTATGTTGGTGGCTGTTTTTGCCCTATTGACATCTTTTATAATGATATTTTTTGATTGCAAAGCCATGACAGCATATAATCATGCATTCTTAATTGTTGCTGGTTTTCTCTGTTGGGAAGAGGTACAGTTTGTCTTTTTTACTGTTTATCATCAGTTACAGTGCAAAAAATAGCTAAGTTTCTGGCTTAAAATTATATGGTTATATGAAGAATATTGTGTGTGTGTGTGTGTGTGTGTGTGTGAGAGAGAGACAGAATGTTGCACACTTACCTTGATATGTTTGAGAAAATACAAAATAAGCAGCTCAGCTCTCAGAACATAGTAAACACAGAAGGTGCACTGGCCTATATAAAGGGTTAATTGAGCGAACTGATTATCAACAGTGAAAATAAAGTTTAACCTCTTACCACCTGGGAAAAACACCAGTAATCAAGAATGCGTAATTATTTGCTGTCATGGGTTGCAATCAAAAAAATGTAATTACAATGGAAGTCAATGGTGCAAAAACAGCCACGAACATAACGAAAGTGTAGTCAAATTAAAAAGGACACAAGGGTTAAGGGTTTTATTTTTCTTCAGTAGAACATTAAAGACTATTTTCAGCTGAAATTGTGGTCCTTGGTGCATTCATGAAATGCAGGTCCAGTCCAAGTCGGCTGCAAGTCCAAGTCGGCTGGAGATTCAAGACATTAATGTTGTAAATAATGTTCAGTTTCTTGTACAAACAGATTGTTTTGCTTCTTAAGACATCAAGAGTAACAGGAAATGATTTTGTTTTTCCTGTATATGTTGATTTAATGACCAAATTTCATATCTTTGACTTGAATTGCGTGAATCACCAATGACCACAGTTTCAGCTAAAAAAAACTTCAGTTTTTTTTCTGCTTAAAATTACAAACTGGGCAATTTGGCCTAAAATGTAAATCTCGATTAATTGAAAATATGAACTCAATTATGATTAACGAACGATTATTTTATTTTTTATTTTATTTTTTTGCCCTCATAGTTCACTGACAGGTTTTGTACAGTAAATATGCTCACATATCACAGGTGAGAGATTTTTAATTGAAATTACCTGATTTTTAAATAATTGAAAGAAACACACACTATCTACGATTAGTTATTGAACATCAATGTTGAACAATTGAAATTAAAACAGACATTGCCTAAAAAGAACAGTCAATAATAAACTATTAACAGTAACTGAAAAAATTGACCTGGAAAAATTTGACCGATTATAGGTTCTAAATGTTGATTACTTTTCGATTAATCGCCCAGGCCTAACACGAATACAGTTAAAGGCAAAATCATTAGCCCTACTATTCATTCCTTTTATTATTATTTCTGAAGCAATATTTTATAGTGCAAGGAAATGTTCGTAGTATTTGTTTAAATTTTTTTTTTCTGAAAAGACTTTAGAATAAAGACTGGAATTAAGTCTTTTATTTTTTTAAAAATAAGAAAGAAGAAATTGCTTTGCCTACAGAACAAACCACTGTTGTCCTATGACTATCTGTCATCATGGAAAAAGACTAAATAATTTAGTTATTAGAAATTAGTTATAATTCTAAGTAAAACTAATTAATTAGGTAAAAATTGTGTTGAAAAAAATATTTTTGTAAATGTATGTGTTATTATAAATATAATTAATTGCACTATATACACACACACACACAAATACACATACACACACAGTATAGTATATTCCTTAAATACAATTAAATATACTTATTCAAAATAAGTGAATAAAATGTTTCACTTGACTAGATATAGAAAGATAATATGGCAAAAATTTTATTTCATGTCAAAGATGAATTTTTTTAAATTATTTTATTTCTGTGTATTTTATAATACTATGGGCTCTAGAAAAGGGCTGATTTAATAAAACTAGATATATTTAATGAGCTTATATGTTTAAAACACACACAAAAAAAATCAAAAAATAAATCGCCAAAGCACTAACATAATTCCTAAACCGTCTCTCCAAATTCCCACAGATGATTATCATAACATAACTGCTCAACCCATGGTGAAGCACAAGCCTCTGTCTCGGACACTGGCGACTGCTGACCTCCAGTGGCAGCGTTCAGAACTGCAGGAGGCAGAAATCTCCAAGCTCAGGTCAGACAAAGGTCATGAACTTTGTGACAGCAGCGCCAGCAGCAGCCGCTCCACATCCAGCAAAACCTTCAATGACAGCGACAGCATTTCCAGACCGGCTTGGAAACACAGCAAACACCTCAAAGACAGAATCAAAGCCCACCGTGCACAAACCCAGCAGAGCGCCACCGTCAACACCCTGGAAGTGTTTTCCCAGCGGCCCGCGGAGGCCACGTTTACTCAAGAGAGGGCAAACCTGCATGCTGTGGAGGTGACGCAGCACTTCTTCGAGACGGTGTCCACGCAGCTGGAGCGCTGGTATGAGAGGAAGATCCTGGAGGCGCAGAGAGCAGCAGAACACAAAGCTCTGCAGGACAGAAGCAGACTGATGGAGAAGATCAGCTCGCTGGAGGAAGAGCTCCGGAGGCTTCGCACTGATCACAGAACAAACACATGAAAATAATAAAAAAAAATATGTCATGCTTTATATTCAATTTTAGACAACACAATACCAACTGGTGATGCACTTTGGAAAATGTTGCTTCCACTCCAATAATTTTTAAAATATCTATTTAATGAAAACATTTTTAAAAACGAATAACATTGATTAATATATATTTTAAATTTATTAAAATTTTATAATATATATTTTCAATTATTTTATTTATATTTTTCTTATTTATTTATTCAGTAATAATTCATTTATTAATTTTCTTTTCGGCTTAGTCCCTTCATTAATCAGGGGTCGCCACATCGAAATGAACCGCCAACTTATCCAGCATATGTTTTTTTACGCAGCGGATGCGCTTCCAGCTGCAACCCATCTCTGGGAAACATCCATTCACACTTATTCACACCCATACACTTTGGAAAATTTAGCTCACCCAATTCACCTATACCGCATGTCTTTGGACTTGTGGGGGAAACAAGAGCACCCAGAGGAAACCCACGCGGCCACAGGAAGAACATGCAAACTCCACACAGAATTGCTTCCTGTGAATTCTTGCTGTGAGGCAATCGTGCTACCCACTACGCCCTTAAGTAATAATAATTCACCTTATTACTCTGGAAAGAACTCTTGAAGTACTTTTTTACTTTTAAATGTGTATGTATGCATATATATACATATATATAAAGTAAGGTATAATTTATTTATTTATTTTCAAGCTTTTCCATTACATATATAAATTACAATTTCAAATATTTCAAAACATATATTATTTACAATAATTTTACTTTTATTATTTTATAAATTAATTAATAATTATTATTTGTATTATTTATTTTATTATAAATGTTTTTTTATTATTAACACATTAATTCCCCCAAAAAACAGAAAGGACAATATGAAGCTGAACATTTAAGGAAAAATACATGTCATGGAAAAAAGTTGGGTATTAGAGCATAACTGTCAAATGTGTATCAACTAAACAAATATTTATGAATGTACTGTTTAATACATTTAGGATTGTGTAAAATATTGTGAAATAGGGGAAAGATAAATAGATAAAGACTTAGATCTCATTTTAATAAATTAGAACTATAGTAATAACCTGGAATCTCTATAAGTTAGTTATAAGAATCTCTAGTACATGATATATTGTTCAGTTCCTCAGTCTGTGAACTTGTACACTTGTGAATAAAGACAACTGTTGTAAATGTACCTAGAACTCTGTATTCTTGTTGTGATTAATGATAGATGTGAAAGCTATTAAAAGTCTGTCGGGTCGAAGGTTGTATAACAAGAGTTCATGACCCACGGTGACCTCTGGAGAAGCACATTTCTGCAACTCCAGTCTTCCAACTTCTGTCTAAAAGATTATAAGTATGATAATCCTAAACTCATGAACATATTTTTTCATTTACACTAAATAATTCATGATTACATCCAACTTTAAAACTATTTAATCCTTTAAAACTCCTGAAAGAACAAACCATTTAAAAAGATAATTAAATCCCAACACTACTCTCCAGGCTGACAGTTATTTTTCGATGTTTTCAAGGGAATGCTGTTCACACTGTGTTCTTTACCTCGTTCACACTATAAACCTCTTCTCGGTAAATATCCGCAGGCGTGCTGGAATCTCATTATCTCCAAACAGTCGGATCAGGCCTGCACGAGTCTGTATTGATTGAAATGGATCAGAGTGAAGTAATCTATCAGCATGGTGGACATCCATCACACTGCCTGCGTCCATTTCCAAACTCCCGCCTCTGACAGCAAAGTCTTTTACTCTACAACAGAAACAAACGGCTGCTGATGGTTACACTTTTCTCTTAAACATGAGCTTGTTTTCATTCATACTAGTGCAGCACGATACAGTTTGAATAAGTTAATTGCCTCATTTAAAAAGAACACTTTACAAGAAGACAATTACAATCCACTCATCCTGTGATCATCAAGCATTGTCTGTAAGTTTATCATCTGTTTGTATTCATATTCTAACTCAGATGTTAATAGCCGCTTTTCCACTATCGTGCTGAACCATTCTTTATGCTGAACCATTCCATTCTGTGGCAAATCGGGCCAGACAGCACGGATATGGTTTTATTTTCCACTGTCGTGCTGCAACAGAGCTCTTTGGAACGTTATACAAAATGGACATGGATAATAGCTCATTGTATGTACATATCTTTTTACATAGTTTCACTGTTTCAACATATAACGTGGCATGGAATAAAGCAGCATCCTCCCACGATCTCATGTGTTAGAAAGAGTTTATCTGTCTGTCTAACTTTGAGACGAGGGACACCGAAGTGAGGGCAGAACAGATATTGATTGGGAGGATTTTGTAGGCCAGATAATCTGCATATATATCTTTTTTTATTTGTTTGGTGAGTCTAACTGTATTAGAGTATATGTCGAATAATCAAATGAAAGTAAATAAAACTGCATAGTCTTCATTCTATATAAGTAAAATGCAATGAAAATTTCATAGTTATATATCTGTGTACATAGTTATAGGCCTTAAAAACAAAGCAAACAAGCACTCTTTCACTCTATTAAGGATAAACTTCACAATCACTCAACAATATGGTTCTTGGTCAGCTACAGTATGATTCCACTCAGATTTCCTGAGGGATGAATAAACTAAAGCTGAACTTGACATTGCAAATCATTTACAGTTAAATTACCATTAAAGGGTTAGTTCACCAAGATGAAAAACATACTTATTCTCATGCCGTTCCGAAATCTGTGAAAAATTCATTCATTTTGCAGCACAAATGAAGATATTTTTTGAGATTTCTCTCTCTTCACTAAAAGTATTAAATCTAAATTTTAAATGTTTATTTTGTGAACACACGTTGTTATTCTTGAAGTAAACAAAGAATTTGTGCTAGTTAATCCACTGAAAAAAAAATTACCTTGGTAATCTTCAATCAAAGTCTGACTATTTGCTTCCTCGTTTGAAGTGGCCGCCCTTCTCTGTTAATGTCAGTTTGACAGCTTCAACCACAACATTCTTAACCACTATGAGGCTGCTATGAGAGAATGATCTGCAAAAAGAAAGCCCCACCACTTAAACAATATTCCATTTCAGCTGGAAGTACATCTACAAACTGAAATAACCGGTTCACATGTTATGGAGTCTGAAGCTTCAAAGTTAATCCATATAAATAAAGCAGTTTAATCTTGCAAAGAGATGCAATCACTTAATGAACAGATTTAATTTAGGATTTTATTCACATATTAGTATTGATTAAAGGACATGTTAAAAAGAAAAAAAAGAAGTTCAAACATACTTGCTAGATATGCAAGAAAAATCTTCAATGGTTCTTGTGGAAGCTTAAACATGTGACATGCAAATATGAACCTCGTTGGTTCTTCAAACAAGCATTCTTGAGTGTCCCTCACCAAATTTTAATGAAGTAAACACAAAAATGTTGATTGTTTACATGAACCCAAAACAATCGGAATTAAATTTTCAGGATTAACTAACCCTTTTAAGAGACGATGTGAGAACAGGGTCCCCTTAAAAATACAGGCTCGTCATTTCTGGTGAGTTATGCTCCAGCAATATTATCAGTAAATTACCAATATGGTTTAACAAAAAAGAAAAGAAAAAAAAAAACATTAACATACTGTACAAAGACACATCATCAAAATGGCAACCTTTGTACTTACTCTATGCTAATGTTCCTGAAATTATAAGTTATTATAAGTGTGCAATGGTCTTGTACTCAATAGTAAAAGCTGCATTTTTATATCAGACCATTACAAAGTGTAGTGCCTCGGGTCTGGTTCACAGAGCAAGCAGTGTGGATTATGCAGAACCGAAGGAGTAATTCTTGATTTCTTGCTGTACACAAATCAAACATATTTTCAAACAATACAACAATGTTATGTCTGTATGTCTTACCTGAGCCATTTGTTCGTATGGCTCGTTCATCCACGCCGATAGTGCCTAAATCGACAGCATAAAGAAGTTCAGGCCTCATGTTGTCCGCGTTGCAAAATCATGAAAACAGCTTTGATATTTCTGTTTATCAATCATTTGTAAAACATAAACAGCTGCTTGCGTCTTTCCTGGACTATTTATTAGCTTTAAACGAGTTTTCTTGGGTGTTTTTTACTCGCATCAGAAGCTCAAACACGATAATAAAAGACACTTGTCGCCATCTCCAGAGTCCAGACTGCCGCTGAATCAAGCACTGAATCTGCTGAGTGAACCGATTCAAAGGAGTCGAGAAGATTCACATAGCCATACAGTATGTAGTGAGCGACCATTTGCTGTCTGCTATCTAGCTCAAAAAGCTAAAACCTCCTCTCCTTTTAAAATACAGACAATAGATGTTATAAAATCATAGTTAATTTGGATGATGTAACGTTTGTTTTGTTTTATGCTTTTCATTCGGCATTAACCACTTGTAACCAGCAGATGTCCTTAGTATGCTACTAGCCCATCTGACCAACTCTTCATTTAAAAGTTTATCAAAATGATCGTAGTCAGTGTAGTGGTATAAAAACAACAAACGATTTCTCGCAGCATTTTCAAAAGAGGGAACACAAGGACACTGGCGCATTGGTAGTCTGAGGTAGGCTACTTTTATTTTTATACTCTAATTTGCTAGCCATTTCATGACTTCCATGTATTTTTATTATACTTCTCATAGTATAACCAATTGTTTTCAACTCTCTTTGTTGTATTACATCTTTCTTTGCATCAAATTACAAAAAAAAAAAAAAAAAAAATCAAAAACGAATAAGCCCACCTGCGCGCGTTTGTAATGCAGAGTGTCTATGGGGCAGGACAGTCAATTTGACGTTATCAGTCTCACACAATTTATTTCGTTTTTCTGAAAGACTTGATAAGACTTTTCTTTTATTATTTCGTCAAAGGGAGTTGTAAAAAAATATATTTGTTGTACTTTCCCGTTCACTGCGCTCTTAAGTTTACCCTACTCTGACGACTTCCGCTACTGAGAAACCCGGAAATGTGAAAAGGGTCCGAGTCAATCAGCTGGTTCTTTAGAATACGTTCGATACGTCACGAGTAGAACTCTCAGCCTTCATGGAAGCGAGTGAAACTCACGCTCGCTCCACTGCACTTCACATCAGATTACCAAGAAGAAAAGTCAGCATGTAACAGCTAGACAGGATCGGGCAGACTGGCTCTGAGCATCATTACACTCAAATTTATATTTGTCACCGCGATAAACAATGATAACTGACTTATGTCTTTGGCAGACGGGAAACGGTAGGCTAAGTGAGGGTCAGGCGTTTCTGTTGCAGGTAATGAAGACACAACAAGAATATTGCTGGAGATACAGTATACTTGAGGAACAATTTGCGAATCATTAGTGATTAACAACAATCGAGTACATATCTGTTCCCACTGCCAAAGACAATCGACAGAAAGATAAATGTCCATCCAAGCGGAAGGGGGTGGTGGTGGGCAAAGCTAGTAGGGCTGCACAATATATTGTTTCAGCATCAATATTGCAATGTTCAGTCTGAATTATAGTTGACCAGGAGCTATAGAATCGCATTTAATCACTGTATTTATATGGAATTTATATGATTTATGGAAAAAAAATCTTACTTTATAGTTTTTGCCTTTTTACATTTCAAAGTGAAAACAAGATTATTTCATTTACCCCGCTGGCAGATCATTTCCTTAAACTCCTAAAAAATACTTAATTTTCACTTAGATTTCTTCTGACTGTGAAAACTAAATATTTTTACTTGGTCGAAGAGTTTTGGTGATATTTGGACTAGAAACAAGAGTAAGAAGTAAAAAAGAAAAGCATTTTTTTTTAGATTATTCAATTTCATATATCTTAATGCTGTTAAAATCCCCAGAAAACTGTCAAATATAGTGATATTCAAACCTTCAAACTGTATTCATATTGCGATATTTATTGCAGAAAACCAAAATATCACAATATCAGATGTTTCCAATATTGTGCAGCCCTAATAGCTAGTTAGATAGATAGGTAGCCATTAGGTAACCCTTATGTATGCAATAACGTAGGTACAGTACAGTACATAGATGTCCTTCCAAGAGGAAGGGGGTGGTGGTGGGCAAAGATAGTTAAGCAGATACAGTAGGTAGTCAGTAGGTATAGATGCGCTAATAGGTAGGTATAGTACATAGATGCCCTTCCCAGGGGAAGGGGGTGGTGGTGGGCATAGATAATTAAGCAGATAGGTAGACAGTAGGTATAGACGCGCAAATAGGTAGGTATAGTACATAGATGCCCTTCCAAGAGGAAGGGGGTGGTGGTGGGCAAAGATAGTTTAGCAGATAGGTAGCCAGTAGGTATAGATATGCAAATAAGTAGGTACAGTACATAGATGCCCTTCCAGGAGGAAGGGGGTGGTGGTAGGCATAGATACAGTAGTTAAGCAGATAGGTAACCATAGGTACTGTATAGATATGCAAAAAGATAGGTACAACACATAGATGTCCTTCCATGAGAAAGGGGTGGTGGTAGGAATTAATACCACATAGATAGATAAAAAGAGTCATCTGTCTATGCCTCAGGGCATAAACAGTTGATATAAAAAAATATCCCTGTTGATATACTGTAATAAAATAAAACTTTATTCCATATCCAACAAAGTTTCTTCCTTATTTTGTCATCAAGGTTGTGGTGTTGTGCATTTGGTTTCTTTACACTAACCGAAGAACCAGGTTATTTGCTTACCTTTACAGTACATTATTTAATTACATTTCACTATACCATTATACTGTATGTATGCATATACTAAGTAAATTCTTGTTTAGCTTGGCAGAAAGCATTGTTTCAATGGAAAGTTTATTTCTGTCTTCACAATAACAGAATGAACAATAAAAAAAGCAGACGCACATGTAACATTGGGGCGCCACGGTGGCGTAGTGAGTAGCACGTTCGCACCACAGCAAGAAGGTCGCTGGTTCGAGTTTCTGTGTGGAGTTTGCATGTTCTCCCCGTGGTTGCGTGGGTTTCCTCCGGGTGCTTCGGTTTCCCCCACAAGTCCAAAGACATGCGGTACAGGTGAATTGGGTATGCTAAATTTTCCGTAGTGTATGAGTGGGAATGTGTGTGTATAGATGTTTCCCAGAGATGGGTTGTGGCTGGAAGGGCATCCGCTGCGTAAAAAATATGCTGGATAAGTTGGCGGTTCATTCCGCTGTGGCGACCCCGGATTAATAAAGGGACTAAGCCGAGAAGAAAATGAATGAATGAATGAACATGTAACATTTCTGAACAAGAAACCAAACCATGTGTGTGAAGTGCTTTTAGTTATGCCTAAAGCAAAGAATGAATGCTTTTGGGACTGTAGCCTATTCTTACTCATTTCCACAATGGCAATTTTGCATATATGAACAATACTTAAGGTGCCACGGTGGCCTAGTGGTTAGCATGTTCGCCTTACAGCAAGAAGGTCGCTGGTTCGATCCCCGGCTGGGCCAGTTGGCATTTCTGTGTGGAGTTTGCATGTTCTCCCCGTGGTTGCGCGGGTTTCCTCCGGGTGCTCCGGTTTCCCCCACAGTCCAAAGACATGCGGTATTGGTGAATTGAGTAAGCTAAATTGTCCGTAGTGTATGTGTGTGAATGAAAATGTATGGATGTGTTTCCCAGAGATGGGTTGTGGCTGGAAGGGCATCCGCTGCGTAAAACAAATGCTGGATAAGTTGGCGGTTCATTCCGCTGTGGCGACCCCGGATTAATAAAGGGACTAAGCCGAAAAGAAAATGAATGAATGAATGAATGAACAATTCTTAAGCTTATTTTAGGTTTTATAAACAGTGTAAACAATATGTAAATTCCAAAAATTATCAATAAAAAGTTATTTAGCACAGTCAATGTTTATATGGTTGTCAGTCATGGAAATCTTTATTTTGTCTAATTA
Organism: Danio albolineatus; assembly: GCA_903798035.1. NCBI lineage: Eukaryota > Metazoa > Chordata > Actinopteri > Cypriniformes > Danionidae > Danio > Danio albolineatus. Next base: position 976,662 of record CAIGQQ010033471.1, on the reverse strand, counting down.
CAAAAAGAAAAAAAAGAAGAAAAAAAAGAAGTGGGAAGTCTCTACTTTTACTATGACATCTGAAGGCTTCAAGTCTTTTTTGAACTTCATTATAGCTGATGACTTTGTCATATTGTATTGTACAAAGTCATCTGCTAAAGTTTACTGGTAAAATAGAGATTCATATACTGTATATCAGGGGTAGGGAATGGCTCGGGAGCCACATGTGACTCTTTGACCAAAATTATGTGGCGCTCCAGCCGTCTCTCTTTAATAATATTTTAAAGTTAAAAAATGTATAACTGTTACTAGAAATCAGTTTTTCTGTTGAAAATGCAATTACAATTCCTTTTATATCGTATTTTCTACAACAAAATTAATAAAAACTTTACAATAAAAGGACGTTTCAACCAATGTGCATATGTGGTGGTGTGGTTTAACTTGAATCACGACACCTATAAATGGCAGGTTACATTTCTTACATTTATATGGTATATTTCTATGGTAACTTACATTTCTAAGGTAACCTCGCACACGTAAATTCAAATAACACTCATGAGTGGTGATGGCAAAAACCAAAAAAATCTGTAAATTGTCCTTTCACACATTGTGATGCTTCATATTTGTTTATTTTTGAGTTGTGCATGGACATAAATAAAGGTTTTATTATATACAGACACCCTAAATCGCTCTTTAAAAAATGCATTTGATAAGAAAAAAAAAAAAAAAGAAATGAATAAAATCAGAAATGACTCTTTGCTGAAAAAAGCTTCCTGACCCCTGCTGTATAAATGCATATAATTATCACTGGCTGATTGTGCTGTATTGAACTATATATCAGTCGTGTACATTGTTCTATAGGCTTTAAGTATTTTATATCACTCTGTTCTATTTTCCCCCGCACATATTGAAATAAGTTCAGCTCTAATCAATATTTAATGTCAATTCATTTATTTGGTGAGTAGCCACATAACAAGTGGGCTAATGTACCACCATGTGCTTATCACAATGGTGCAAGACAGTCAGGATTTATAACCAGCTGACGAGTGTAGGCTCAACACTTACATGGTGTACATGACTATTTTTGGTCGTTTCCAGTTTAACCACAATCCCCATAAACACAATATCCCCACATATCTTATGTATTTGCATAGCCTTCTCAGTGCACAATTTGAACTCAGTCAAGGCAATTAGATCCAATGAAGCACCCCCAGAACAAAGACCAATAAATGGTTTTCTGCCGTTCGTTTGGTACCATATGAACTCATTATGTAATGCAACGTCCCTGATGTGACTTCTGGCATTTCAGTTCAAGCTTCTGCAAGGGAAAATCAAATCAATCTCCCATTGACTCTGTCAGCATGTGATGGAAAGCTAATTAAAGGCCCTGAGGGACGGCTGGTCATTTTATGAAGCATGTAGTGTGATCGGCGAGATGATCCAGTTGTGCACTGCCTGAAAGGTTCGGACAGGGACGAATCAGGATAACAAAATCACGTGCATGTGCTGATTGGTGGATCACGGCTTGCCTCGTTCCTCCCTGTTGTTTCAATTTAAAACCATGTGTTTTTTTTTCTTTCCATTTTTAAAATCAATTGCTATTGGATTCATAGAGTAAATGTGCAATGTTGTGCAAATATGCTTTTAATGAGATTTGTTGCACATAAAACCAGAAAAGAGACCATGCTAAACAAATCACTGCAGTATTGATGGATTGAGTTTAGGAGGGGGGGCCTGATGCAATCGAGTGCAAGGTCTTTCATTTGACATTGAGTGCTCGCAAACGTAAACAACATGGAAAGCTTCAGCACAAACTCAAACGGGAACACAAAGGAAAACAGTGAAATAGAGTTGATATATTTGGCATAAATTTTGTGGCAGGTGCTGGGTCAGTAAAAAAGAAAGCACCTTTTGAAAACTCAGATGTACACTGTGCAGTTAGCTGTAGCTAAGTGAACTGGCTTGACTAATTGACCAGTGGTATAGATTATACATTAGATTAATGGTTAAATGGACGAATATGCATGCTTAGTCCTGTGGTTGTTGTGTTCGCCTTAGGTTTGGCTCTCTTGAGAGCAGTATCGTAATATTTTGTGAGGCAGAATATTGTATATTGTGTATCGACTGCATGAGGGACATTTGGTTGGTTGGCATCGCGGGCAAGTTTTTATGTGTGTGGGGGTGCTGTTTTCAGCAATTGCTTGATAAGATCAGCCATGGGGCATTATCCCGTCAGTTTCTGATCAATTTCTACATCCTGTGAACTCGCTGCATGAAACAACTGTGGGGAACATTCACTGTAGCCGACATTATGCGGAGAGACTGGCTGCGTTTTAATGTGCAAACTCCATGGCTGTAAAATAAGGGAATGATTGTCCTTGTTGGAGAAACCATGCTTGTTTATATACCAAGGAAACTAGAAAGCAAATCCCACTGAAATGTAAGTTAATTTATTATTTTTTTTATCTTTTGGGGGCGGAGAAAGTATTGATCAGCTTTGTGCAAAATTAAATTGTGTTGTCGTGTACGCGTATGGTATTTTTACACCCAATTTATTTGTTTGCTTGTCAAACGCCTGTAGAATGCCTTATATACGATGACATAAATGCAGAAGAATGAACCTAGAGCAGTTTGCTAATCTCATATCTTTGTTGCATTAAATGAAGCACTGACATGTGGCGGTGAAGATGGGGGACTGGAACTTGTTGGGGAGCATTTTAGAGGAGGTTCACATTCACTCCACCATTGTGGGTAAAATCTGGCTGACCATCCTTTTCATATTCCGGATGTTGGTTCTCGGTGTGGCGGCTGAGGACGTTTGGGTGGACGAGCAAAGCGAGTTCGTCTGCAACACGGACCAGCCTGGATGCAAGAACGTCTGCTACGACCAGGCATTCCCAATATCGCTCATTCGCTTTTGGGTACTGCAGATCATATTTGTTTCCTCACCTTCGCTTGTGTACATGGGACATGCTCTGTACCAGTTAAGGTCTTTGGAGAAAGAACGGCACAGGAGAAAAATCCAGCTGCGAGCCGAGCTGGAAGAGACAGAGCCCCTCTTGGAGGAGCATAAGAAGTTGGAGAAGGAACTGAGGAGGTTGGAAGAGCAGAAGAAGATGAAGAAGGCTCCTCTAAGGGGCTCTTTGCTTCGTACATATATTATTCATATCCTCACCAGATCAGTGGTGGAAGTGGCGTTCATTGTGGGGCAGTATATCTTATATGGCATCGGACTGGATCCCTTGTATAAGTGTGAGAGGGTGCCTTGCCCGAACAGCGTGGACTGTTACGTTTCCAGGCCGACAGAAAAAACCATCTTCATGGTTTTCATGATCGTCATTGCAGGAGTTTCGTTGTTCCTGAACCTTTTGGAAATATCCCACTTGGGAGTGAGAAAGATTAAACAGACTCTTAGCGGACTCCAGTTTGTTGAGGACGACAGTCTTTGCAAACCCAAGCATTCGACAATTCAGCAGCTCTGCGTGATGACGGAGTATTCACCTCACAAAAACCCACAGTTGAAAACTTTTATCCCGCAGGGGCAATCAGACAAACATCTGTTCAGCTCTTCAAGCAACGATATTCTGCGGCACAACAGTTTAGCAGCGTCCACCCTACCGGTGTCCTGCATTACCCAGCAGCCTCGACAAATGCGCCAGCCAAGCCAGGGAATGATTCATGAACTGCACTCCCAGGGGTCCCTGAGGCTTCTGGAGGACCAGGAAAACCAGCATCCAGATAGCAGTAACTGCTCAGAAAGGGACATTAGACCTTTTAACTCGGGCCATCCGGGTTCTGAGGGCCATACCGAAATACCAGCCTGCCTTCGCAATGCTCTGCACAGGCCCAGCCGCTTGGCGGACCTGGTAGACGATGCTATGGAGTCGTCCGAGAGTGACTTCTGTCCGCCTAACAGGAAAGCAAGTTTCATGGTTCGCATGCCCTCTGAAAGCATGTCCGGCAGTCCGTCCTGTCCGTCCACCAGGAGTTCAGAGTCTGAGCTAGGATCGCTCACAGACCTACCCATGAACCCACCACCAGGGGGAGGACGACGGATGTCTATGGCAAGTAGATGGAAATGACATACAGCTATTTTTTTTGCATATAAATGATTTCTTCTTTCCAAGTACTTTGACAATTATGTATTTAGTTTTAAATAGTAAGGTGTTCTTCCTTAAAGAAATTCTAGAAATCCCTGCAAAAGAAAACGACCAACTACATAAATTAAATGTATTTATAGATATCAATAATGCTATTTAACATATATCCCCAAAGATATTAAATTGATATTTAATATATATATATATATAAATATATATTAGTGCTGTCTAACAATTCACCATGATTAATCACACTGAAAAACTAGTATTTACTTGAGCTGGGCAAAAATGTAATCGCTATTAATTGCATTTGAAATAAAAATTTGTTTTTGTGTGTTTATATAAATTGTATTGCATGGTTTTGTTTCTATGTATGTATATATGTATCATATTTACATAGTAAATATCTAACACACACGCACACGTATTATGTCAAACCAAAGGATTAGCTTTTATGCGATTTTTGCCCAGCACTAGTGTTTACATAATGTAAATAAACATGCAAGTAAACATGTACACTGCATATCTTTAATGTCTATATAAATACACATAAAAATAATCAAAGCTAAAATTTTTAAATGTATGTATAATAAACTACAAATATCACAAATATACATAAAAACCTAAATGTACACAGCAGAAATTCCCGTGTTAAATATACAGTGTGGTTTTTTTTTTTTTTTTGGTGTTGTTCAGTGGTAAAACTGAAGTACATTTTAATCCACGAGTGTGAAAGAGTGTATATTTAAGAGTTTTTGTTTTTTTAGTGTGTAACTTAACTCAATATTCAGTGTATTTTCCACTAGTGATGGGAAGTTTAGTTTTTTTTACTCTAACTGGTTCTTTCAGGCTAACAGTGATCAAACCAGTATGTTTTACTTAAACTTGAAACGTCTTGTTGCATTTTAAAATGCAGAGTTGAATGCATTGAAATTATTTCTGAAAAGATTAATGAACATTTAATAAATGAAAACTATTTTCAACATATTTGATCACTATTCTCTGTCACACACACCAATTGATAATATAAGAAAAAAGGTAATATATTAACACTTTGAAGGGTAACACACACTCTAGTTTGATGTAAGAATAAACTCTTACTGTGTTAAAATGAACTCTGTGAGTAATGTACAAACTTCACACTTTAGAAAGTGTTATTTTAACTCCAACATGGAGGGAGTCATATGTACACCCAATGAGTGTCAAGTTAAACTCAAATTGAGTTAAATGTACACTGATTTTTTTGCTGTGTATATTTTTAGTATTACTTATAAATATTAAATACTAATGGTACTAATTAGCTTTTTTTTTTTACAGAGCGTATTCTTGGATATCTCTTCCATCATGAAAAAATGAAAGAGAGGGACAGAAGGACAGCAGGAATGTAACAGGCCGTTCATGAGCAGAAATGAATGGAGATATCAGCGACAAAGGGTTTAGCTCTGATCTGCTCTGCTTGGAAAGCACTGGTTCAATGCAGCTTTATTGCGGTCTAAGTAGTGCGGTTTTGTACTGTTGATTTGTTTTTTATTATAAGCACCTTAATTTACCAGCCAAGCATGGTGTACAGCTTTTCCATGTCGAATTATGGAAGCCAAAAGACATCTGTGCGCATTTCTAAAAGCTTCAGACCTTCAGACAGCTGGCAAAAAAAGAGAACATTTTTAAATCATTTAGCTTACATCCATAAAATGTGATGCAAGCTGAGTCTTACATCAAATTACCAAGAAAATAAAAAGTTTTCTTATTTCCACAAGTGTTTGTGTTTGAATTCCGAGTGAATGCAAATTTCACAGTCCTCAGAGCAAATGATGCAAAACGCATCCAATCTGCATAAAACATGCGTAGCAATTTATTTCATATCCTAGTAGACAAATTCAATGCGGACACATTCGAGAATGTAACAAATACAGATTATCAACATTGAGGTCACAGATTAACAAAAGAAAGCGAAACATTGTCAAAGAATCCCACAAATAACTATAAACAGAATATATTTACAATACATACAAAATCTACATAAAAGAAACGCTCGTAAAAGTCTTTTTAAAAAGGTTGTAAACCAGTTGTGCTACAGACCTTGTCCAAGACGAGAGGTATATCGATTTTACAGGTAGATCTGTGAATGTCCAAACTCTCCCTACTGCATGTAAACTGCTAATGAATATTCTTATTTGCCCTTATCGCACCATTCATTTCACAACTGTGGCACGTCATATAACAAAAGGCATGACGGCTTATCCAAATACTCA
>CAIGQQ010033471.1:915092-968949 GCA_903798035.1 Danio albolineatus | reverse complement strand
GCATAGTGCTCTTGTAAATGTGAATGTGCGCCCTATACTGACACTGAGGAGATGAATATGTTTAATAAAGTAATTATTTTTGTTTTATGAGCACACAGAAGGGTTATTGTTGCCTGACAATGGTCAGATTGAACAAACGAAGGCAGCATGTGGTCTGTTTGAGGATTTTTGGGGTATTTTTCCATATCTTTGAATGTCTCAGAATAATGGCTTCATCTTCATTGTCTTCTCTTCAGTGTCAGTATATTGCGCACGTTTACATGTCGCACTTTGTTTCACATTCAGAGTTTACGTCAAAGCATAGTGCTCTTGTAAATGTGAATGTGGGCCTTATACTGACACTGAGGAGACGAGCTGTTTAATAAAGTCATTATTTTTGTTTTATGAGCACACAGAAGGGTTATTGTTGCCTGATAATGGTCAGATTGAACAAACGAAGGCAGCATGTCGTCTGTTTAAGAATTTTTCGGGTATTTTCCATATCTTTAAATGTCTCAAAATAATGGCTTCGTCTTTGTTGTCTTCTCTTCAGTGTCAGTATATTGTGCACGTTTACATGTCGCACTTTGTTTCACATTCAGAGTTTACGTCAAAGCATAGTGCTCTTGTAAATGTGAATGTGCACCCTATACTGACACTGAGGAGAAGAAACTGTTTAATAAAGGTATTATTTTTGTTTTATGAGCACACAGAATGTTTAGCCTGATAGTGGTCAGACTGAACAAATGAAGGCAGTATGTGGTGTGTTTAAGGATTTTGGGGGGTATTTTTCTATATATGTGAATGTCTCAGACTTTTGCCGTCTATAAAGGATGAGGAAGCTCTCAAATTTCACCTAAAATATCTTTAGTTGTGTTATAAAGAACAGCGAAGGTTTTTTGAATGATATGAGGGCGAGTAATTTTTAACAATTTTCATTTTTTAGGTTAACTAACCCTTGAAAATTTCCCCAAAAATAAATATCCCAAACATAAGAGAGGAAAATAATATTGATCTTCTAAATGGTTTTTTTAAATAAGTAAAAAGATAATGCGCTTAATGTCCTGATGGAATCAAATTAGTTGGGAGAGGTCAAAATTTGAGCTGCCAAATGAGAGTAAAGTTTGCGATTAGATTTCTTATATATATATACACACACAATATACCTGATCCATCATTTAACAGTCTAGAAAACGGTGCACGGGAGAGAAAAAAAACTGTATGCGTATCAAATCACAAATTACTTGAGGGACAATCATATTAGCAGCTAATCGTCAATATTGATGAAACTGCTTTGTGATTTATGACTGCTATTTTCCCAGATCAGATGTTCATTTTTCTATGCTGACAGACTGCTCGGCTTCAGGTGAACATCTGTTTCTTTTCTGTTATTCAATCTTTTTTTCTTGATGCTCGTAAGGAATGCTTGGAACACACAGTAGGTACAGTACAAAACACTTTCAGACACTTTCAGTATCACTTTTGCATATGCTGATTGATTCGAAATTCCTGAGATAAATCTGAGAACCAGATACAAATGCAGAAAATGTTTCATGAGTTATTTTAGTTTTCTATATAGCATGTATAGAAGCTTGTTTTTGCCACAGGATTAAAAATAATAATAATAATAAGTTATCGCTTTTGTTTAGTCTTTAGAAAATTCAGCGTTTTTCTATTAACATTTTTTACTTTTTTTCTTCAAATTGGTGTCTTTTGCGAAACATTGGAAAAATACGACTATTTTAATTGTCTTGCAATTCTGATTTCTCAAAAAAAGTTTTCACAGCTGTGATACTTTATTCTTTTTTGCAATTCTGGATTTACGTTCTTGCAGGTTTGAGTTTTTTGCTATTCTGACTATTTCTTGTAATTCTGACGTTATACTCTTTCCTAGTTCTTCTCAGATTTGAAAGACAAACTCTCAGTTGCGAGTATCTAAATTGCAAGTCGAGAAATTTAATTGAAATTGCCTGTGTTTTAACTTAGAAAAAATGATGGAGGGAAAAATAACTTACAATTGTGAGTTTATATAAGCCAATTCTGCAACAAACTCTAAAAATATATATATAGAAAATTTATTGTGTTTTAACTTAAAATGTGCTTTATTTTAAAAATTGCTTGTGTTTCAACTTTAAATATGTGCATTGTTTTTTAAAATGTGTTGTTTTAACTTTAAAAAAATGATGGAGGGAAAAAGGACTTACAATTGTGAGTTTATATAATCCAATTCTGCAACAAACAAAACAAAAAACAATTGTGAGAATTGTTTATGTTTTAACTTAAATATGTGTCGGGTTTTACCTAAAAATAAAATAAAATAAAAAACATAGGCAGGAAAAAGTGAGTTTATGTATGCCAACTCTTCAACGCACTTAAAAAATTAAAATTGCTTGTTTTAACTTAAATAAAAAGGATGGAGGGGAATAAAGATTTACAATTGTGAGCTTGTATAACCCAATTCTGCAACAAACTCTTTAAAAAAATAGAAAAATCGCTTTTTAAATTAAAAAATGTGCTTTATTTTGTCAAAATTTGTTATTTTAACTTAAAAATCTGTTTTTGTTTAAAAAAATTTTTGTGTGTTTTACAACTTAAAAAACAATGAAGCAAAAAAAGCACTTACAATTGTGAGTCTACATAACCCAATTCTGCAACAAACTAAAAAAAGATTGGAAAATTGCTTGCGTTTGAACTTAAAAATGTGCTTTGTTTTTAAAAATGTTTTGTGTTTTAACTTTAAAAAAACAATGGTTGGAAAAAGTGAGTTTATGTAAGCCAATTCTGCAACACATTCGAAAAAAAAGTGAAAATTGCTTGTTAACTTAAAAAAAAGATTTACATTTGCGAGTTTATATAAGCCAATTCAGCAAAAAACTCTTAAAAATAGAATATTGCTTGTCTTAACTTAATGTGCTTTATTCAAAATGTTGTTTTAAAAACCGATGAAGCAAAAAAGGACTTACAACTGTGAGTCTAAATAACTCAATTCTGCAACAAACTCACAACTATCATGGAAAAAAGTCAGAATTATGACATTTAAAAGTTGTAATTACCTTTCAATAATTATTATTTTTAATTCCATAGCATCAAGCAAGCCTCCATACTGTATGTATGAGAACACATCCATATGCAGCACACTAATACAAAAACACCTTGAGTGATTCACCATGAACCCAGTATAGTCAAACAAAACGTAACACTTCCAAAAAAAGTAACACAAAAGATATCGAACCAATATTCACATTACCAAAATGCAGTTTACCATACTCAGTTTCTCTCAGGAAGCTCTTCAGTCGTGCACTTCTCTGTCATTTCCTGGCAAAAATCTACGGTGACGCTGGAGCTGCCTGTCTGCGCGGGATCAGATCTGACAGAGGCGGTGTTTTCCTGGGATGGCACGGTTTCTCTGTTCGCTTTTAGGTGTAAATGTTGCGGTTGGGTTGTGGTCTGGCAGTCTGATAAGTTTGAGGACGACACTACACCGCTGTGTGCAGGGAGAGCGCCGTCTTTACTGTTAGGAATGAGGGAGATTTTAAGCTCTGTACCTGATGAAACTGGCTCTGTGTGCAGGTTATACTGTGATCGAGGAGTACGCTGTTCCTCTCTGCAGACCTCCTTAGACAAAAACGAGAAGTTTTCCCAAAGCTCCCCCATACAGGTTTTCAGCTGACTGCGTTCGGTTAAGAGCTTCTGTCTCTCGCAGACCTAACACAGAAGAAATACAATCATATGGGGCTGCGCAATATTACAGTATATTTATAAATGAATATATATATATATATATATATTATACATACATCATATGGGCCAAATAAAAAGTATTTAATTTTTATATTTTGTTCTACACTCACCGGCCACTTTATTAGGTACACCTGTCCAACTGCTTGTTATTGCACATTTCTAATCAGACAAACACATGGCAGCAACTCAATGCATTTAGGCATGCAGACATGGTCAAGACGATCTGCTGCAGTTCAAACCGAGCATCAGAATGGGGAAGAAAGGCAAGGACTGCTGATCTACCGGGATTTTCATAAACATTTTCATAAACATCATCTCTAGGGTTTGCAAAGAATGGTCAAAAAAAAAGAGAAAATATCCAGTGAGCGGCAGTTCTGTGGGTGCAAATGACTTGTTGATGCCAGAGGTCAGAGGAGAATGGCCAGACTGGGTTGAGCTAATAGAAAGGCAACAGTAACTCAAATAACCACTCGTTACAACCGAGGTCTGCAGAAGAGCATCTCTGAACGCACAACACGTCCAACCTTGAGGCAGATGGGCTACAGCAGCAGAAGACCACGCCCTGTGCCACTTCTGTCGGCTAAGAACAGGAAACCGAGGCTACAATTTAGACAGGCTCACCTAAATTGGACAATAGAAGATTGGAAGAGCGTTTCCTGGCCTAATGAGTCTCGGCTTCTGCTGCGACATTCGGATAGTAGGGGCAGAATTTGGCATCATCAACATGAAAGCATGGATCCATCCTGCCTTGTTTCAATAGTTTAAGCTAGCGGTAATGGTGTAATAGTGTGGGGGATATTTTCTTGCCACACTTTGGGCCCAGTAGTACCAACTGAGCATTGTGTCAATGCCACAGCCTACCTGTGTATTGTTGCTGACTATGTTATTCCTTAAAACAAGCAAAATAATCTGCCAATAGGCTAAGAAATATAAACTTTCTTTAAAGCGAAATACAAGATTATTTTACTCACCCCACTGGCAGATTAGTTAGCTTTTTTTTTAAGGCAAAACTCACTTAATTATGACTTATTATTTCTGAAAGTAAATCATTATTTTTTTAACTTGTCTAGAAAGTGCTTCTTGATTTAAGATTTTTAAAATATATTTAAACTATAAACAAGACTAAAACTCGAAGTAAGAAAAGCTTTTTGCGGTGTGATGTGGGAGATTTTTCTTCCATTTCTTTGTTTTTTTACATATGGAATATGCGGACAAGAAAAATAAACTGAGAATCCTTTTTCCTGAATCTTTGTCTTCAATAAAATAAATGAAGTGAAAAAGACGCACTACAAATTATTTTCTCAAAAACCATTCATCTTTTGAAATCGAGGTTGTGGTTAGTGTTATTTGTATAGCCTACCAGTTTGTGAATCTCCCGCTCCAGGTTCTGGATGCAGTCCAGCTTTCTTTTCCTGCAGCGCTGGGCTGCGATGCGGTTTTTACTGCGCCGTCTCATGTCGTGGATGAAGTCTAGCTGATCCGAGCTCAGTTTGTGCATTTTTATCATCAGCTGGAAGTCATTGCGAGGAAGCTCGGTGATCTGGTCGACTGAGAAAGGCAGTTTCACCTGCAAGCATACAAAGCATTATAGCTAGATGTGTTCGCAGCACCGCTTGAAACGTCCTATACAGCCAAGAAAAAAAAGAAGAAGTAAACTGCAAAAGAACTATAACAAATATACAGACAAAATACAGCTTCAATGAAAATATGGTGCTTCACCACTAGATGACACTGCCATCTAATTCATATGTATTGTTCTATTTATTTGCATGCAAAAAAGGCATATCCTCATTAGAAAACTAAACTTATCTTCACATCTTGAGTGTGTTTGTCTGTCTGTGTGTGTGTACAATTCATGAACTTACACTTTATTATTAAAACTATTGCCAATTAAAATTATATTTTTGACTGGTTAAACAATTTATTTGACTGTACAGATTCAACATGGGGCGCCACGGTGGCGTAGTTAGTAGCACGTTCGCCTCACAGCAAGAAGGTCGCTGGTTCGAGCCTCGGCTGGGTCAGTTGGCATTTCTGTGTGGAGTTTGCATGTTCTCCCCGTGGTTGCGTGGGTTTCCTCCGGGTGCTCAGGTTTCCCCCACAGTCCAAAGACATGTGGTGTATGAGTGTGAATGAGTGTGTATGGATGTTTCCCAGAGATGGGTTGCAGCTGGAAGGGCATCCACTGTGTGAAACAAATGCTGGATAAGTTAGCGGTTCATTCCGCTGTGGCGACCCCAGATTAATAAAGGGACTAAGCCGAAAAGAAAATTAATGAATGAATGAGATTTACAGTAACATGTACTGTATATATTTAAACGTGTAAATATAACATGTACTGTATAAATATAAGTAGCCAATATATTTCTGTTCAGCTTCTATTCTATTCCTATCCATTTTCCAGGAAAATACTGTTTTTAACACTGATAATAATAAAGATTTCAAGCACCAAATCATTTTATTTCACAATCATCATGAGGCACCTGCTAAAAATATTTATATTTGACAACATACCAAGTATAAAACTTTATTTTAGGTTTAATATTAAAATACATTTTCATAATATTACTGATTTTACTAAGTTTTTGTTTAGTATAGTATATATATATATATATTTTTTTTTTAGTACAGATCCATTGAGATCATTCAATCTAAATGTGTCTAACAGGTGATGATAGTAGTCTTCAGCTAAAGAGCTTTCCGTTTAGTCTTTTAGATTGTTCAGCCAATCTCTGAAAATGTCATGCAGATAAACACAAACTACAGCGCGCATCAATTACGAATTCTACAAATATATTCTCATTTCAGACCAACGACAGACATGAAACCTGACTTACAACTCTCCGTCACACTGCTCGCCATGACAAATACTGGCTCTCTCTCTGCGGTGACCTTGTGCCACTGCTCAGTCTGTGTAAAATGGAGGTCTATATTTAACCGCTCCACTACTGAGAGCTCTGTAATAAGGCTAGAATGACAGATTAGGCTTCCAGCGGCATAGGCACGTTCGCTCCTCTCCTTCTCTCTGAAGTGGGCTGGTTTCTGGGAGAAGGCAGTGCTACTATGAAGTAGGGCTCATCTGTTAGGCAGCGAGGTGAAACGGCCCGTCATCAGATGGGAGCCTGGGGGCCGATGCCCCATTTCTGTCTGGGGACCTGCAGCTGGGAGCTTTAAACTCCAGCAAAGTGAAGGGCACTATAAAGACGGCTAAAGAAAGACCGTTCCTGCAGAGAATTCGACACTATATTTGGGTTCAGATGTTACATTATGTCTGAACCTAATTTTTCTGCTCAAAGAAAAACCATCACAAAAGTTTGTATTGGTCTCTAGTGGGCTTCTACTGCTAAATTGTTGCCTTCACAAAAATATATTGGTTCTTCAGCAGTTATTTGTGGTACAATTTAGCATCACGAAGTTGATCTTCGATTCAGACTCCTATAGGGGAAGCAATGTCAGTGCTATATACAGGGCTCAGCATAACTGAGTACATCTCTTTTTGAAGATATTTTTATCCATTTCTCAGTGAATATAGGCACTGTATTTTGGTGCATTTAAACAAAACAGATTTATTAAACTGATATATTTATTAAAATAATATTTTAGTCACCAAACATCTTTAGAAATAGAAAGATAATACAATTCAATTCAAGCTAAATATTTCAAAAATAAATTAAAACCTAAAAAATTCCATCAATTTTTGTAATTTTTTGCTTCTCTGGATTTTTCCTCTTTTAAAATTTCCATTTAATATTTTTCTACAACATATACATTTGGGTGTTCTAGTTTTTGGACCGTTATTGTAAGTTATTTTGTTAGATAAGCTCCAGATTTGGCTTCGCTACTGACTAATCTAATGTATATGCACAAATATAATATTGTATAGCTTCCTATTCAAATTTTGAATTTGAGATTTATGAGGGGTTTACTTATAAGTATATGCTGAGCACTGTAGTATTAGTAATGGTCTTTAGTGGTTCTTTAGGGTGGTTAAGGTGCTACATATCACTATCTTCACATGTATTCTGCTACAGAGCACTTCAAGTGGTTTCCATACACTGTAAAAAAAATTAAACAAATTAAAAATGAAACTACATGAAAAATTACATGAAACTCTGGGGCAAATGTGGATAGCACGGTGACACAATGACGTTAATGGAATTATGTGCTATGACATGTAAAACGGGATCATGAAAGTAACACTCAAAAAAGCAACTCAAGTAAATATTCATTCATTCATTTTCTTTTTGGCTTAGTCCCTTTAGTAATTCAGTCGCCACAGCGGAATGAACCGCCAACTTACCCAGCATTTGTTTTACGCAGCGGATGCCCTTCCAGCCGCAACCCATCTCTGGGAAACACATCCATACACACTCATTCACACTCATACACTACGGACAATTTAGCCTACCCAATTCACCTATACCACATGTCTTTGGACTTGTGGGGGAAACCGGAGCACCCGGAGGAAACCCACACGACCACGGGGAGAACATGCAAACTCCACACAGAAATGCCAACTGACCCAGCCGAGGCTCGAATCAGCGACCTTCTTGCTGTGAGGCGAACGTGCTACTCACTACGCCACCGTGGCGCCCCTCAAGTAAACATCTTAATCATATTATTGTCTTAATCAGATTAAGGTCGATAATCAATTATTGATGTCCATTTAAACGTTGTCATTGTTTTGGTGCACACTACATTATAAAACCTTAAGACTATCACACTGACTTTAATAAAATTTAATTTAAATAATCCTCTACAATGCAACACTACATAAAATAGGAATATTCTCAGAAATTGATTGTTCAGATAAATATATTTTGTCCCACAAGCAGAAACTTTCCCCAGAAGAAAAACGAAAGACTCTGCAGTACAACAATAATTCAAACAAATCAAGATACAGTCTGTGAAACCAGTCTTATTATCTTAGAATGGAGTTTACGCACAGCTAGTGTGTTTCAGCCAATGATAAACGTCCATCGAAAGCTTAATGTGACTTTTTTCAATTTTAGGGTTCCTTTTACTGCACTGTTATGTAATTACAATACATTCAGTTAAATAATCTTAAGCGTTCGTTTAGGTGCTCAATTATAAAACGAGGTGAAAGACATTGCAACCTCTAGTGGCATCAGTATCAGTACCAGAATCAGGATCAGAATCAGTTTTATTGCTTCACACACAAGGAATTTGCTTTGGTTACAGAAGCTTCCAGTGTACATAAAGTGACAACACAAAATAAATTTGAAAAAAAGACGATAGACATTAAACAGAGATGCGGTCAGTCCAAAAAGATCTGGATGTTGAAATGTATGTACAGATTTGTTATAAATATATAGGTTGCTGTGTACAAATGCGTAAAAAGTATTGCATTGTATATTGTTATAAGGTGCTGTGTACAAAGCAGGCTAGCGCAGAAACTCCATTCAAAATACTGTGGTAAAATAACATGTCATATTTTAAATGCAGTGCTTCTTGTCCAGTCTGGAACCCACTTTATATCGTATATCCATCGGCCAGTGAAGACCACTGATTTTTTTAAGAAATCAGATTTTAAACGTGTCAATTTTATAATGGAAGTGCTGAGGCTGGCTGGCTGAAATTAATAGTCTGTGTGTATATATACCCCCATTGCTTCAAGTAAATTAAGACAAATATGAAGAGACTAATAACATAAATTATTAACATTGTGTGTGTGTGTGCGTGCATGTTTTTGTGACATGTCAGGACACAAATCTGTAAAATGACACAGGTATGACACAGGTATTAAAAAAAGGAGGTGAAATACGAGGACATTGGTGACGTCTTCATTTCTCAAAAAGCCTATAAACCCCACAGAATGAGTTTAATCAGAGAGTAAAGCTGTGATGGTTGGGTTTAGTGGTAGGGTGGGCTGAGGGCAATATAATATACAGTTTGAATAGTATAAAATTAATGGAAACCTATGAAATGTACCCACTTTTCACAAGAACAAACGTGTGTGTGTGTTGTCATTGCTTTAACTACAGTATAATTTTTTATGATTGCCAGACATTGCAGAAAACATGCCGCATTACTGGCAAACTGGTTTTTAGTCACTGGTGTGCATTAAATGAGCTATTTTACAGCGTCTCAGAAAGCTGTCAGATTAAAGAACATGAAGCCATCAGTTTTACACTGCTGCTGCGAAAATGTCTGCTTCTTTGTGCAGCTGCCTTCAAAAACACTTTCTGAGATTTCCATAAAAATGCAGTCACTTGGAAACTGACAACTCCTCAAACTGGGTCTTAAAAAAATAAAAAAATAAATCAAACAACTAAATGAGACAGCAAAAGACGATAGCCAGATTGTTGATCTGGCAGTGTGTCAGCGCTTGTCAGGAGGAGGGACAATTATGTCATTGGGACCTGAGGCTCTGAGCTTATTGCCATGGCAACCCTTCAGTGTTTGCCAAGATCCTGCAGCTCGATCTGAGTAGCTGGGGAATCAAATGTGGGAATGTTTTGTAATGATTATGGCTTCATATTTATTTATAGGGATTTAGTTTTTTTTTAATGGGATCAAGAAACAGATTTGAACTTGTGCCCATCCAATGCTCAAATGCCGACAATACTGCCTCAGTGGGCTGTGTGATTTGAGGAAAACCAAATCTAAATGATAATTTAAAATAATAATAATAATAATAATAATAATAATAATAATTTATTAAAAATGGGTATACAATATAAAGTGCATGTTTAATGGTCAACAGATTTGGCAAGATTTCGATTTTTGGGTGTCACCATGACGGTGATTAGTAGTTGTGTAAATGACACAGAGGGCCTTCTATATATTAGTATGTTTCTTTGCTTGCGCTAAACATCATATGATGTTTGTTGTGCTAAACATTATATAACTTTCTCATCCCCACATGCTTATGGTTATGTTTTTGTCTGTGTAAAAATGGTGGAATGTATACAGTGCATCCGGAAAGTATTCATAGCGCTTCAAGTTTGGCCAGAGGAGAAATGGTCGTGCCCAACTGAGCCTGGTTTCTCTCGAGTTTTTTTTTCCTTCACTTCGTCAATTGGTGAAGTTTGTTTCTCGCCACGGTCTCCACTGGCTTTCATGGTTCAGGGTTTGTGGAGCAGCACATCGATGGATTTGCTCTTCAGTGTTTGGACTTTCAGCAGTGAAATTTAAACCACACTGAACTGAACTAAACTTTGAAAACTGTTCTGACACAGTTTTAATTTACTAGAACTTCTATGTTAAGCTGCTTTGACACAATCTACATTGTAAAAGCGCTATAGAAATAAACATGAATTGAATTGAATTTTCCACATTTTGGAATTTCCACAGAACGCTGGAGCTCAGACAGAGTGACCATCGGGTTATTGATCACCTCCTTGACTAAGGCCCTTCTCCCCGTTCACTCAGCTTAGATGGCCAGCCAGCTCTAGGAAGAGTCCTGGTGGTTTCAAACATCTTCCACTTACGGATGGAGGCCACTGTGCTCATTGGAACTTTCAGAGAATTTTTTCTGTAACCTTCCCCAGCTTTGAGCCTTGAGACAATCCTGTCTCAGAGGTCTAGAGACAATTCCTTTGTGTTCATGCTTGGTTTGTGCTTTGACATGCACTGTCAACCCTGAGACCTTATTTAGACAGGTGTATGCCTGTAAATGAATTTACCACAGGTGAACTCCAATGAAGCTGCTGAATCATCTCAAGAATGATCAGTGGAAAAAGAATGTACCTGAGCTCAATTTAGAGCTTCACAGCAAAGGCCGATAATACTTCTATACATGTGACTTTTCAGGTTTTTTATTTTTTATAAATTTGCAACTATTATAAATAGATATTTTTTTACATTGTCATTATGGGGTATTGTGTGTAGAATGTTGAGGAAATAAATCTATTTAATCTATTTTGGAATAAGGCTGTAACGTGGAAAAATGTGGGAAAAAGTGAAGCGCTATGAATACTTTCCTGATGCACTGTAAATGTTAGTACATCACAAGACTGGTGTATAACAAATAAATGAATTAATAAATATGTTACTTTACTGTAAAAGTTTAAAATAAAACATTTGTATAAATTTAGAATTTAACATTGTATACATTTATGAATACACTTAACCATTTATGTCACGATCACCAGCGATCTCCACTGTCAGAAATTGCTGGTTCACACACACACTTCCGTGAACTACAGATTGGCTAAGGACTACAACTCCACTCATGCAGCGCACACACACACTCCTGTTCCATATCACGACTGATTGCATACACACCACTGGAGGACCGTCAAAGACTGATTACACTCACTACATAAGCAGCACATACACACACAACCTTTGCTGAGTATTGTTTATCTGTTTGTGACTTACAACGCGTTTTCTTTGTTCCAGTTTTCCGTGTTTTTGACCATAGCCTTGCTTTCTGTTATCTTGCCTGCCGCCAGCCTTATTGACCTTCCGCCTGTTTTTGACTATGATTTTGATTATCTGCTTGTATCTGTTTGCCCCTGATGACCGCTGCTATACCGACTTTTAATATTATAACTGCAATTGGATCCTCACACCGTTGTCTTTGTCACTCCACCGTAACAATTTATGGTTAAAAAAAGGCAGCTGTGGTTGCTAGAATTTGGCAACCACAGCTGGCATTACTTTTTACTGTAAATTTGACACATTTATTTGATAACAGTGTACACTAACCTCTTGCGTGCGCTCTTTGGTGGCAAACGACTCGCTATCTCCATCAGAAAAAGACCCAGACTCGTCACTGGAATTAGTGTCGTAGGACTTCTCGCACTTGATTTTTGGTGGCCCCGACGTGCTATGCTCCCGGTGTTCGAGTGCCAGGCACCGCGCCATAGTGGAACAAGGAGAGGTAGAGAGCTCGAACTGGGGCAGGCTGGAAGGAGAGCCTCCACTGCCGTCCTCAGCGTACGAGTAGGAAGAGCACGAGCTGGAGGTTCTGACATGGTTCTCGGCACGAGTTGAGCGGGGGCACATTTTAATGGGCACCGGACAACTGCTCTTCGGGTGCCGGCGGTAGGGCAAAGGAGGATCTTGAGAGGCGGAAGTTGGGGACAGAGTTTGGGAGCAGGGGAACGACTGGCTGGATCCTGCCCACAGGTCTTCCGGAGTCTCCTGCCCCAAAAAACTCTCACCGGGATATGAATGTGCAGGTGCCAAATGGTAGGGGCCTCGAGATGAAAAGATGACGCTTTTTCGGTCGCTCTCCTGTTCGGGATCTTGCGAACAAGTCCTCTCAAGGGAAAGCGACTTGAGAGACACTCCATCTGGTAATTTCCTTGACGAGAGTCCTCCAATAAAAGCCTGATAGTCCTTTTGGAAGTCAACCAGTTGTTCCTGCATTGCAACAAATTGTTTTTCCCGAATTGGAGAAGTTCTGCTGGAAAGCTGCAGATCAGTGGAAAGACAGTGATCTGAAGATGAGACTTCCTTTTTAACAAGGGAGCGCAGGCACACCGGTGATCGTTTGCTTGCTGGGAATTCATTGGGTGTTGAACTAAGTTGCCTTCCATCAAACTCCATTTCTATGTCCATCTCAATCACTTTACCCCTGACCGGACCGTCCTGCTCCAACTCAGACAAGTCCAGCGGCACACAGTCTTCCCCATTGGCTGGTTCTGCTTTCACCTTGCAGAGATCCAGGCCTCGGGCATCACTGCTGGTAACGGTGTCCTGCAGGGAGCCTTGTAAGCTTGAGGTACTGCTGTGCGAAGAGGTGGTTGTGTTGTGCTTGGCGTGAACCTGATGGTACTTCCTATATTTGGGATAGCGAGGGAGGTCAAAGGGCTGAGGTTGGTCGGATTGATGCATTTTCATTTGCTCCGTCTCAGAATGCAGCCTTGATCCGAACAGTGGTGGTTTGGAGTCCCTCAGCTGCACTTTTACGTCCTCAGTTTTGTTATTATGATGGTTCTGGAGCAGGGTGTGAGGTGATGGGGGACTCTGGCTTGTGTGGACACCATCTAGCTCACTCTTCATCTGGGCCTCTAGGAAGCGGAAGCAGGAGTCTTCGAGGTTGTGCATTCCCAGGAATTCAGCACAGCGCATGACATCTTGGATGTTGTCCCGGTTGAGAAGCAGCTTGGCGGTGTATGCAAACTGCAACAGAGGGGCAAAGCCTTTCTCTGTGATCTAGAGAAAGAAAACAAAACAAGTGGGAAATTAAATTAAATGGACCACTTTTGTTTGATCATAGACCATCATTGCTACCTAAGATTTCCTTTTAGCATTTTAAATGATTTTTCCCTAAATAATTTTACAGTAAATAATAAGCATGCAGTGCCACTGTGGTGTAGTGAGTAGCACGTTCGCCTCACAGCAAGAAGGTCGCTGGTTCGAGCCTCGACTGGGTCAGTTGGCATTTCTGTGTGGAGTTTGCATGTTCTCCCCGTGGTTGCGTGGGTTTCCTCCGGGTGCTCCGGTTTCCCCCACAAGTCCAAAGATATGGAGTACAGGTAAATTGGGTAGGCTAAATTGTCCACAGTGTATGTGTGTGAATGAGAATGTATGGATGTTTTCCTGTGATAGGTTGTGGCTGTAAGGGCATCCGTTGCGTAAAACAAATGCAGGATAAGTTGGCAGATCATTCTGCTGTGGCGACCCCGGATTAATAAAGGGATTAAGCCAACAAGAAAATGAATGAATGAATAAGCATGCACCGATAGATGATTAGCAATCATTAACTCTTTCTATGCCACTGATAAGATACATGAAGCAAGAATAAAGCACTTTTTTCCTATTTGTTTGGTAGCAGATTCTCTGTTCTTTCTTTTGATAATTCTCTTTTTTCTTTAACATTTAAACCACAAAATAATCTAGGAACCATGAAATTTTAGTGAAAAGGATCAACTTAAATAGATCAGTTGCTGTTAAAATGGCAAAAATCTTTGTTTACATGCATTAAAGAATAACACAAAAACTGAAATGATTTTAACTGCAACATGTTCATTTATAATATACAACATGAAAAATACATAATCTGAAGTCTGCATTTAAATGCTTAGCATTTTAAAAGTTTTTTTTTACATAATTACAAAGGCAATGCAGTTAAATGTATTTAATATGGTATATGCAGAAATATGCAGAAGGACTAATAGTTTTTCAGTAACCTGGGTCAAATGCTTCCGGGGAAGTCTATGCCGCAACAAAACTGCTGCGTTTAAGGTCTGTTTTCTTTAAAAATCAATGATCTTCACTGCCTGATTGTTACACGATAATAAAGTGGGTCTCAGAATGTACAAGAATGTACAAGATTACATTTTTCCGTGCCATGTCTTTAAAATAGGACAATTTATTTTACCCCAGTATTTTCAATGGAGTTTCAGCGCTAGCCTGCTGATCCAGATGGGTATGTGTGTGTGTGTAAACAGCTTTTTAGCTCGTTTTACGCTTGAACAACTAAATGAATGTTGGAGTCTATTTTACTGATTATATTTTAATTACATTACAACACCGATACTGTATAAGGAGGTGCTCGCGGCGACCCGAGTTCGATTCCAGGCTCAAGGTCCTTTGCCGATCCTTCCCCTATCTCTGCTCCCCACACTTTCCTGTCTGTCAAATCTCCACTCCAAAAAAAAACATTAACCGTTCACCGAAAGTTTATCGTTATGGAAAGAAACACTAGCTGTGCATATACCCTATTTAAGTTAATTAGCATACATTAATAAATGCAAAATTTTTATCTCGGTAATTCAAAAGTTTGCTTTAATTTTTTTTAAAGCTTCATTTTTGGCATTTTTGCCTTTATCTGACAGGACAGTAAGTTGGCAGAAAGTGAAGTGGGAGAGAGAGGGGGGGGTAGGATCAGGAAAGGTCCACAAGCTGGGAATCAAACTTGGGACGCCCAGAGTGCTTCTACTATACGTCACAGCACTATTGCGTCGAATGCTTGATAAATTTTTGTAAAGTTACAGTAAATAATTTGTGTAGAAAATTCTGTAATGTTCGAGTCCTATTGTAATATTATGAATTAGGGTAACTTGATTATTTTTTATACACATTTTTTATATACATTAATTCCTGTGTATTTTCAATTTTACAGTTTGTGAACTTACTGTATATACTTACAGTAAATCCTATTTAAGAAAGAACTAAGTGATTTAAGGGTACAAGTGTGAACTTTAAACTAAAAAGTGACATCTTTCAAGCAATAAAACCAAAAGTTCTGAATGGTAGTAAAACTACAAGGGAATCCCAAATACGAACCTCATGACATCTTTAATCCCCCCCAAAAATGTGCCGTCAAGAATTCGTTTTAAGAGCCCCAAACGACTGAAAATAATCTGCTTATCCTCAGATCACATTTTTAAAATGCTACCTGCTAAAGGTTTGAGCCTCCTATCAAGCTCTTACAAGCTCTTTTTAAGATGAGCAGAGCATCAGGAACAAAAATAAAGCGCCCTCCTCATCACTTTCAATCACTCCGTCTCTCTCGCAGGTATCCACGAACACTTGGGGCAGCGCAACCACATCAAGAACATCATCTTTAAAATAGAAAACACAGCTCCCCCAGACATTCCGTCAGTCCTCCCAGAGCTGCTAATAAATAGAAAAGCTAGAGGGGGGAAAATGCTGAGCATTCGCTGGATCTATTTTCAGCTGGCATCAGCAGCTGCCGCCTGCAGAAGCATGTCTTTATGGAAGCCAAGCGCCATATGAGACTCCTTTAATGTTATAACCAGCAATCCTAATGAGGGCAGCAGGCAGGGACGCATGTACAACACACACACACACAAAGCAGAAAGCAAAAACTCGACACTATAAAGCTCAGCGTGACTCTGAAGAGAGCGAATGAGATATGAAGCCAATTTTCTGGTCATTACAGAATACAATCTGACATTAAGTGTTTTGAAGACGAATGATAATTAATATACAAGCAGAGGCTTCTGACATATCTGGGATATTGCAATATAAGTTTGAGGTTTGAGATCGAGCAAAGCACCTCGAGTGTTACAACACAGAGGATCGGCCATGAATAAATCATACTTCTGAGAGGCAAACACAACAACATGAGAGCAATTATAAGAACTCAAAGAAAGTTGTGGATGGATGATGAACATGTTTTCAGCTCTGACACACTGCTGTTGGACTGCACTGTTTTCTCATAATACTTTATTCATTCGTTCATTTTCTTGTCGGATTAGTCCCTTTAATAATTCGGGGTCGCCACAGCGGAATGAACCGCCATCTTATCCTGCATGTGTTTTACGCAGTGGATGCCCTTTTGGCCGCAACGCATCACTAGGAAACCTCCACACACACTCATTCACACACATAGACTACGGACAATTTAGCTTACCCAATTCACCTAAACCACATGTCTTCTGACTTTGTGGGGGAAACCGGAGCACCCGGAGGAAACCCACACCAACACGGGGAGAACATGCAAACTCCATACAGAAATGCCAACTGACCCAGCCGAGGCTCGAACCAGTGACCTTCTTGCTGTGAGGCGATTATGCTAATACTGTATTCTTTAAAGGAAAATACTCTGATGGCAGTAGAGTGGAACAAATCTGATTTCTATATTTTTAACATCCAGATTTTAAACTGTTTATTATTTTTATGCTTTAAGTTGTCTTTTGTAGAGTGGAGGAACTATTAAGTTTGAACTTTGAAGATGTCATTTATTTCCGTGAAAGATTAAAAAAAAAAAGTAAGCATCCTTGCTCCACTCTTAAGTGTCTTCAGAAATTGTTCTAACATACTGATTTTGATTATTTAAATTAATTAAATTATTTAGTAGTAGCAATATATTACTTATTATTCGCATTATTTTACTTATCAAGTATTACTGCTACATTTTTAATGATGCAAGAAGAATATTCTGGTGGACGATGCAGAAAGCATTATTCAGTAATATTCTAATTTATATATTTTTGAAATCTAGATTTTAAAATGTTTATTATTATAGTTTAAAATATTAAGATTGAATTTTAAGCATAATAAGAAATGTTTGGATTTCTGAAGAATCATGTGACACTGTAGACTGTGGGGAGGAACAAACTTCACCAATTGAGGAGGGTGAAGGGAAAAAAACCTTTAGAGAAACCAGGTTCAGTTGGGCACGACCATTTCTCCGCTGGCCTAACATCCTGTGAGGAGCTGCAATCTAAGTGCCAAATTTTTAAACATCAAAAAATTGGACAGCTCTGTATGGCAGGCACATACGTCTATAAATAAGGTTTCTGATTCATTGCAGTTTACCGTTTGAGGGTGTAATGTATTTTATACTGTACAAAATGCTTATTATATCGCTTTGCTCTACCTCTACCCCTAAACCCAACCCTAACACGAAACCTATGGCAAAATTTTAATGTCAAAAGTATGATTTTTAAGCATTTTTAATTACGAGGACATAAGGCATGTCCTCATAAACCACCTTAATAGAGTAAAACTAGTCTTACCCATGTTATTTTACAGTTTTGTATCCTCGTCAACCACATAAACAAGCACACACACACAAACTACCTATACTGTATCTATGTCATGCAGCAATCTTCAGAAACCTGGTCAGCCATGTGTGTGTTTTTCATTGCGGGTCATACAGATGGTTGTTGTCCATGTTTTTTTTGTCCCGTTACTTCACTCACCTTCATTGGTAAGCTGATGAGCGGCTCTTGCTCCGTCGGTCCCCGCAGCAGCAGGGAGAAATACTGGCTACAGGCCGCCAGCACTGCCCTGTGAGCGCGGATCTCCCTGCCCTCCACCAGCACCGTCACGTCACACAGGACGTCCTGCTGCCGCTGCTCATTCAGACACAGGAGGATGTTCGCACAATGCACCGTCGACTCGTACACATACATGGGAGTGTCAGGCTTCTCCTCCATAGACATTCCTTGCTCAGAGCCTGGGGAAAAACACAAATGGACATAACCAATGAACAAAATACCTCTCAAATATAGGTAAGCCAATACACAAGTAGGGTTGTTCCAAGACGCCTCTCATATGGGGAATGAATTCATATGCATTGCTCAGGTGTGAGTTTTTCACAGACTTCAACAGAAAAACTAGTGACGTTCCGGTGATACAGTAGGTTGCAGCTGGAAGGGCATCCGCTGCGTAAAACATCTGGTGGATAAGTTGGCGGTTCATTCCGCTGTGCCGACCCCTGATTAATAAAAGCACTAAGCTGAAAAGAAAATTAATGAATAAATATATTGTACTTAAAGACTTGATAGGCTTATATAAAATAAAAAAGTTTTCTGTTAATCTGCCCTACGACCTGCTAAAGATACAGTATTGACTGAAAACGACTGTAAATACTTTACAATAAGGCTCCATTTGTTAACTTTAGTTAATTAAGTATATTAAGTATAAATTTCTAAGTTAGTATTTAATAACTTCATTCATTAATTTTCTTTTCGGCTTTCGGTCCCTTTATTAATCTGGGGTCTCCACAGAGAATGAACCACCAACTTATTCACCATTTACACAGCGGATTCCCTTCCAGCTGCAAACCATCACTGGGAAACATCCATGCACACTCATTCACAAACATACACTAAAGACAATTTAGCCTACCCAATTCACCTATACCACATGTCTTTGGACTTGTGGGGGGAAACCGGAGCACCCGGAGGAAACCCATGAGAACACGGGGAGAACATGCAAACTCCACACAGAAATGCCATCTGACCCTATTTAATAACTTCATTAAAATAAAAAGTCATAATGGTTTTATTTTAATGGAGCTAATAACTAATAAAGTTCAGTTAAACAAATATTATAAAAACGTTTGCAACAAATGTAGCTATTTCTAAGTGCTAATGTTAACGTTGTGCCTATTGTACTTTATAATCCTTTTGCAATTTAACGTTTACCCCGAACTTGTATACACAATAAAAAAATAGAGAGATCTTTATGTTGTTATACATGTTAAAGATATATTTTTGCAACTTATGACAAAGTCATGATAATGATTACTATGATAAAAGCTTCAGCAATTATCAAAACAGGAAAATCTGATGCTATTATAGGACTACTTTTGTTGAAAAAAATATTTATTATTATTATAACCTTTATTTTACCAGGAAAGACACATTGAGATTAAAAAAAATAAAAATAAAATTCGCTTTTACAAGAGTGTCCAGGCCAAGATTAAGCAGTATACATCACATGGGTCTAACAGGCAACAAACAAAAAACAATTGCCAGTTGACATGAATCACACATTAACAAACTATTCAAACATCTACAAGCCTGTGTTTCCATTTCTAGATCATTTATCCTCTTTTTAAAAGCATTTAGTGAAATCAATTCTTTAAACTGCAACTTTGTCTGTAAGTTATTCCATGCAAAAGGTGCTGCATATTTAAAAGCCTTTTTTCCCCATTTTGTTCCGCAATTTAGGAACAGACACTAAGTAAATATCCTTTGACCGAAGGTCATAGTTAAAGACAGGACATATTCATTGCACAAGTGGGACAAAAAGGTAGTTTGACTGGTGACTAAAAAAAAAAATTACTGATTTTGTGCCGGCAAACTTACGGTTTTGCTGTGTAAACATATAAATACCTTGTAAAAAAAAAATTCTTGACCTGAAGAACCACTGGACTTTTTAATCTTTAATCGTACCTAATTAGGGCAAGACAGAATCTGTGGACATTTTTTGCCATTTCTGGGGAGAATTTCATAAAAAATCTGCGGATTTATACGGAATGATTTTAAGAGTATCATAACTAAAAACTTAATATATGAAATAAAAAATATATATATATTTTTACTTTTATTTAATGTTTACAATGCAAATCTAATTAGATCCACTTATTTGGTAAACAAAGCAAGTCTCTCATATAATATATCTACTAAAAAAGTATTGTAAATAAATCATATGAACATTTTAATATTACTATTTTTATATCACAATAATATTAGTGAAATTAATTTAAAAACTGAATAAATATGAATTTACACACATTTACACAAGTAAATACATAGAATCAATGATGGGCTAAAATCTGCGGAAATCTGCGGATTTCTGTGCGTGCAGATTCCGTGTGAGCCTACTTATAATCCTTTTAGCAACTTATTGTTTATTCTGAACATGTATGTACACTGAAATAAAATGTAGGTAAGTGGTTGCAAACACGTTATATGGGTTGAATATGAAAACATTTAATACACATTTAACAAAAAGGGAAAAAAAAGAAGTTCTAATAAATCATAATTGCTGATGCAACGGATGCACAGATGTCTCAAATCGAGCTGACGGCTAATTAGCGGCTACAAAAGTGGATGATAATTAGTACTTTGATATGTGAATTTCCAATGGAAGATTCAAAGAGGCTGTGATTGAGCTTGTCAAAGGCAATGCTATTGAAAATAATGACAGAACATGTCAAACACACACACACTGAAGCTCTCGGACATGGACAGACGAATGCTTTACAGGGCAGTTTCTACAGATAGAGCGGCAAACATCTGTTGCCAGCTGTAAAAAATGTGAGTCTATAATAGTATCGCTAGCTGTCTCGAGGGAGTCTGATGATGGCTCTGCGTGGCCTTATAACGACAAAAGAATATCAGTCTATTTTGCAAGACCAGGTTGCAATAGTTGTATCCTCTATTGCACTATTCCTGCTGTTCCCATTTTCAAGACCATAACATCATCACTGCTTAAAAAAGAAAGAAGAAAATTCTGATCATTTCTAATCACTGGTTTATTTTATCTTTACCATGAAGACAGTACATAATATTTTACTAGATATTTTTCAAGACACTTCTATACAGCTTAAAGTAACATATAAAGGCTTAACTAGGTTAATTAAGTTAAGTAGATAGGTTAGGGTAATTAGGCAAGTTATTGTATAACGATGGTTTGTTCTTTAGACTATTGAGAAAAAAAAGAGCTTAAAGGGGCTAATAAATTTGACCTTAAAATATTCTTTAAAAAATTAAAAACTGCTTTTATTCCAGCCGAAATAAAAACTAAAAAAATTTAAATATTATCAGACGTACTGTAAAAATTTCCTTGCTCTGTTAGATATCATTTGGGAAATATTTAAAAAAGAAGCTCATACAAACTTAAAGGGAACTAATAATATTGACCTTAACCGTATTTATATTATTATTATTATGATGATTGCTAAAAGGGAATCTAAAATTGTTAAATAAATAAGTACATTTAATAAATATACTAAGATTTTTTGTTATATTTAATGGAAGAATTTACGAGTTTACGAAAAACATTCCTACATAAGTTGATTTCCAATCTATATAATAAACAGAAACTGTTTATAGCTATTAGCTATTTATAGTATCTGTTTTAGTTTGAAGTTTGTTTTACAATTCTATACAGTAAATAGATTTT
The DNA here is from genome assembly GCA_903798035.1 of Danio albolineatus. Taxonomy (NCBI): domain Eukaryota; kingdom Metazoa; phylum Chordata; class Actinopteri; order Cypriniformes; family Danionidae; genus Danio; species Danio albolineatus. Next base: position 946,917 of record CAIGQQ010033471.1, on the reverse strand, counting down.
AAAATCTATAGATAATTTTAGATTTCATTGGTATTAATTCTGCTGTGTGTTTGTCATACTTATTGCTTTGTACATTTAAGTTATAATAATATTTTATTAAGTTTTTATATAGAGCTTTATGTAAAATATACAGTAATTCAATAACCAGTTTATACTACTATAGCTGCCTTGGAAATATTTCTTTACATTAAGACTTTAATTAAAAAGTGCACATACAGTAATTCAATTTTCATCATTTAGCTGAGCTGAAAAAAAAAACATATACAAAAGTACTATATTACTTTAAATTTTAGCTTAGCTGAATGATGAAATATTGAATTACTGTATATGCACTTTGTGAAGAAATATTTCCAAGAGTAGCTTAAAGTTTTTGCGCTGTTTGGCTTTTTGCTTAACATTTATTTTGCATAACATATATATTATACAAACATATATGTAACATGTAACATATGTATGGCTACAGTTTTGTTTTTCTTAAGAATATTAACCATATTATCACTGTGATACATTACCTAGGTTAATCCACAAAATAAACACAGACCTTATATTAATAATCAAAATGATTATTGTGATATTTGAACAAGGACTATTCTGCAGAAGTTTCTCTAAACTAAAGTAACTCTAAAAGTAGCTGCATTCAAGCTTATTCAAGACCTGGTTACATAACAAATGTGAATATTTACAGTCAAAGCAAAAGAATGCTAAAAGACCTGATCCAGAATTTCCATCCAGCTCTGCCTCATCTCTTACACTAACCCTTAAAGATAAAGTTTCAGCTAGGTTCGACTTTATTTCATTCATTCCTAGAGTCACCGAAAAGCTGAACGGAGGAACTACTAGTCCCAATTATTTTGAAGCAGTCTCCTGAAGACGAGCCGCTGAAGAGCAAACACATTTCAGCATGTTGGCTTTGGTTAAATCTCAGCATCATTAACACGTTGTGCTCGCGCCGACAGAGAAATGTCTGCAAGCAGCTGTCATTCGCTCGCTCCCACACTAATGAGAAATCCGCAGCGTGTCAATTCAGAAGCACAAACGCCATGCAAATAAACACAGCGAATTACAGCATGTTTCATCATCGACGCTTTTGCATGACTGTGTCAGACAACCATGACCGTAATGCAGATGAGCGTCTTCACAATGCCGCTCGGATAATAAAAACGTGTTATCAGGAGAGAAATGACTGGGAGGAGGAAAGAGATCCAAGCTATTCAAGTGTAAAAAAACAGGCTTAACCGGTCACTGTGGAAACAGCTTTACTACATGCTAGACTCTTCTGTTTCTGCTCCTCCAGGACTGCTGAATGGAAATATAATTAGAAAGCAGGTTTTTTGTGTGTGTAAATGTCCAGCTGACCAGCCTTGCAGACTCCTGAATTTATGAAGGCTCTAATTCCCTGTTCTAGAACCACTGCCAAAACCAATATGGCTTCATATCAAGGATGAGAAGTAATAATTCCTTGGATAGGGAAAAAAAGACTGAGGATGTACATTGTTGGAACAAACAGTTTTCAGATATAAAGCTCTGGAAAAATGTGGAGACTACTTTAACGGTATTATAGGTTCTCTGGATTTGTCATGGGTGCCACGGTGGCATAGTGGGTAAGAAGGTCGCTGGTTCGAGCCTCAGCTCAGTCAGTTGGCATTTGTGTGGAGTTTGCATGTTCTCCCCATGGCCGTGTGGGTTTCCTCCGGGTGCTCCGGTTTCCCCCACAAGTCCAAAGACAGGCTAAATTGTCTGTACTGTATGAGTGTGAATGAGTGTGTATGGATGTTTCCCAGAGATGGGTTGCAGCTGGAAGGGCATCTGCTGCGTAAAACATACTGAATAAGTTGGTGGTTCATTCCACTGTGGCGACCCCGGATTAATAAAGGGACTAAGCCTTAAAGAAAACGAATGAAAGAACAAATGAATGAATGGATTTGTCATTATTAAATATGTGTAAGATCTGATTTTCTAAGTTTAAGTCCTGATAATGCTTCTTTTAAATTTCAAACAAGAATATTATTTGATTTAGATCATTTATTTACAGGTCCTAATAAAATAAGCTCAATGTTCTCAGACTTTTACATTTTGGATTAGTTTCTCTGGAATTATGATGAGGTGTGTGTGTGTGCGTGTGTGAAATATGTTCTGTGAAACCTTAATTCGTTTTCAAATATTCCCCTGTGCCTTGAAACAGTATTTACCACATTTTTAAACATAGCAGTCTTAATAATCTCTGTTGTATTTGTCATAATGACAATGCCTAATATTTACTAGACTTAGCAAAATGCTAGTATTCAGCTGATACTGAAAGCAAGTGCCATTTAAAACCTATACGGCCTTAGCTCGAAATAATTCCTTGAATGGGGAAAAAAGACTGAATCGACGATGTAAACATTGTTGGAATAAACTACGGATATATAGCTCTGGAAAAATGTGAAGCCCACTTCTGTATTTCTTTGTCATAATTAGATTAGATATGTGTGAGATCTGATTTTTTAATGTCTTGATAACAATTCTTCAAAATTTCAAACAAGAATATTATATAGATATGATTTAGATCATCAATTTGCTGAAATTGCTGTTTGATTCAGCTACTGTTTACACAGAGCAAAAGAGTGCTTGTAGCGGTGTGACGTGGTGACATGGAGCTGATCCGCGAATCACAGCACATTATGTTAGCTGACCAATCAGAGTAACTAGATATATCTAGGTAAGATATATGAAAAAATAACGTGATTTTCTACAAGTGAAGCATGAACACACATTGCTTTACATCAACACAACCAAGCCTTGAAAATACACTGTGGACCCCCCCTCCCTCCCCCCTTTAATGTGTGATAATATGACAAAAAAAAACGGTCATAAACTAGTATTTTATCAATTTAACCGAGCAGCGGCTTTAGCTGGAAACAGTACTCCATATGTTACGACATAGGGCGTACTCACACTATGTACAGTTGCCTTGAACCGGGCCAAAGTACGCTTGTCCCCCCTCCCGTTATTCCTGACGGCCCGCACTCACATTACATTCCGGCCTAAGCACGCTTACTGTACGTCATGGATGATGCGCTGTTCAGCACAGTGCACAGTGGATATTTTTTTTATATCATTATATCGTTTTGGTAGTTTGATATGCAGTGACACACAGTCAAATATTTCGCCAAACAGATCAGCCACCTTTGACGCTCAAACAATCATAAAGTCCTCGTGTTGCAGGAATAAGGAGGTTTGCTAAAGGTGCAGCTGTCGTGCAAATGTAACAAAGTTGTTTTTTCATTGTAAATTTTCCTGAATTATGCAGCAGTATGCACCAGTAAGGGTGCCCTCATGTGGTTAGATTGGGGTACTGCAGACATACAAGTTTTGACAGAAAGTGACAGAACACAGCAGATGCTGTGAAATAGCCATGCTGTGGTAGGCAATTTTCATGCGCTGTCTTAATTTATCAATATTTACTTTTAAAAAAAAATGTCGAAACTCAAACTGAATGCTCAATGATAACTAAATGTGTGAATTCGCTATTTTTCTAAGTTAAATGGCTATTCATAAATGTTTACTGGATTATGCTCCTTAGCAAGGCTATGCGGTTGATTTGATTTTCTATTTTATTCAGTTTGTATGTCTGCTGCAAGCCATCCACTAAAAGGGCTGTACTGTTTATTATTACAGGTATGTCTTTATGTTCATTTGTTAATTGTGATTGTTGTGTTTTATGCAAAGTGTTTAAGCGTACCGCGCTAAAGCTCAATTGAACCTTGCTCAGCTACTCCAAACGGGCCAGGGTCGGCCAACTGAACCATGCCTGAGCCCGATTCAGAGCACTCACACTTCTCAAACGATCCGGGTAACAGGCCTCGGCACGGTTCGAATAGCATAGTGCGAGTACGCCCTTCACAAATGGATACCAATTACAGGTTTAATCCAGTCAAGTGTAAATAAATAACACTAAAACTGCCAGTAGGTGGTAACTACAACTCACTATCTTCATGAGTAAATGAGCCACTGAATCATTTATCTCAATGATTCATTATTAAAGGTAGAGCAGACTGTCATCAGATTTTACTAAAATCACAATACAGTACAGCTCTTATAAGTCAGCTGCACAACTCAAACTTCACATCTTTGATACAATTTCACATCTACATCCATAGTACATTTGGAACATTTTGAGGTTCAATATGTAAAGTTTGCTCAACAGGCATTTATAATGCTTTAGTGTTTCCATTTAAACACAAATTAAAGTTCATGAAAAAAAAGTTCATCAGATCCCACATGGACAAACATTAAATAATTGATTACACAGCACAAACGCGGTGACCCCATTTTCCACACAATCACCAAGACATTAATTAAAAAGTACATATAATTCAAGGCCTCCTACTTGAGGGGGTGATACAGGCGTTATGACCACCAAGAGAAGCCTGGCCTAATTTCATACTGACCTGATTACAGCGGCTCATCTTTCACTTCCAGCCACTGAAGGGCTTTCTGAGAATAATAAGAGTCTTTTAAAAAAAGCTTAACAGTCAGAGACTGATATACAAATATACATGTGGGTGAATCTAGAACTGTGGGTGCCTTTCGCATCTATTATTTTTCATGAACAAAAATTTAATGTAAACAGTTTTGAATAAAACACAAACTATATCAAGTTATCTCTAAAAATAATGTGTGTGTGTGGACGGAAATTAGCAGATGATTTTTGTCCAAAGCAACTTACTGTTGAGGAGGCATTCAGCGATTTAACAAGAAAAGGCAAAACACACAAGAAGAGCTAATTATACAAAGGAACAGTTAGTGCTCAGAGGTTTGTGATAAATGCTGTTGTCTAAAATCTATTGCGATTGCAATGTGTTTGTTCGTGAACTCATACAGTTCACTGATACTTTTTGAGCAATACCTCGGAGAGGGTGTAGAAGTGAGCATTTTCAACACACATATTAACTTCTGTATTATTCCAATAGATTTAGGAGAGTGTGCTGTTTTGTGTACGTTTGTTTTAGTTAGAGTAGTTTAGTTAAGACGTTTGGTAGGTTGAAGATGTTTCTTTTCATGCTTTTCTATTGTTATTTAGTTTTGTTCGTTTAATACAGTTAGTGTGTTTGGTTATATTTCTTTCTTTAATTTAAGCACCTCTAGCTACCTCCTCCATCAGGTAAAAAATTATTTATTCATGGTAAATATTCTTTCACTGTACAATATTTCACTTGTTTTCACTGGTAGTATGGGCAATAAATGATCAATTGCAGTGATGTTTAGTCTTTACTTGTTCGATCTCCATCCACTGGTTATATGAATACAAAACCTTTATATGTTATGTCAAAAAGTACCCTTAGCTTATAATTCTAAAGGACGTAACATAGGTGCTACAGTATGAGGCTGTTTTTTTTTTTATCCTAAAATGTTGATTGCTAATTGTACAGTTTATTCAGATATACTATTTTTAATTTATATTTTTTAATAATATGATATATTGAATAATATATGATATTGAATATGATATTTTGATATTTTTTATTTAATTATTATTATATATGTATCATTTATGACTATTTGCTAAGTTAACTGTGTTTTTTTATTATACGTGTATGTTCTTTCTTTAATGTAAAATTTATAAACGCTTTGTCAAAACATTTGTAGCTTTTGTCATGTCAATAAAGCAATTCTCAAATTGAATTAAGAGAGAGCGAGGAGTGTTTCAAAAGGTGGTTTGTCAAGCCCACTCACCCGTGTAAAACACTTCATAAATGTGATATTTGATATTTAGGTATTTTTTCTTTATCCACTGGTTACACGCACACACAAACATTTTATGTTTTGTCAAAAAAATACGCTTAGTTTATAAATAACATCTAAAGGGCGTAACAAAGGTTGTAGAATATGAGGCAGAGAGAGAGAGGAGAGTGTTTCAAAAGGTGGTTTGTCAAGCCCACTCAACTGTGTGAAACACACTTCATAAATGTACAATGTTTTTTTTCCCATCAGTTCTGTTATTATAATACTGATACTACAGCGAATTTCTCATCTGCTTTCTAAAACTATATGATGAAAATGCATATAAATTCTCTATTAGTCAAGCCATGTGATATCTGGTTTGCGGATAGCATCTTGAGCTAAATCCCAAAATAGTTATAATAATAAAAAAAGTTCAACAACTACAGTAGTAACAAAATCAAAATGTTCCCAATAACTTAAGCATTTTGTCTTATTTTATATTCCCAATGGCTTTAGCATACTGTAAATTTTAAAAAAGCTGTATATGTCATCCAAATTTATAGAAAAAGGATGGAAAATGCTTCAAATATATCACTGTACACGATTTTGTAAATTACACAGTATTTAACTGTAATATGAACTGTTCGGAAAGTTAAAACTATTTGTTATTTTACAGTAAACCTATACAATACTGTAAATACATACAGCCACAATAGATACATGGCTAGATGCCAGATACATTTTGCTGTAATCGATTTACAGTAAGTTACTGTAGATTCTACTATAAATTGTAAACGGATTTGTGGGATTTATGGAGTTGTCTAAACAATGCAGTTATGGCAAGAATACAAGAATATAAACAATAAGCAATTTAAAATAAACAATATAACTATAAACAATATTAAATATAAACAAGAATATAGCATTTCTGAAAACATGATATCTCTTTTACGCAAACAAAAGCTCTACATAACAATATATATATATATATTTCAAATTTGGAAAAGGCTAACTAAATGACCTTTTACTCATACGTGTAACTATATATTGTAATCACAGTACATACACTTTTCTCAATCATTCATAACATCTAGCTATTTAAAATGTGAAATTTATTGTGTTTTCTACAGGTGGTTTGTCAAGCCCACTCACTTGTGGGATGCACTTAGAATTAGAGACTCACCGTATACCTATCTTTGATTGCCTCTGCCTCAAGAATCATACATTCAGAAAACTTTAAAAGGTTAAACATTTGCATGAAACATCCCTTTTTCTGTATTATTTATCATAAATCTAAATATTTTGCATCGTTCCCTACATTCTGATCAATTCTGTTACATCAGGCATGGCTATACTAATAGTATGTTAATAATATTAATTTCAATGCGATGGCTTTTCATGGTTATGGCGAATGTAGGACAACAGTTTATTACCCACTCCTCACCTCATGTTTAGGGAGCAGTCACTGACCTACACATGAACTCTACACCAGTCTGATGCAAACTCCTACATATACTCATAAACTGCACAGGCTGAGCACTATCTCCATATTCATGAGCTCATGTTTAATACTGCTGCAACAGCTGATGCTTTTAAACCTGCAGGTTAAGAGAGAAAAAGCACACAGAAATGAACAACACACCTCAGATAAGAGCTCATCTGGAGGGATTTTCCAGCAGGAAACTCGACAATGACATCATTATTTTCAACAAAGATCTATTGTGCTCAAAATAAGGTTAGCCGTCTCTCTTTCGGAGGGTCACTGTCATGTTCACAAGCCAGGATAAAAGGACATTGACAAATGGCGTCCGAAAGAATAGACCTCTTTGGAAAAAAAAAAAGAAGAAAAAAAAAAAAGGAAGCTATTTTTTTGGTACTCCGTGGGAAATACGTCCCACAAAGCATTTGCATTTACACTGCTTCAGCTCTCAATACAAGATGAGGCCTTGTGGGTGTAAAAACAACAACAACAACTACAACAACAACAACAAAAAATGTGCGAGTGTGAAACAACACATTTGCTACTCACACAGAACACATTTCTGCATATAAGTGGTAGTTTAACCAAAACCGAAAATTCTGTCATCATTTACTCTCCCTTCACTTGATTCAAACCTTGTTTTTTCTTCTGCTGAATACAAATAATATTTTAAACCTGAAAACCTCTAACCATTGAATTCCATAGTAGGACAAACAAATACTACGGAAGTCAATGTTAGAGGTTTCAGCTTTCTTTAGAATATCCTCTTTTGTGTTCAACAGAATAAAAAAACTCATAAAGGTTTGAAAGCACTTGAGGGAGAGTGTAAATAGTGAGTCATTTTTCACTTTTGGGTAAACTAACCCTTTAACAACATGAGACGTAAGCAGTTGGACGAAAACCAAGTTGTGAGGTTATAGAACATTGTGTCTTTAAAATGCTGTTTAATGCATGAGACACAGCAAAACGCAGTGGTCATTCATGTCCATCAAGCACATTATTACATCCATTCATTCTCCTTCGACTTAGTCCCGTATTTATAAGGGGTCACGACAGCGGAATTAACCATTCTGGCTAGGCATGGGCCGGTATAAGATTCTGACGGTATGATAACCTTGGATAAAAATATCACAGTTTCACGGTATGACGGTTTTGTGTTTTCTGCTCTAAAATATATTTTTAAATGTCTGGCTAAAAAACTAAACCTTTCACCCTTTGAACTCTATATATTTTATTTTGAGAAACATTTAAAATATTTTGGAGCAGTAAACACGTCAGGCTAAATAGTTCAAGTGAATTATTGACTTCTGCTGTATTCATTTATTTCAAAATCACTGGTGCCTTTACAATTTACACCCAAAAAACAAAACAAAAAATTGTAAATAAAAAAAATATTACCCATACCTTAGGACCGGAATAGCAGAAAATTTTGGCGAAATGAAAACCTTGATTTTTCCATATACCGCGGTATACGTTGAAAACGGTTAATGTCTCATGCCTAATTCCGGCAATGTTTTACACAGCAGATGCCCTTCCAGCTGCAACCCAGTACAGGGAAGACACATGATTACATATTTAAAAAATAAATAAATAAATAAATAAATAAAACGAGCCATGGAATTAAAAAAAAGAACATCTATGATGTGTTGGAAAAACAATAAACAAACGAGAACCCAGTCCAGGAGACTCGAACAAGCAGAATTGATTTATTAAGACGTTTTGGTTAGTCTGCAGTCATAGAGCATCTTCAAGAAGTCCACGAGTCTGCAAGAGCCTACACGAGTTGCTTACTAGTCTGCAAGTTTTATCACAAGTCTAGGTGGAGATAGCTAAACAAAGCATGTAAATGAAGTCCTAGGGTCAGCAAGGTAAACAGCATTTTCCCAGCTCTTCTCTCATCAACATAACAGCATGCAGTGATCAAATGAAATACTATGGTCACCAAGGATAACGACATTTGCCCAGCCCTGATCTCATATGGGTGTTAAAAATCTGGTCAGCTACTGACCACAGAAGTTGATCAACAAAAGGTTTTTTTGGCCTGTAAGTATCACCCAAAGACAAAGAAAGAGTCATTAGCTATGTTTCCATCCAAAAATGCAAATGAACTTTATGTGCAAAACTGGATTATCGCTTAAAAAGACGTGCGAATAAAGCAGCGTTTCCATCCAACGAGTCATTTCGGTGCCAAATATCAACAGTAAAAACGTAATTTGCTGCAGTATGAGAAGCTGTGTCAATCTTCTCCTCATTTAATAAATTAATAATAATTAATAATTAATAAGATTTTTTTGCAAAAATCGCAAAATGATTATTTTGTCCATATTGCACAGCCCTAATTCCAACTAAAAACTAAAATAAATTACAATGCACACAAATATCCATACCCGCTTCTGGGAGACTTGAAATTGAACTTGGATGCATTTTATGCACATTTTAGGATATATTTCATGAGAAAAATGCTGGATGGAAACTGAGCAAACAGTACTTGGGGTACACAAATTATCCACTAAATCAAAGAATTATGAACTGCTGTGAGATAGCATTGATATACTAGAGGAAATACAGAAAGATAAAAATAAAAAATAATAAAAAATATGATTAATCAAAACTCTAAATAAAAAGAAAAATGACAAGCACAAATCACAGAAATGCAAAATTCAGTATTTTATGTCAACCAGGTGTTAGCAAAACAGCTGAAATATCACTCCTCAAGTCAATCAGGGCATTCCTATGCTGGCTTTCCAGGGCAAAGATAGCGGGTGACTCCATGCCAGAGTATTTTGGGCACCGGTTGATGAAACAGAGCTTGAATGAATCATGATTTCTCAGACTGAAGTGAGAAGTGACTCATAACTGTCTTTAATATGGGCAGAGGCAGCCATGACACAAAAACACAGCGAGCGGGCTATAAATACACACAGCAGCTCGCAGTGAGGAGGATCAACATACTTCAGGAAGGCAGTGCATAATACAATCAGCAGATGGTCATGAGTGAGGCATTAAAAACATAGATTAAGGATATTTTAGACTTAAGTAATAAGTCACAAGAGACTGTGCATTAAAGTTAATTCACCATAAAGGGTCTTCTTATGTGAATTTCATTAACTGCTTAGTTTGAGTCGCTTTTAAATGTGATTCATACCATCAAAACAGAGAGTCAGAAGAAATCGGTTGTTTTTATTTACAAGCGTGAAGTGAAATGAAATGACAAAGCAGGGTTGTTCTAACGCTGCCACTTGAAAACGCTTGTAATATTAAATTAGTTTACTTAAAGTTTACAACATACCATTAAATGTGTAGGAGTTTTGTCTTTAATGCACACCAAGGCTAAAGATTATTGCAATTTAAAATAACTTCTATGTAAATATATACAGTATACAAAAAATGTATTCCTTTTCAGCAGTCATTTCTCTAATCTTCTGTCACATGATCCTTTAGAAACGATTCTTATTTACTGATTTTTTTTTTTGCTAAAAAATACCTATTAAAAACAAAATCAATAATAAAAAAAGTAGTTTTACAAAAAAAGAATATTCCTATCAATGTTAATATATAGATGTTGTGATATATATAAACATATTTTTTCAACACATTTCTGAACATAATAGTTTAATAACTCATTTCTAATAACTGATTTATTTTATCTTTGCCATGATGACAGTAAATAATATTTTACTAGATATTTTTTAAGACACTTCTATACAGCTTAAAGTGACATTTAAAGGCTTAACTAGGTTAATTAGGGTCACGAGGCAAGTTATTGTATAATGATGGTTTGTTCTGTAGACTAGCGGAAAAAAATAGGTTAAAGGGGCTAATAATTTTGACCTTAAAATGGTTTATAAAAAATTGAAAACTGCTTCTATTCTAGACGAAATAAAACAAATAAGACTTTCTTCAGAAGAAAAAAATATTATCATACATAATATGAAAAATTCCTTGCTCTGTTAAACATAATTTGAGAAATGAAAAATCTAAATAAATAAAAAAATCAAAAGGGGGCTAATAATTCTGACTTCAACTGTATATGTATATACACATTGTCAGAAATATTATTTCTTTCTTTTATTATTTCTTTTTTTTTTTTTTTTGGAAAATTACTTTTTTTTATTATTACTGTTTTTAATAGGTGATTATTCATATATAAACACACATACATTTACATACGTACATACATACATATCCGTTCATTCATTCAAAGGAGAGCAACTCAACCAAAACGCCACAATAGACAACAATAGTGTAGGCAAAATCTAGTTCAAGTATCTACTGTATGCTAACAGCCCAGTTACTTAGCTGCCTAACCGGGTTAGCTAGCTACTCCCCAACACTGAAAAGCTAAACTTTCCTACACTAAAGCTATTACTGATAACAAAGCAAAACAGACACAGTGTTGCAGATCAATAAAACTGACTGTACAGTATGCATTTGCTACTTCATTCATTCATTCATTTTCTTTTCGGCTTAGTCCCTTAATAATCCGGGGTCGCCACAGCGGAATCAACTGCCAACTTAGGATGCCCTTCCAGCTGCAACCCATCACTGGGAAACATCCATACATTCCCATTCACACACATACACTACGGACAATTTAGCATACCAAATTCACCTGTACCGCATGTCTTTGGACTGTGGGGGAAACCGGAGCACCCGGAGGAAACCCACGCGAACTCGGGGGAACATGCAAACTCCATACAGAAATGTTAACTGGCCTAGCTGAGGCTCGAACCAGCAACCTTCTTGCTGTGAGGCGACAGCACTACCTACTGCGCCACCGTGTCGCCCTCATTTGCTACTTATAAATTCTTAAATTGCTTATAAGATTTCTTGATTATGAGCTTATTTTGTCAAGTCATGTCGCTCGTGTAGAGTAGCTAAAATGTTGATGGGATGGCAGCATGACCAAAGCATGGACATCTTTTCTAAGCAGATAATAATTGAGGCCAGCACGAGAAGCAGAAAAAGCATTTGAGGCCTTGCCGATGCTTCAGCCAGCAGGTCACACCTGATTTGATCAACTAACAGTAAAATATCATGAATTTTCAATGAGTTTCACACGAGTACCGTGGGCTCAAAAAAGCCAGGAAGAAATGATTAACATAATCAACTAGGAAACACTGAAACGCTTTGAAGATTTCATTCGGCTGTGATCTCACAAACCGATCATGAAACATCAAAAAGGAGGAATGGAAAAAAAAAAAAAAAAGAGGCAAATGCTGAAAGGTCTGAGTGCTCATTAAAATTTCATCATGCTCTACAAATTTGACGAAGAACATAAACACATATTTGAAGATGTTATTACGTTTAATCCATGAAGACAATCTAGATGTGTACTAAGACATCAAGACAGCAAACAAAACAATAAAAAAGTTGTGTATAATGCAGAATGCCAAAGAAAATGTGAAACTGTGGATGAATAAATATGAGAATTTTACATGCTCAGGTCAAATCATTATTCATTCATTCATTTTCTTTTCGGCTTAGTCCCTTTATTAATCCGGGGTCGCCACAGCGGAATTAACCGCCAACTTATCCAGCATTTGTTTTACGTAGCGGATGCCCTTCCAGCCACAACCCATCTCTGGGAAACACATTCACACATTCACACACATACACTACGGACAATTTTAGCTTACCCAATTCACCTGTACCGCATGTCTTTGGACTGTGGGGGAAACCGGAGCACCCGGAGGAAACCCACGCAACCACGGGGAGAACATGCAAACTCCACACAGAAATGCCAACTGGCCCAGCCGGGGATCGAACCAGCAACGTTCTTGCTGTGAGGCGAACGTGCTAACCACTCGGCCACCGTGGCGCCCCAAATCATTATTATTATTTTATTTTTTTTTTTTGCTGTTGCTTGGCTACTATGGATCAAAGTCAATGCCAAAAGTATTGAAATAAAAAGCTTGTCGAATAGCACAATCAGAAAAAAATAATACGCTGAATTAACAAGTGCTTGCATTTTAATGACTTGAATTGCCAGAGTTTGCATTTTTAGGGCCTGAAATTTAACACAGCGGTTTATTTAAGCTGTGAATATTTCAACTAAAAATATTTAAAACACATTTTCATACTTAATTAAATACTTCATATTTCATACTTTCAGATTCACTTCTAAAATATTCAGTTCTGTTTAAAAATATGATGTATAATATTCACACGGCAATTTTCAATTCAGTGGTTCAAATCCGGCTGTTAAAATTGGACATTATATCCGGCGACTGCAGGGAAAGCAGTAGATTGCAGATTGAAGATTTGTTGATTTGTAAATCAGTAAATAGGTGAGGAAAAAGCTAATAACGGCACGAAAGTACGCTGTTACAATGTTACAGCGTCTCGGACATTATAAGTAATAAAATGCTTATTAGTAAAATGAGTAGGCCTAAGATGATTTGTCCTAATGTAACGGAAGCCAGGGGGTGATCGCGTAAACCACACTCCTCAAAATTCAAGAGGTGATCCAGCGGCAAACGTTATTTTGCATTTGAGCAAATTACATTTGTCCAGTGTGGTGGAACTACATGCGCATAAACCACATGTGAACTTATTATTAATATTGACTGCTATAAAGAATATAAACTACATAAGAAAGACAAACAGGAAAGGAAAATAATACTATAATAAAAAATTAAATAGATAAACACAAAGCCAGGGGTAAGGACAATAAAAAACAAAGATATCGGGAAATATAGTGAGAACGTCACACAAAACAGTTTAGGCTACTTGGAATTGTTAGACATAGTGTTCAGGTATGATTTAAGAGTAGCTAAGGCGGTATGATTGGGACGTGTAATTTAAAACAAGTTATTCAGGTATTCACAGCACTGTTTAATATGGCACAACCGTTGAGGGGTTATTAATAAAACTGTTTAAAAGCTAGTAGGCTATGATTGTAATAGGCTATATTTTCATTATTTAAATTGTACTATTATTATTAAAGGACATTTATTTAGGCTAGTGTGCTTACATAAGTCATCCCCGTTAGAGATTCTAAATTTATATTTCTTTCTATCTTCCTAGCTATCACTCCATGGTTAAAAGTTTGCTAAATGTTTTTGGTGATTTCTGTTTGATGAAGTTAGTTAAATAGTTAATAGGGTCACAGATTATTTTGATGGTCCGTTTGTTGAATTTAAGTTACATGCCAACTAATTCTCATTAGGTTGTAAGTAGACTGTTAGGTTGGGGTTGGGGTTAGGGGAAGGGTTAGTGTAAGTTGACATGTACTTGAAAAGTTTCTCATAGTCAGTTAGATGTCTGTTTAGCAGCAGTATCAACAGATATTAAGCAAACAGACTACTGATACTCAAATGGACCATCAAAATAAAGTGTTACCGTTAATAGTTTTAATAACTGATTACTTTTATCTATGCCATGATGACAGTACAGAAAATTTAACTAGATATTTTAAGCTTAAAGTGCAGTTTAAAGTCTTTTATAGGTTCATTAGTAACACTTAATTGGTCATTAATACATTTACTAACATGAACTAATCATGAACAAAACTTGTACAGCCTTTATTAATCATAATTGAATATTTTCTAATGCATTATTAACATCCAAGTCCATGCTTGTTAAAATAGTTAATGCAACGCGAGTTAAAATGAACTAACAATGAACAACTGTATTTTCATTAACTAACGTTAATTAACATGACCAAATACTGTAGTAAATGTATTGTTCATTGCTTGTTCATGTTAGTAAATGCATAATTAACATTAAGTAATGAACATTGTAAAGTGTGACCGGTTAATTAGGTAAGTCAGGGTAATTAGGCAAAGCATTGTAATAACGGTTTGTTCTGTAGACAATCGAAAAACAATATTGCTTCAGGGGGGCTAACAATAATGACCTTAAAAAGGTTTTTAAAAAATTAAAAACTGCTTTTTTTCTAGCCAAAATAAAACAAATATAAAAAATATTATAGGAAATATTGTGAAAAATTCCTTTCTCTGTTAAACATAATTTGGAAAATATTTGAAAAAAAGGAAAAAATTCCCAGAAGGGCTAATCATTTTAACTTCAACTGTACTTGTAAAGTGAAAAGTACCCTTGAGCTATGTATGAATAAAACTACTTCTTTTAAAAGTGATCAATATCAGGTTTCAATGGGAACTGATCCGGTGGATCTGCTCCACTGCTCAAAATTGATTAAACATTAACAAAACGGCACACAACTCTGTCGTAAGGAAGTAAACAGAGCAAACAAACAATCTACAAACCTCTGATAGTAATCTGATGCCTCAGGCTGTTATGACATACTGACACAATGGACAACTGATCTGCAACAGACACTTTGTTGTTCATAGTAAAAAACAACTTTTAGCTTTTGCGATAAAAGTCTGAGCTGTATCAGATTCAGGAGCACGAATGGATGAGGCTCAAATCAGAATCAAAAGACTGGATTCCATGTGGTTTCACGCTGTCTTCAAAAATATAATTAAATAAATAAATGCTCACCTCATAAATATTTCATCATTTCTTGTAAGAGAAACTACAAAGAGACGCAAGTATCTTCAAAACAGACCATCAAAAAAAAGAAAAAAAGAAAAGTAAGGTTCAACTTGAAGACACTGTGTTAGAAATAATATTGTTCAGTAATACGTACAGTATAGGTAAAGTCATTTAAAGGGCACCTATGATGAAAATCTTCTGTAAGCTGTTTGGACAGAATTATAATGTGTCCACCATCACACTGAAATGATAAAAACTCAACAAATATCTTTTTTTAATTTTCTGATGTTAAAATAGGAGCTGAATCCCAGTGATTTTGAAGCCCACCGCAACGTGACGTAGGAGTGTGGTTTTCACCACCAACCGAACTGATTGACAGGCGCCATGTTTCTATAATAACATGCACACAAGTCCACAGAACATGTTGTTGTTGCAAATAAACTGAGATTAAAATATTTGTTACAACTCTGTGTGAATTTTATAAGTTTAAGCTGTTTTTAAAACAGTTTAATAAAGACAGTAAAATCGCTTCGTAATACTGAACTACTATAATCACCCTGGCCGCATGGTCTCAGTCTCAAACGCTAATGTGTGTATGTGTGATGCAAACAACATTTGTGTAAGACTCATCATTTCAGAAAGGCTTGAATAAATTCCACCACAAACACATCAAATAAATTTACTTGGTATTTTTATCTTGGTATTTTTAATGCGCTGTATTTCAGCTTCATCCGAGTATGTCCGTATCACTGACTGCCGTTTATCTGATGGAACGATGGGTGGGGAGAAGCAGCTCATTTGCATTTAAAGCTAAAGGCTACAAAAACAGCTACACTGTACTCACACACCAAAATGGGCAAATTCTGGAGACTTTAATAAATGATCTGATGGGTATTTTGAGCTGAATCTTTACACACACATTCTAAGGCTCATCTTACATCTTGTAATTAGGGTAAAATAGGTGCCCTTTAAATTTATTACAATTTTATTTTCATTTATAAATGAATATTTCAATAAAATGTATTTCAGAGGATAAAAATGTGTCTTTGTTATGTTTGAAGTTTGTAATGTCTAATTGATATAGGATTATTAATTTATAGTTTTTTTTTATTCGACCTGCTTTTTGATTACTACCATTTAGTGTAATGATTAAAATTAATAACTGAAAAAATAATAAATAAATAAAATGCACTAATGTAATTTCAGAAAAAGACTTCAAATTCTGTATTTTAAAAAAAAATCTGTTAAGCAAATGATGCCCTTTGCTCATACTTACTGCCTATGACAACCTATGATTTAGAAAAATGCAACAAAGGGAATTTTATTGACATTTTTAAGCATTTTGGTACAATGTCTGGGTTGGTCATGTAAATTAAGCTACAAAAACCTTACAATGAGCTGCCAGTAGTTTTTCTGATATGTTATGAATTTATTATATCTATTTACTGTTTAGGGCGCCATGGTGGCGTAGAGAAAAGCACGTTCGCCTCACATTCGCCTCACAGCAAGAAGGTTGCTGGTTCGAGCCCCGGCTGGGTCAGTTGGCATTTCTGTGTGGAGTTTGCATGTTCTCCCCATGGTTGCGTGGGTTTCCTCCGGGTGCTCCGGTTTCCCCCACAGTCCAAAGACATGTGGTACAGGTGAATTGGGTAGGCTAAAATGTCCGTAGTGTGAATATGTATGGATGTTTCCCAGAGATGGGTTGCAGCTGGAAGGGCATCCGCTGCGTAAAACATATTCCGCTGTGGCGACCCCATATTAATAAAGGGACTAAGCCGACAAGAAAATTAATGAATATTTACTGTTTACTACTTATAATAAGGTAAAACAAAACACTTTATTTTCAAAATTACCTTAATTACAAAATTTGACCAAAATATCCACATTTTAAATTTCTGTACTGAGAGGTCATGTTTGATCTTCGATTGGTCTCACGCAGTCATGTGATGTGATTTTGCAGGTCAGAATTCTTGAACTTCCCAATGCAGCGAACTGGGAAATGTCACACGAGCTTGTGTTTCCGGTCCGTCGCATTCGTGTGTGTATGAATGAAAGTCTATGGGGTGAAAAGAGCAGGGTGATTGCGGCTTTATGGAGATCATTCTATGATGCAGCCGGAAAGTAAATAATAATAAAACTGTAAATTTTGAGCTGCAGGCAACTGCTAATTAACAGACATGAAAACTTGTTTTTTGTGTGTGTGTGTGTATTGATATACATTGGTGGACACAACATATTTAAACAGCCCAAGGCTTGATTCAAGAGAAATTCCCTGTTACAACTACAATTCTTGAGGCATTCCCGTTTCCACGATTCAATTATGCTCCTTAAACCACGGAAAAGCTATTTTACAATGACATTTAGATCACCGCCCTGAAGTTGAGCTGAAGTTCACTGTTGTCATTTCAAAAGATCTTTCCTAAAATAAGCGCAGGTATTTCAATCCGCTGGGAATGACCTTTTTTCCCCGTCACTCCATTTTCTAGGATGTCGTTTTCTCCTCTCCTATTTCAGTCAATCCACTGACATCACATCTAGCCTGAGGTGCGTTTCCTCGATCTGCTGCGAGAATACAACCAGACCACTCACTTTCAGTCAGTCGATGCAAAAGACAGCAGCCACAGAGCTGATGAAAATAGCATATTCGTGAACATGATTACATTTGAAGACCTTATTACTTTTAACTCATTTAAAACCACATTGACAAGCACAAAAGGAAAAAAAATAATAATAATTAAATAAAAAAAAAGACTCAAAAAACTGTACATGCCTAGATTAAATTATGTCAGTGTTTATGTTTGTGTATAAAGTGAAGTCAGGAAAATACTCATACGCATTTAATAAAATTGGACAAAATCCAGTGAATGGGGACAGTAGTTTGTAAAAAATGTTGAATTCCGAGCATCATAACACTACTTACAACATTAAACCCCTTTATAATCAGATCAATGTTTCTTTCTGCTGTGGATATAGCGCAAAGCAAATGACAAAATCATAATTCTGACCTGCATCAGACATAGGGTCACATATGTTTGGCCTAAAAAGAGTATCAAAAAGATTGCATTAAGTTATATTTTATTTTACAAATGGCCAAAAAAAAAAGGATTTGGGCCACAATTTCTTGCAGTCTGAAAGTAGCCGAAACCAAGTGAGAGTTCACCTCATCAATATTTTAACATTTTATTTAAGAGAAACTACAAAGAACCTCAAAGCCTTCAAAACAACCCATCAAAAGAAGTTAAAAACTGTGACAGAAATATAGGCTTATTAATACTGCATGCTAGAACGCACTTCTCAAAGTAATTTTGAAGTACGATTTCAATGTATTTATCCAAGCATATTTTAAAGGAATTTAAAGGAACACTCCACCTTTTTTTTCTTCTTTTTTTTTTGAAAAAGGCTCTTTTTACAAGCCTCTAGAGTTAAAAAGTTGACTTTTAAACAGTTGACCATTTTTTAATCCATTTCTAGTTCTGGTTGCCTTTAGCTTACCTCAGCATAATGAATGAAATCGGATGAGACCATTAGCACTTCAACCAAAAAGAGTTGACGATTTTCCTATATGTAAAGCTCAAGTATTCTGTATTTACATTGTGTACACAGGGGGAAAATAAAATGTTTTACATTTTTAGACCAGTATTGCTTGGAATTATGCTCTCATTCTGGTGTAATATTCAAGAATCTCTGCCATTGTACCGTGGGTACCAGCGTTGGAGAACCAGTGGAGAACCCTACCCAATTCACCTATACCACATGTCTTTGGACTTGTGGGGGAAACCGGAGCACCCGGAGGAAACCCACGCAACCATGGGGAGAACATGTAAACTCCACACAGAAATGCCAACTGACCCAGCCGGGGCTCGAACCAGCGACCTTCTTGCTGTGAGGCGAACGTGCTACTCACTACACCACCGTGGCGCCCACATGAGAGATGTGTCTGTCAAAAATGAGATGTGTCTGTCAAAAACCCCTTTTATTAACTAAATGTTAATGGTAAAATCAGATTCAATTTAATATGCTAAGCTAAGCTAAAAGTGACCCAGCAGAACAAGAAACGATTGAATAGATTAAAAAAATGATTCAAGTCAATGGTTTAACCTTTGGAGACTTCTGAAATGACCATAAAAAAAGGTGGAGAGTTTCAGATCAACAGAGAGTTTGTTTAAAAGGAAAAGATGCATTTCAAAATGTTCCTAATTGAGCTGTGCGATATTAGGGGAGCGAATCGAGCATAAAAAAAAATTAAACATACAGTAAGCTACCTGACAAAGGTCATCAATCCCAGTTGTAAGAGCAACAAATAATAACTTATAGTTGATCAGTTGAAAAAGTGGCAAGAGGTAGATTTTATCTGTTGGAGTGCATTTCAATCATCACAAATACTGCTGAAGATCTATTGGAACCCACATGGGCCCAAAATTCTCACAGAAATCAGTCTTTGGTTTGGTGAAGGAAAAGTCATGGTTTTAAGTTAAATTCGGAGAGAGATC
Organism: Danio albolineatus; assembly: GCA_903798035.1. Lineage (NCBI taxonomy): Eukaryota > Metazoa > Chordata > Actinopteri > Cypriniformes > Danionidae > Danio > Danio albolineatus. The sequence continues at coordinate 926,781 of CAIGQQ010033471.1, read as the reverse complement.
TGGAGAGTGAATGGCAACATCAACAGCCTGAGGAATCAAGACATTTGTGCTGCCCATTACATTACAAACCACAGTAGAGGGCAAATTCTTTGCAGGATAGCACTCCTCCTCATTCTTCAGCCTCCACATCAAAGTTCCTGAAAGCAAAGAAGGTCAAAGTGCTCCAGGATTGACCAGCTCAGTCTCCAGACATGAGCATTATTGAGCATGTCTAGGGTAAGATGAAGGAGGAGGCATTGAAGACAAAACCAAATAATCTTGATGAACTCCAGCAAGAACGCTTTCTTTGCCATTCCAGATGACTTTATTAATACGTTATTTGAGTCATTGCAGAGATGTATGGATGCAGTCGTCCAAGCACATGGGAGTCATACACGATATTAACTCTTTTTTTTCTGCACCATGACTTTATATTCTATACTGTACATTATTTCTGTTAAGTGATAAGTCAGACTGTACTGTCCTGAATAACTGATTAAAAATCAAGGCATGCTCATATTTTATTTTGATAAAAGAAGAGTAATCTAGAGGCCTTTGCCTTTCATTTAAGCCACTTCTGACACCAAATGATATTATGTTGAACAAATTAAGTTATTATTTGTTCTTCCAAAGCTTGGACACGCAACAAGACTTCTGTCAGGTAGTGTATGAATACAACAGAGCTTACACAAAAGAATAATAAATGCTATGGTAATTTGAATCATTTGAATAATCAAATGTACGATAACACTGTATATTAAATACAAAGCATAGATAATTAAATTAAATCAACCTTTATTAGTTTTTTACTTTATTACAGACACTACAAGCTCGTCACAATATATTGAATAAATGAATTTCAGCATATGTCTACATAAGAGCTAACAATAGTGATCAAATTAACGGTTATGAAATCCTGGATGCTGAATTCTCAATACAGCACAGCATCTCGCACCTGAACTGAAATACTATGAAAGATAAAGAACCGCACAAGTCATGGGGAGCAGCGACCAAAGAGTTTATCAGGTTAAATGCAAACCGCATGTCATAGCGAAACCCCAGCGTGTTTACTGCTTACTACGCAGCTGGTTTCCTGCATTCACATTCAGCTGAGTTACTTTCACCTAAGTCAGCTGATGACCTACTTCAAACAGAGGATGAGAGTCACAACTTCGCTTTCATCTGTCCGTCAAAAGCCAGCGATTCCAGTAAAATGCAGAAAGCGCAGCGGTAAGCATCGTGACACTTATTTTCAAAGCAATAACAGAGATGAGATGGGGGTGTAGCTGGAGATTTGCGCGCTACTTCTGTGTCAGTGCATCTTGAGGCTATGATTTGGGATTTTTTTGCAGACTGAAGCTGCAATGGCTGAGATATGCATAATTTCAAAAAATGGATGGTAACGTACAGAACTGTCGTGGGGTTTGTCTTCAAATATGCAAAAGTCTCATTATCTCTCTTTGTACTCTATTGAGAATAAACAGTTCTGTGTGAATATTGATATACTCCTAATATTCGTCGCACAATATTTTATATAATAAATACAAAATATATTAGTTCAACAAAACAGTTAAAGGCAACATTATTAGCCCTTTATTATTTGAAAAAATATTTCCTTAGTAATATTAGAACAATACTATATACTGTCATCAAGGCAAAGACAAAAGAAACTAGTTATTAGAAATGTGTTTTCAAGACTGTTATGTTTAGAAGATTTGACAGGAGGGCTAATCATTTTAACTAAATAAACTCTATTTTTTTTGCAGCATTTACATATTCAAAGTGAAAATTTGTTACTTCTGTGTAGATTCTGTCAAGTGAAACAAATACGACTTTTTTGAGAAACATTGTTATAACTACCATAACTTCTAATCATTATAGATGTATATTCATTTATAGAGACATTTATAGAGAGTATATTAGACATAAATTCATTCATTCTTTCAATTTCCTTCAGCTTAGTCCTTTTATTTATCAGGGTTCACCACAGTGGAATGAACCGGCAACTTATTCAGCAAATGTTTTACACAGCAGATGCCCTTCCAGCTGCAACCTATTACTAGGAAACATCCATAGACACTCATTCACACACACACTCATACACTACGATCAATTTAGTTAATCTAATTCACCTTTAGCGCATGTCTTGGGAATGTGAGGGAAACCTGAGTACCGGGAGGAAAATTACACGAACATACAAACTCAACCCAACCCAACCCAAACTCAACCCAGCTGGGACTCGAACCAACGGCCTTCTTGCTGTGAAGCAACAGTGCTAACCAGCGAGCCACCGTGTTGCCCAACAATTGATCAAGACATAATAGAAAGTTACTTTTTAAATATATAACATATAATATGTGTAATTATTTTGTAATTATTCTGTCAAGTGAAATACTACACAACTCTCAAAATAACCACGACTACCAGGACTAACTAAAGAGTGCTATAACTGTCATAACATAACTAAAGCCCACTCCAAATACCCCTTAAAATCTTTTAATTTTTATACTTTTTATTTAGATGAAAATGTAGCGAATATTGTCACCTTAGAATTATTAAGGACATTTTTTTCAAAAATGAGTTATTCTAATTAACTGACACCTTATTTACTTTTTGGGATGTTTTTTTCATAAGTTGTTTACATTTTAAGACTTTATTTAAAAAAAAAAAACATATGTTGCACACATACTGTTTGCTATGGAATGCAAAAACTTTGAAGCTGAATATTTCAACATCATTCAGACTGCAGACAGAACCTTATAATTCCATGGCGACGATATATAGAAAACGGCCATATATCATAACCTAACATAACTAATCGCCCATCACAAATAAAGCCACCCCAAATATATTTTGTTTTATCTTAATGTTTTATTAAATGTTTTATTATTTTAAAAATGTATTAAACATTTATTTAATTAAACAATTATATTATGTGCCTTTTTCTAAGATTTGAGGATTTAGGGCTAGTTTTATGTTTTTTAATTAAGTATTTTACTTAGTAGCTATGGCATCATGGAATCCTCTAAAAGTTATGTTTGAATGTAAAACAGGCATTTTGGTAGTTCAGGATTATCAATATAGCTTCACACCACGTGCATATACAGTAGGACCCTCCTGTGAAACTTAAATAAAAGCATATCTTTTCCACTAAAGGAATCTATTTATGTTACAGGACAGCCACTGGCACTGCACCCTCTAACCTCCACCTGCTTCTGAAGGTCTACTCCAGGGGCATCATGGTCAGAGAGTGAGCATAGCCTTGTGGTACGATAACAGAGAGGCCATACAGTAAGTCATTTCCAAAACCTTTTCATTCAATGCTCCACGCTGGTGGAATGATCTTCTGATTACCACACGGACTACAGATTCACTGTTATCCTTTAAATGACAACTAAAAACCTGTCTCTTTTGAGAACACCTGAACCCCGGTGAATAAAGCCAAGACCACCTACAGAAGCACATTCTCTCTCCCCCCTCTTTCTTAAAACACTCTTACTCTTGCACTAAATTCTCTGAGCACAAACAAATTACTTTGTATAACTAGGACTTCTTGTGATTATTGCCTCTTCTTGTTGAATCGATGAATACCTCCTCAATTGTAAGATGCTTTGTGCAAAAGCATCTGCTAAACGACTAAATTTAAACGTGTAAATGTATTCTTTTGTATAGTCTCAGTCTAGATTTACTCTCGCCGTCAAACAGGAAGTGAACCAGACCTCAAAGTGTTCATCAAGTGCGCACAGTTTCTAAATGACAGCTCTGTTTCTCTCACCCTTTATTCCACCTGTAGGCATCAGAGGTGTTAGGATTAATATATCATGGCCTGGCACTTCATTATGACATATTAACAGTGAACTGGTTTAATGTGAATATGTTCAAGGTATACAAAAGGGGATAGAAATGACTTTGAAATGTAAAAAAGCAAACCTCAGCTAGTCGAACTGAAACTAAATGAGCAAAAGCAAAACTCTGAACACCTCAATCACTGCTTTGATGATGCAGAGATTGAATATAACACATACTGTACATACAGTACATTTTGCACATACATTGTAGAATGGCAAATTCTTGGACTTATTAACATAGAGCCAAGTTATTAAACTGGCAAAACAAGTAGAGCTCTTATTTTCTCAATATTTAAGAGTTCATTTTAAAAGAGATATACATTTTTTATGTATTAAATTACTTTTTTAAATTCAGTTTGACAATCTGTGAACAGTTTGTAAAAAAAAAAAAAAAAACACGACCTTCCCCGACTAATTAGACTAAAAAAAATTATACAAATTCAAAGGATGTTATGTTTACACATGAGCCTGTCTTCTTTTCTATGATACATGAAACATGCTTAAACATTGAATTGCAGAGCTTGTATTTATATCTCAACGCCCAGAAGCTTTCTTTACTGCTGTTTTATCACCGCTGCCATTTTTCTTGTGAGTTTACTTTGTTAATGCGATATTTGCACATTTATATAAACGTCACTCTTGGCAATGTGAACAATGCCAACTTTTTTACTTCTATGCAATGAACTAACAAAAATCCTGGTGCACTGAATGATCTTCGGTCTATTGTACACTTGTGTAAGTACGAGCATTAAGCTGCAGACAGTTCCATGATCGGCCACCTGTATCGTTAATAACAAGGGTTTTTACATATCTATTCATATCTAAATGTGATCGTCATGATGAAATATAGTTCAAATAGCAATGAAAAATATTTAGATTTTCTAGAAATTACTTCTGGGCAAAAATTAATCGCGATTAAATCACATCTAAAATAAATGTTTGTGTTGTTCCTGTCCATTGTACATTCACGTTTTCAGGCAAAGGTGGATAATATACCAGAGTTGAAGAGCGGATTGAGGGATGCAGTGTTGGAGACTGTACCAATCAGTTGGGGGGTTGGATTTATGGGAGAAATAACAAATATACACATTTATCACCAGGATAAACAGTTTTCGGGAGAAATAACAAAACGGGAGGGTGGCGGGAGAGGGCTGTGAAATACAGGAGACTCCCGGGAAAAACGGGAGTGTTGGCAGGTATGGTTAAGATATAAATTATTTATGATACAAGTTTCTATAAATTGTAATATCTAACAAAATTGTTTGGTTACACAAATATTGCATTCAAAAATTGTATTTTTGGTTTTGATTTTTAAGTCACCATTAATCTTTGCCCAACACTAATAAAAATAGCATTTATTTTGAAAATTACTGCACAAAACGCAAGTTAAAAATTCCAACAGACTATTTAATACACTCTAAAAAAAAGGTTCTTCAGTGGTTCTTCAGTAGTTCTTTACGATATTTGAGGTGCTATTTAGCACTTTTACTGTGTAAAGAACTTTTAAAGCACCATAAAGGTTTTTCAGTGGTTCTTTGGGGGGTTTAAAGTGCTATATAGCACCACTACTACTCGTAAGCACTTGTTCTTATAGCTAATTCTCATAACTCTTATGCCGGTTTTATTTGCGGAAAGGGTAAAGTAACATTATGAGCACCTTAAAATATAGGTGCTATATAGCACCATTTGATAAAAGTACTATATAGCACCTATTTTTTTAAGGTGCTGTATAGCACCAAAAAAGGTTGCCCCCTAGTTACGACCAAAGAACCAGTTTTGGTGCTATTTAGCACCTTTTCTTTTTAGAGTGTAGTGATTTACACATTTATTTCATTATATTCCTTATAATTTAAAGTTGAGAAGTAGAAGTTGCTGAGAATTATATTTAAGCATGTTGATGTCTCACAGACTTTAATATTCAATATAGTTTAAACAGAAATTTTATCGACCAATCTAACAAACCCCCAGACAGCCAGTCAAAAACAACATGCAGAAATGATACGTTTAAAACAGCCTTACAAAATCTATAACAAAATCTATAATGTGCCGCTGAAAATAGGTTATATACATCACATGCTTGCCGTGCTTTAGAATCATTATACATTAAACTTCTGTGTTTGATGCCTGTAAAGACATTTTAACAACTGTATCAATTTGCAATGTGGGACGAGTGATTTTAATTTATATTGTTTTCACTCTGAATTTTAATAATTGTCCCTGATAATCAGTAGCGTATCTCGCCTATATAAAATGTTTAATCTTCAGTTACAGTCCAAAAAAAAATTTTTTGCTTCTTGTTTAAACTATTTATGTACTGTAACAAACAAACTGTAGCTTAAACAACACAACTCTTGGAATTTTTTGTGACTTAATTGTGTTGATTGTTTTACTGTATGTTCCACTTAAATTTGTTAAGTTAACTTAACCGATTTGTGTTGGGACAACCAGAATGAATTGCGTGGAACCCTACATTTTTTCAGTGTATATTTCACAGCCTGCACAAAACGTTTTGTGATTTCTGAAGTGAAATGCTTCCCTTTATCTTGCTCATAATCAGAGTGAATTTTTCTCTGAGCACATGGAAGAACTGAAATAGTATTTTATACTTGATATTTATATTATATTTATTAATGGTGTCTTGTATATTAATACGCAATATCAAATGTGGGTATCTTATTCTTAATATTTAAAGAGGCAGTTTTTGAATTAGATCAGTATCCGAACACTTGTCAATAGCTAGATTAGTTCATTTCTTTTACTTCTGGTTCATTTCTTTTGTTCAGTCTGTAGGGGTAAGATAACCCAACAATGTGTTAAAACTAGTACCCAGCATTTTTAAAGTACTGTATATTCAAAAAAAACATTTGCTGTTTGTTCAAACAACTTAAAAAAATAATAATAATAATATATATATATATATATATATATATATATATATATTTTTTTTTTATTTTATTTTTTTTATTTTTTTTTTAAAGGCTAACAACAGAGTTCTTTGTTCAAAGGGACAACTCAATTGTTTAATGTTCAGTCCAATTAAATTTGTAAAAAACTGATGGAGTTAACTGAATTTCTTTATGTTGTCCTAACACAAATCTGTGTGGAACCCAGAATGTTTTACAATGCATGTACTGTAACAATAACATTGTATTCTTAATATTTTATACTTTAAACTTGTTAAATATGCTGGGTTGACCCAATGTTGGGTCAAATACGGACAAACCTACTCTCAAAGAATGACTTTCGCTGCTCATTCAAAACTACTTATTTAAAGTGAGTTGAAACAACAACAATTCTTAAGATTGTTTGGGACAACTTCATTGTTTTATGTTTAATCCACTTAAATTTGCAAACTTAATTTATTTTGGGATAACATGAAGGTACTAGCATGTTTTGCAATGTAGGCTTTGGGTTAAAATTTTGATTTAAATTTTAATTCAATGTTTTTAAAACACAGTAAATGGTTTTGTCCACATTTGACCCAACATGTTGTTAAAACAACCCAGCATTTCATAGAGTGCAGTTTTTTTAAAGTACTGTATGCAACACTAGCGTTGATTTTTCATATTTTATACTTTAAACCTGTTGCTTTAAAAGCAGGATAATCTAATTCATGACTATAAATAAACATGATGTGACCAGTGTGCCAAACTGCAGATCTGGCCAACATATGCACATCAGATATTCACATATTTATCAGAGCAAGCAGTGTCTGTGTTTCTCACAGTAAATTGCCACAAAAGCACTTCATTCATTCATTCATTTTCTTTTCGGCTTAGTCACTTTATTAATCTGGAGTCGCCACAGCAGAATGAACCGACAACTTATCCAGCATATGTTTTTTACGCAACATATGCCCTTCCAGCTGCAGCCCATCTCTGGGAAACATCCATACGCACTCATTCACACTCATACACTAGGGACAATTTAGCCTACCCAATTCACCTGTACTGCATGTCTTCGGACTTGTGGGTGAAACCGGAGCACCCGGAGGAAACCCACGCAACCATAGGGAGAACATGCAAACTCCACACAGAAATGCCAACTGACTCAGCCATGGCTCAAACCAGCAACCTTCTTGCTATGAGGCGAACGTGCTACCCACTACGCCACCGTGGTGCCCAAAAAAGGCAAGGCAAGGCAAGGCAAGGCAAGGCAAGTTTATTTATATAGCACATTTCATACACAGTGGCAATTCAAAGTGCTTTACATAAACAGAAATAAAATTGAAGTATAAGAAAATAAAAACAGATAATAAAAAACAGATAAAAACAGATTAAAATGAGTTAAGACAAGTTATAAAAGAATGAAAAGAAAAGAAAGACACAATAGTGCGATCTGTCGGACGTAGCACAGTGCTCATTCAGTAAAGGCACAGCTAAACAGATGTGTTTTCAGTCTTGATTTGAATGTGCCTAATGTTGGAGCACATCTGATCATTTCTGGAAGCTGATTCCAGCAGCGAGGGGCGTAATAGCTGAAAGCAGATTCACCCTGCTTTGACTGAACTCTTGGAATTTCTAGTTTATGTGATCCTAATGATCTGAGTGATCTGTTAGGCTTGTATTCAGTCAGCATATCTGTAATGTATTGGGGTCCTAGGCCATTTAGTGATTTATAGACAAGTAATAATACTTTAAAATCTATTCTGAATGTAACTGGGAGCCAGTTTAAAGACCTGAGGACAGGTGTGATGTGCTCTGATTTTCTGCTTCTGGTCAGAATCCTGGCCGCAGTGTTCTGGATGAGCTGCAACTGTCTGACTGTCTTTTTGGGTGAGGCGAACGTGCTACCCACTACGCCACCGTGGTGCCCAAAAAAGCATTTCAAACTACTTTTTTACCTAGAAGAAAATAATAATAATAATAATAATAATAATAATAAAGTGGCAGTTTGGATAATTTTTATTGTAAGCTCATATTAAAAAAAAAAAAAAAATTCTGTTATCATTTGCTCACTCTTGACTTTTTCCAAACCTGTTTGAGTTTTTTTTCTGTTGAACGCAAAATGCTCTCAAAAACTTACTTTCTGCTGCTTGTTCACACTAATTATTTATTATGAGACAAGTTTTTTTAGGGACAACTTAATTGTTTTAGGTTCAATCTACTTAAATTTGTAAAAACGATTAACTTATTTAAGTTAGCATTAAGTTAACTTAATGAATTGTGTTGGGACAACATGAAGGAATTATGTGGAACCCAGCATTTTTTAGTGTAACGTATCTTGAAGAATGTTCGAAACCTTTGACTTCCATAGTAGGTTAAGCAAATACTATGAAGGTCAATGGTTACAGTTTTTTTAAAAAAAAGAATTAAATTTTATTTTGGTTATGAAACCTTTTTGTTACTTTTCCTTTCGTTCAATTCAAGTTTTAACAATAATTATTGTTTCAAAGCAGCTCTATAAAATGTGCACATTATGGCATTACAATCAAACTAGTTAACTTAGTTATTAATAAGTTTAATTAAATTAACTAGTAACTAACAGCTTTAAACAGTTAACGTTATTACATATAAACATAGTTAACCTGCAGCTATATAGTATGTATGTGATGTCTATGTGTAGATATTAATTAAAGTGTATTTTGTAAACAGATTAACATCAACATTTCCGATGCAAGATTTGGTTTTAGCCAATGAAGCTCTAACAGAAAAATAAACCAGCTTCCCCGACAAAATACTAAAGGTCACATATATGGTGACTCAAGCATTTCACGACACAGATCCAGAATCCTGTTAAGCATTACGGTCAATGAAGAAACATCTGTTATGTTGCAAGCACATGCAAAAGATAAATAGCATCTCTTTCTCAACCGGCGATAAGCGACACAACCCCACATCTGCTGACAACACAGGTGCTTTCATCAGAGGAGCAAACCACTGCTTCATGACTAAGGAGAAGTTTCTGAACAGTCAGCCGATAGACAAAATTATTGATTAGGCACTGGCTATTGATTTGACCTGGCTAAACATGCTGTATACAGACTGCACAGGGGATTTGCAAAGGTTTTGAAGGGATGAAAGGGATCTGTAATTGGTACAGCGAAGTAGTTGAACCTCATTATCACATTAAGACTAGATTTCTCATGATATTACCACACTAAGGTCACAGCTCTAAATAAAGGTATGACTTTCAAAAGTGTCAGAGGGAAAGTGGAAGATCTCAGCTAAAAGCTAAAGGTAATTATCCACAATAAATCAGAATATTTGTAGAATCTGATGAGAAAGGGCACAGGAAATTAGCTACTCTACATTTAAGCTGTACCGTGAAGACATCAGCACACCGGATGTCAACCACAAACACCTCATCCACCCATTAACCATTTCTCATACCTGTCCTCAATCACAAAAACGCATCAAATCTGAGTCAAAGCGGTTCAACGCAAGTGGTTTCATAAGCAGGAATGTAATAAATTCAGCAGCATAAATAAAGCAAGCAACTAACTTAACATTTCATAAATCCAATGACCAATGGCATCTCTTCTTTCATTTCAAGTGATGCAATTCCATTTTTTATTCAGCATTTTTCAGTTTCAGAAAAATAATTCAATTTTAAGAAGCTTTAACTTGCTTTATTTTACCAGTGACTTTATGAGCTGCTCTTCACTAGCTTCACTTCCCCCATCACACCTCTATTTAAAGACGTGACCATTTCTGGATAATTTCATGGTCTCATGAATGTCAACATTGGACCACTTTAAAACACAGCTTATTACAAAGCTTATTTCAACTGTAGCCTATTTTACTAATTAATAATAGAGTAAAAAACATTCACTGAGTAATAAAAAGTCAATCAAATTTGTATTTGTCTGCTCATGACAAAAAAAATCAGGCAGTTTTCTGGAATTATGATCATTGTTCACTGGACTTATGTATTAAGCCTAGAGCTGAGCGATATGGCAAACATGGCAATCTTCATAATTATTTTCCATATTGAATGATAACGATATATATTACGATCTAAATTGGTAATCCTTCCAGATTTAAAGGAGTGCTCCAACAATAACTGAAGCCACTAAAATTAGAGGGTATATTAAATGGCATAACATATTTTCAGCCGATAAATTTTCAGTACATCTCTAATATCAGCTCTTTTTAGATTCCTATTGTTGCACATTTGTGCAGTGTGATTGGCTCTTAGATCAATATAGAATAAAAAAGTCCAGAGCTTATCATAGTTATTGACATAAGTTTAATCACGATTCGATATACAGCAATATCGCTTATCGTCCCAGCCCTAATTAAGCCCATTTTCTAATTGGTTCTAATTGGAGTTCTGTTGGTTTTATCTGATGTTCTTATGTCTATCCAGTTTTATTTTGATTTTTTCTTCATGTAAATTTTATCGTTTTATTTCAGTTTTAGTTATTTTAGTACAATAAACTAAAACATTAAAGAGGTGCAAGAATAAAGAGCTTGGAAACTTTTCATATGCTTACTATATATTTTATTATATAATAATTTAATTTGACGTACATGTATAAATATATTTAACATATGATTTATAAATATAAATTAAATCTATTATATTTTATTTGTTAAATATTAAGTTGCACGTAAATTTAGCCAAAAAACTTTTCTGACTTGTTAAATAACGACTGGATGAACAATAGGTTGCAGATTTCTGTTGAGAGGGATAAACACATGATGGATAAGACAGATAGAAGGACAGGTAGGTAGACAAGACTGATTGACTGATAGAAAAAAGACAGACAGTCAAATTAATGCGTGAATGCTATATACTGATATAGATGGATGGATTAACAGGGATTAACAGATGAATGAAAGAACAGACAGACAGACAGACAAATAAATGGATAGATAGATAGATAGATAGATAGATAGATAGATAGATAGATAGAT
>CAIGQQ010033471.1:888617-914483 GCA_903798035.1 Danio albolineatus | reverse complement strand
CTGTAAAATAAGTTGATTATTTATTATCATTATTATTACTATTATTTAAAGCCTGTGTGAACCGGATGTTTCTGAGACTTTTAATTTAGTGTGTTGGTGTACTTCCTACTGACACGAAATACTGAGTAGGGGTGGGAATTTCTTTTTGCACCTTATTCCCTCATAGCAAACTTATGGTAAGAGAGGCATGGCTAAGAAAACTGACTTCATCAGAAAAGGACTGCCACTTCAAAATACAGAAGCAAATGGTCAGGTTTCGATTGAAGATTACCAAAACAAACATTTTTGTTAGTGGATTAGTTTGCACAGATGAATTGTTCACCTAAAGAATAACAATGTAGGCTATCAAAATAAACATATATATACTTTCATCTGTTATTTCGTGATGTCTGGAAGATATCGGCATGGGGGGGGAACTATAGTAATTGATAATAAACATGTTTTTGCACCACATAGTAAAGTGTATAATGTGTACAACTCTTTGTTAATGAATGCTACAGAATACTGCAGCATAGTAAACTGATAAACTGTAATAAATACTGTAACGTTAGTGTAAATTGTGGTGCATTGTGATGTGTTAGCGTAGAAAACTGAAGCATATGGATTGATTTGTTTTATAGCTACAGTTGTGCTGTATCACAGCTATAATTATTATGACAGTTTAATTCAAGTAATTATCTATAGTATACTTCCAAACACTATAGTATTTACAATAGTATTTTTTCATGTAACATAATAGCTTATACAGTATCCATGACCATATAGTATCTTATATAAAGCTTATATAGTATTACAGGAAAATATATTTTAGTTCAGTAGGAAACTCGGTTCTCTTCATGATTTAAAGATTATGCCCAACATATGTGGTCATTTTCTGTTTATATCTTCTTTCAAATATGGTATAAATCGCAAAAATATGACCTTTCCTCTATCTCTCACATTCAGTTTTTTACTTCCTGCCCATCATCTGAATTTCACACGTTACAAGAACCATTTGATTGCAAACAACCTATATCTTTTTACAGGTATCCAGCAATTACCTAAAGATGAACACATCTGTTACCCCACCTGAAAATCTTGGCTGGAATGGACTGTAACCGTCCTCCAGAGTAATGGCACGGTTTCGGCGGAAATCATGTTGTGCACTCACCGCTTTAGCCTTGGCTGTGTTTATTATAACAGTCATCCTAAAGTCTCTAAGCCCTGAAGAAAACAATTCCGGCAGCCATTTTGCATTAAAACTTATTCCCCCTCCAAAAGAAGACACCAACCTCGTTTTATCCCCTAAACCTGTGCAGATGATACCAGTAGAAAAGGCTGAGAGAATGGAGAGCGAATTGCAAGATTTCCCTGAACCAAATTACAATGTGCACGCTTTCTACTACGTCTGGTATGGAAGCCCTCAGTTTGATGGAAAGTACGTCCACTGGGATCATCCACTTTTACCACATTGGGACCCCAAAGTGGCTTCAAGTTATTCAACGGGACGACACCAGCCTCCTGAGGACATCGGGGCAAATTTCTACCCAGCGCTGGGTCCGTACAGCTCCAGAGATCCAGCGGTTTTAGAGGAACACATGAGACAGCTGAGAACAGCTGCTGTGGGTGAGGAAATGTATTTGTGTACATGGATAATAAACAGTTGAAGTCAAAATTATTAGCCCTTCTGTGCTTTTAGTTTTCTTTTTCAAATGTTTCCCAAATGATGTTTAACAGAGCAAGGAATTTTGCACAGTTTTTCCTTTAATATTTTTCCTTCTGGAGAAAGTCTTATTTGTTTTATAGGCTAGAATATGGCTAGAATAAACAACCGTAAGTTGACATCTAGATGTGCAGCAGTGGTGAATGTTTGTTAATGCTAAGTTCATCGACTGAACAAAAAAGAAATGCAACCCTTGCGACAAAACTAGATGGTTATCATTGTGGAGCACTTTTCCCCCCTTACAAAAATAGATAATTATTAATGTAGACAATGCTTTTGTATGCTTTCATCTGTTATTTCGTGATGTCTGGAAGATGTCCGCATGGGGGAAAAACTATAGTAATTTATAATAAACATGTTTTTGAACCATAGTAAAGTGTATAATGTGTACAGTTGAAGTAAAAATTATTAGCCCTTCTGTGGCTTTAGTTTTCTTTTTCAGATATTTCCCAAATGATGTTTAACAGAGCAAGGGATTTTGCACAGTATTTCCTATAGTATTTTTCCTTCTGGGGAAAGTCTTATTTGTTTTTATAGGCTTGAATATGGCTAGAATAAAATAGAATAAAAGCAGTTTTTAAATATTCACTATTATTAGCCTCAATTTTTTGTTCAAATTATCTACAGAAAAAAACATTGTTATACAATGATTTGTCCAATTGACTTGCCTGATTAACCTATTAAGCCTTTTAATGTCACTTTAAGCTGAATACCAGTATATTCAAAAATATCTAGTCAAATATTATGAACTGTCATCAAGTCAAAGCAGAAATAACAGAAATAATTTATTAGAAATTAGTTATTGAAAGTTATTGCTGTTTAGAAATGTGTTGGAAAATAATCTCTCTGTTAAACAGAAACTGGGGAAAAATAAACAGGGGGGCAAATAATTCTGACTTCAACTGTATGTTTTTGTGTGTGTTGTAGTCTAGATCTATCATTTGTTTTGCTTATTTCAGGTGTTCTAGCGATTTCGTGGTATCCACGTAGTATGAAGGATGACAATGGGGAGGAAATTGATAACTTGCTGCCTTTGATTTTGGATGCAGCGGACAAATATCAGTTGAAGGTGTTGTACACTGTATACTTTTTTTTTTTTAATTCACATGTATTAATTAGGAATGCTCCGATCGGCCAGAGATCGTAACGGCCGATAATCACATTTCACAACTCGATAGGTACAGGTTGATCTGGGCAATCTCATGAACCGATTACAAGTGTTTGTTTACGAGTTTACAAGCAGAGGAAGATGCACGTGCATGCCCGGGTTACACATCAGCAGCACTACACATGAGCAATGTTCCCAAGTTGCGTTGTTAGTCATTTTTCTTACCATTTTTTAAAATCATTTTATCTATTTTTTTTACTTGTAAAGCTGCTTCTGACCATTACATGTATGCAACATCCTTAATTTATTCTCTTAGGTAAGGCGAGATCTCATACTTAGAGGGAAAATGTGCTTTATACAATGGCAAAGTTCTATAAAGCTTGAAGAATCAGAATCGGTACTCTCACCAGAATCGGCCAGTCACCAAGAAAAGGAATCTGTAGCAAAAATACTCATCAGAGCATCCCTAGTATAAATACGTAAATAGAGTAGGTTTAAATTTAATATGTATAAATACAGTTAGTATGGCTGTGTTGTAGAAAATAATAATTAATACTTAGTGGGCTTAGTGGTTAATACCGTCACCTCACAGCAATAAGGTCGCTAGTTCGAATTTCTGTGTGGAGATTGCATGTTCTCCCCGTGTTGGCGTGGGTTTCCTCTGGGTGCTCCGGTTTCCCCTACAGTCCAAAGACGTGCTATAAGTGAATTGGGTTAACAAAATTGGCTGTAGTGTATGAGTGTCTGTGTGTGAATTTGAGTGTGTATGGGTGTTTTCCAGTACTGGGTTGTGGCAGGAAGGACATTCGCTGCGTAAAAAATATGCCAGAATAGTTGGCGGTTCATTCCGCTGTAGTGACCCATGATAACTAAGAAACTAAGCTGAAGGAAAATTAATGAATGAAACTAAAATAAACTGAAATAAATGAATGAAATGAATGAAACTAAAATATCTAAAATAAAATACAATTCATAGAAATATAATTCAAAATAAATGTCAAATTAACTCAAATGAAATACAATAAAATAAAAAGGCTTTATTGTAGCTAGTTGAGAAGGAAATTCTAAATTAGTTCATATTTTAATTTGATTTAACTTAAAAATAAAGCTAATACTTAACCAGAAAACAAAATTTATTTTGTTAGTTTTTGTAATTGTGTTATTTTTTTTGTTTATTTTGTAACTGAAGTACAATCGAGCATATAAAAATTGTTTCCTTTTATTTCAACAGCTTGCAATTCAAATATATATTATTTTAATTTAGTTTAACCTGATGTTTTAAGATGATAAAACTATAAATTATTTAAAAAAATGATGAATGTATTTATTTATTTGGAAAACTTTATTGAGGTCTTTCAATAAAACAAAACTACTTAAACGGGGATTACCCAATTTAAAGATTCATTCATTAACTTTCCTTCAGCTTAGTCCCTTTATTAATCTGGGCCAACTGGCCAACTTATCCAGCATATGTTTTACACAGCGGATGCCCTTCCAGCTGCAACCCACCACTGGGAAACACCCATAATCTCTCATTCACACACTTAAACTACAGACAATTTAGCCTACCCAATTCACCTATAGTACTTGTCTTTGGACTTGTGGGGGAAACCGAAGCACTCAGAGGAAACCCACGTGAATACAGGGAGCACATGCAAACTCCACACACATATGCCAGCTGATCCAACAGAGGCCCGAACCAGCAACCTTCTTGATGTGAAGCGATTGTGCTACCCACTGTGCCACCGTGACGCCCATGCCCTATTCAAAGAAACCAAATGAAAATATAATACAGTAATAAAATGTAAAATTTATGTCAACATTTTATAAATAGTATTTTCCCATTTCTTTTGTAATCGTTCATTAAATTTACTTACAGCTTTCTTTCTGTACAAGTTTCAGTGTTCGCTTTTGTGTCATATAAACTATTTGTTCCTCCCTGACAGGTTGTGTTTCATATTGAACCATACAAAGGACGAGATGATGCAAATATGCATGAAAATATTCAGTATATTGTGGATCGGTATGTTTAATTCATTTAATTAAGCTCACACTATCATTTACTGTACTTTATAAAAGTGTAAAAACAATACTCAGACACACAATACTCAGATTTGTAATGTTAGACGAGCCTGGTCAAGATTAAGAACAAAATACTTTGGTTATAATTTTCTAAATATACTAATTAATTTGAACAAACTCTTGTTTTTTTTAATTTATAAATTAGGAAATTAATCTCTAATTTATTCTCTAGCTAATCATCTGTAGTTACTTAAACAGTAATGAATGATCAATGCACATTTTATTCAATAACACTTACTCTCTTTTTATACTAGCTACGGAAACCATCCTGCTTTTTATAAATACAAAACAAGCACGGGCAAACTTCTTCCTCTCTACTATATATACGACTCCTACTTACAGACTCCTGATGTTTGGGCACAACTGCTAAAGCCGAACGGTATATCGACGGTCAGAAACACCCCATACGACGGCATCTTCATCGCTCTTCTTGTGGAAGAAAGACACAAGAAGGACATCCTCACTGCTGGATTTGACGGACTTTACACTTATTTTGCAACCAACGGCTTTACATATGGCTCTTCGCATCATAACTGGAGAACCATCAAAACCTTCTGCGACTATAATGACTTGGTGTTTATTCCAAGCGTAGGGCCAGGTTATATCGACACTAGTATCCGGCCCTGGAATTCACATAATACAAGAAACCGCATTAACGGAAAGTATTATGAAACCGCTTTTAATGCTGCAGTGGATGCGAGACCTCAGATCATCTCTATAACGTCATTCAATGAATGGCATGAAGGAACGCAGATTGAAAAGGCCATCCCCAAAACTTGGGGTAAAACGGTGTATCTTGACTACCTGCCTCATAAACCCACCGTTTATTTGGAGATAACGCAAAAATGGGCAAGAAAGTTCAGCGAGGAGCAGAAGAAGTGGCTGGAGTAGTTTGGAGAGTGCTGATTCCGAAAAAAACAACAACACTTGGGGCTTGTTTTAGTCTGATTTATTTCAGGTTTTGGGTGTATTTTGTTTTACTTACATGCCTTTTACCACTGTATATGACAATCTCACTTGAATAAACTTTAAAAGGCTATTAATGATGATTTGGAATCAGAGATATTCTGGCTGGATGCTGTAAATATAATAAATCATGCTTTATGCTAGGGGTTTTCAAGTATGCTATAATTTAAAATGTGTATAAAATGTTTACTTTTTATCTGTGAGTAAATTTCCTATGAGGGTTTCTTTTTATTGAAGTTGGAAACAGTGTTTTTGTTCATAAAACACTCACATCTCACATTTTTTATTAGTGTTAGCAATTTTTATTTTGTTTACAATTTGGTCCCCATTCTAAGTTCACTATCACTTTAAATGTCAATGTGCATTTAGCATTAATGACACCTAAC
This sequence comes from Danio albolineatus, assembly GCA_903798035.1. Lineage (NCBI taxonomy): Eukaryota > Metazoa > Chordata > Actinopteri > Cypriniformes > Danionidae > Danio > Danio albolineatus. Next base: position 908,239 of record CAIGQQ010033471.1, on the reverse strand, counting down.
ATAAAGTGTGAACAAAATAACTCTGTCATTGTTCAGCCATCAAAATGAATTGATTTCATTCAATGGTCAATAAATTATTTCAATTTAAATCAGTGTTTTGCACATTTTATAAAGCTTATTTAAATGCTGTACATTTACCGGCCACTTTATTAGATACACCTGTTCACTATATGGCGACAACTCAATGTAGATGTGCTTCTTCAAAATGAGCTTCAGAATGGGGTAGAAAGGTGATGACTGCTGGTGCCAGATGAGCTTAACAGAGATGTTCTGAAACTGCCACTTGGACTTCATGCACAATCATCTCTTTATATACAGAGAGTGTCCTGAAAAAGAGAAAACCGGCGACACAGACTCTGGTTGACCCCACAGTCTAGAGACATGTGCTGTAGGTGAATTGGTTAAGCTAAATTGTCCATATGTGTGTATGTCCTGGTCCTCAAGGTTGGGGGTTGAGCGTTGGGCTAACAACCCAGCTCATAAAAATAAGATGTTACGAAACACCAATATGATGTGGCTAAATAACAACTTAGATATAAAGTAAATGGCCATGGAAGTAAGCAAGTACCTATATTGAGACAAACACGCTGAGTCCAAAATGTAAATATCTATTATATAAATGTAAATATCTTTTATATAAAGATGCGAAATGTGACTTCAGCTCAAATATGACAAGTAGCAAGCTTTTGGGTTGACTATTGTGATCTCTGAGATTCCTGTTGTGGTCAACAAAAAGCAATGGCTATCTAACTCTCTTCTCTCCTCCTTCTAACTGTGTGACTGTGTGCTTTATTAATTCTAGAAGGTGCAAGGTATGCCAACAAGACCAAACATAATACGTCACGATGATCAGACCAAACCAACCAAAAGACAAATAATCATCATTAACCCTTTAACTCCTCCACCGAGAAAAAAAAACTTGGATTGCATTTCTTAACTCCTAATGTCTCTACTTAACACACTCAATGTATTTTTTGAGTCCAATTCCACATTCCACACATCCCATTATTTCTACAATATCAGCCTCTACCAAATGGGAGATATGTTGGTTTATGGTAAAAGGACCGGAATTATTACATACACTATATAACAGGGATCACCAATCTCGGTCCTGGAGGTCCGGTGTCCTGCAGGGTTTAGCTCCAACTTGTCTTAAAACACCTGTCTGGATGTTTCAAGTATACCTAGTGAGAGCTTGATTAGCTTGTTCAGCTGTGTTTGATTAGGGTTGAAGCTAAATTCTGCAGGACACCGGACCTCCAGGAACAAGTTTGGTGATCCCTGCTATATAAAATCAGAAAATATGACCAAATTATTTAAAAAACGAATCAAAATAAACAATTTTTGAATGCTAAATTATCTTTTCTTAATGCCATTAAATATTTCAGATTTTTTCCATACTTTTTTAACGTTTTCTTCTTTTTTTTACACAAAAAACAAAATAAAATGTAGTAATGCAACAGGATTATGTATGTTTGATTTTTTTTGTAACAATGCTGTGTGTGTAAACCATTCATAAAAACAGACATTATTTAAATGACTTTTATAGTCGTTATTTAAAACAGTCAAAATATGGTCAATCGTTTGGTAGAGCAGGCAGTTAAAGGGTTACTGAAGGTAATATGGCTCCTAAGAACAAGAAACTGAGGCTGCAATACTCATGGGCAGAAAAAGACAGTAAAATGGTTGTCTAGTCTGATGAGTCTCAATTTTTGCTGCCACATTTGCATGTTGAAGTCAGAATTTGATGTAAACAACAAGAAAGCATGGAATGGTCCCGCCTTCAGACAATGGTTCAGCCTGCTTGAGGTATAATGGTATGGAGGAATATTTCTTGGCACACTTTGGGCTTTTCAGTGCCAGAGCATCGCTTGAATGCTACAGCCTACATGAGTAATGTTGCTGACCATCTCCTCCCGTTATGACCACAGTGAATCCATAATGCAATGGCTTGTTCACTGGAACAATGTCACATGTCACAAAGCTCAAACCATCTCAAACATTTTTTGACCATGACTGCAAGTTCACTATACTATGAAGTCCTCCACAGTCAACCAGATCTCAGTCTAGTAGAGCACTTTTGCATCATGGATGTGCAACCAACAAATCTATCAAGTCAATATGGAGCAGAATCTCTGAGGAATGTTTACAGTACATTTTGAACCAATGCATCACAGAATCAGGTCAGTTCTGAAAGCAAAAGTGGTTCAAACACCACATGTGGTCATCAGATGTATTTCTGTGGAATGGATTCAGTCAGAAATTATGAATATAAAATATGTTCACATGTTAATTATAATAATTATAACATTTGTTATTTCTGTACAAAACAACATTAGGCTTAGTGGTTCTTGCTTTGGGCGTAAATATATCATGCCCAAAGAAATATAGAACATAATAGAACAAATATATATATGTATGAAGAATTTGATTGCAAAACGCGATAAACGCCATTTTTTGACATTTGGATTTTATGATTGGTAATCACTGTTCAGATGTTCCTTATCTATGTGTGAATTGCTGCCATTTAAGAATGAACATTTTAGGCCTACTACAAAATGTATTTTTTTCACAAAACGCGATATCTGCCAGATCAGTTTCTTTACAAAGTGCGATAAAACACCTGGGAGGAGAGTCACCACCGGCGAAGTGCTCTGAGTTTGCTCATTGATTTAACGATAATATCAAAACAAAAAAAAACATATGTTTTTAAAAAGAGGATTCACTAGGCTAACTAAAAACGTTTGCCATTTAATTGTTTATACTGTAGGCGAGCTGTCAGTCACAGGCTACGTCCGTCTGTCAGTCAGAGAATCAAAGCTTCAGAGTCGAGCAAACCTCACAGATTTTGATGACGGGTTGGAGCCGGTCATTCCAGCTGCATAATAATAATAATGATAATGTTATTATTATTATTATTATTATTATTATTATTATTATTATTATTATTATGCAGCTGGAATGACTGCCCTGGATTACTGGCACACGCCAGCATTATGTTTTTGAATATTATGAATATTTAAGATCTATTGATAAATTATTGTTAATTTTCCCACTGATGATCCAAAAGATTTCTTCAAATGCCACAGTGAAGCCTGCTTAAAGCCACTGGTGCCCCAGCAAAAAAAAAAAAAGAAAAGTTATGTCATATTGTGTACGTGGCCAAAACTAACTAACTCAGAATCTTATAATTAATAATCAATCTTTGTATATACTGTTCCATATAGTTTTTATTAATTTTAATCAATTTAGGATGTTTGACAATGTTAAGATAAATATGCTGCATTTTGGCATGCTTTTTGACTTAATTATGAACTATTTATGGAAATAAATTTCAATAAAAAATCCTGGATTTGAAGAATATGTGTCCCTGGCCTTCACTGAGCTCAAGTAATAGTTTAACGTACAGAAATTGTGAATACACTTGACTGCTGATGTCTTCAATAATGTCAAATAACCAACATTTCTCAAAATGAATATATCTCGTTTTGCAACGAAACTCATATATATATTGCTTTTGCAGTCAGAATTGCTTTCAGAAATAATCAGAAGATGCTTTAATAAAACTATCACCTGTGTTTATTCTCTCCTCAATTAAGTGGTCCCACAATTGCATATTTGTAATTATTTCATGATAATACCAATAATAAATATATTAAATAAAGCACATTAGTCTTTTGGTTAGTGTTTTGACTCAAATGCTTTTAAAATACACCACAACTGTCTTATAAATAGCACACTGACTGAAATAGGCACCGAATTCAAACAGCAAAGATGATGAACAAAGGAATAATCCTTTCCTACATACATAATCCAGTCTAACGCCGCTGTAGCATATTTCATTTCCCATCCCATGCATTTCTTTGCATTCTTGCATTTGCATGAATTAACTGCACACACACACGCGCGCGCGCACTCATTCACTCACGCACGCGCATGCACACACACACACACACATACACACTCCAAATCTATAATTGCATCCATGCACACGAGCAGCAGCAGCAGCACTGACACTGGAAAGGTATCCGGGCGCGTGCGGGGAGGGGGACATTATTCTACATCACATCACACGCGGCGTTACATGGCGTCTTTCTCAGCGACGCACTTGCTCCGTTTCTGACCCACAGGATATGTGCATGTTTTGACTCGCACGCGCCGATCTGATGTCTGTCACCATTGCGGACCCATCGCAACATGCAGTGATGCTCTGACTCGAAGGCTATGGGTTCAGGTGCATCCTCTCCAAATATTGCCGTCGTCCGAGGTCTTTCGGCACCATTCCGATATGCGAAGTGTGTGTGGGATGTAAATAAGAGAAGCGCATGATGCGGCTTTCCCTCGAGGATGTTTGCTGATGGAGAGGTGAGACAAACGATTTACCGATATGAAGGTTATACCTGTGTGCTTTGCATTTCGTGCACGACACGAGCACGGGTTTTAAATATCATATCATTTTTCCATTCATCTCTTAAGGGATTTTTGAGTTATAATAATTAAACACGACTCGAGCGTAGGGACATTGGTTCTCACGGGATGCTTCATGCGTCCTTTTTGGATAGATACGATGCGGCTTTGCTTAAAATAGACAAAGCGGTCGAGATGTATAAGAGGGAGAGAGAGGGAAGGAGAGAGAGAGGGAGCATGGCATATTTAAGAAAAGCCATATTTCGTGTTGATGTGACAGTGTGTTTTAAAATGACCTTCAGCATCCCTGGCGAAAGCACATCACCTTGCACGGTACACGTTCATTTGGGATGCTTTTAGATGCGCGTTCATTAAATATATTAACATGATGTCGCTGATGGGAGAGACGCGAGTTTTGCGTGTAGCCTGTTAAATAATCCACACAAATGCTTCATATTTAATTGTTTTGCATCTTCTTCTTTTCATCTTCTCGTCCTTCGTGCACATCTTCTATATTTATTAGACGTGAACACTGGAGCAGTACCAGCATGCAACTCTGTGTCCCAAATACATCACAATACATTTGATACAAAAAAGGCTTTCTTTCTTAAAGACTGCCGGAAAGATGCAACCTTGTTGATCTATCTGTTGACTGTATTGGTGTAACGGTATGAAAATTTCATATCAGGACTATATTGTAACCAAAATGATCACGGTTATCATGCAATGGTTTTGTTAAATTACCTGACAAAATATGCTAAATGACAAAAATATGTTCAATTACTAAATGTTAGTTTATTTACACGCTTGTTCCACCAAGTTTGGTTTCTAAAAATGAAAAAACGACAACTAAAATTTGCGGCTTCATGCAATTTTGTGACAAACAACATAAACATGGATTGTTGCATTTTGGATTTGTTTACATATGTTTGTATTGTTTTATGTGCATAGTTTTTTTGTGTGTGTGTGTTTTTATAGGTAATTTAAGGTTTTGTTAAATTTGCACTTGAAAAGCTTCTTCACAAGGATCCATGTTTGCGTTATATTTCACAATATTCCATAAAGCTGCTTTACAAAAGCCGAAAGGGGTTGTGTGATTTGATTTAATTTCAATGTTTCAATTGCATTTTGATTCGCAATTTAATTTTGTGAATCAGGCTTCAGCTCCGTATTCATAAGAGTGTGCAGCACACACTTTAAATCAAAGGAATACAACATACTGTATATATACTGTAAATATATAAATGTATTAACTCTCTATAAACATGCACTTACATTGCAGCCTTTCTCAGTTAGCTATTTGTGATGTTACAGGATTTATCATGCTTCATCAAAATCACGATAATCAATCACGGTTTAAATGATAATAAAAATTTCAATGGTCACAGCCACATCACCCTGCAGCCCAAGACTGGGTACTCATTGAAGATAAGCAGGGCTGAGCCTGGTCTGTACCTGAATGGGAGACCACATGAAAAAACTAGGTAGATGTTAGAAGTGGTGTTAGTGAGGCCAGCAGGGGATGCTCAACCTGTTTTCTGTGTAAGTCCTAATGCCCCAGTATAGTGAAGAGGACACTATGCTGACATTAAGCGCTGTCTTTCGGATGACTCTCTGTGGCCTTTTAAAATCTCATGGCACTTCTTGTAAAGAGTAGGGGTGTAAACTCAGGCCCGTTTACACTAGTGCATTTAGTTTTAATACGGCGTTTTAGCATGAAAACGATCCGCGTCCACACTAGCATTTCACTCAGCGTTTCTGAACATATCTCCGTCCACACTACTCCACCAACAACGCATATCACGTGACCATTCGCGCACTCTGGGCATGCGCGTTCAAGTATAAACAGGAAGCATGTGTCTCGCTCGGCATTCTAAATACGCCGCTCAAAACGTGAGCGATTAGCGAGTACTCGAACAATAACTTGCCTCTTGCGAATATATGCAGCTGTTGTAGTAAAAAAGGCAGAGTTTAACTGCACAATAGCACCTAAAACGGACAATAGTGCAGTCAACGATGCTCCCATTTCTGTGTCCAGCAGCTACGTCTCCGTTTTCAGAAGCCTCCGTTTCCCCCATCCACACTGAGACGGAGCAGCAGCATTTTAGAATGAAAACGTCCTCTCCAGCATTTCCAAAATTCTCCGTTTTGGGGGCTCGAAAACTCCGGCATAGTGTGGACGGATGGCGTAACAGTAGCAAAACTTATGTGTTTTAAAACGAAAACGCATAAGTGTAAATGGGGCCTCAGTGTCCTAGCCTTGACCCTTACCCATCATGGCCTCCCAATAATCCTCATCCACTCAATTGGGTGTATCAGTGTATCTCCACTCCACCGTATAGCTGGTGTGCGCACTGGCGCCATTGTTCTGTGTCTGCTATCGCATCATCCAAGTGGATGCTGCACACTGGTGGTGGTGTGGAGAGACCCCCATGATGATGAAGAGCTCTGGGTATATGGTCATACACAATAAATGCGCTATATAAATACACATTTATCAAAAAATGTAATGTGGTTTCACTTGAAACTGGTAATATCGACAACACTATTGCTGACTTTAACAGGATCACACATTTAAATCAGGAATTTTGAAATGAGATGGACCACAGTGTTTCTATCGAACTAAAATACACTGATTTACCATATATTAGCTGGGATGTCAGATCAGAGTAAGTTTGAGATTAAGCAGGTGTTTGTACAGCATACATAACATGACATATCTTATGATAATCCTCATACAGTGGCACTACACGATGCTTTGCTAAAATTACAGTACAATCGTGATTTTTTCCGACCTCACAATGATGATGTGCCTTTTTCCTACATTATATAAAAACATTGGAAAGTATAGTGCAGGTACAAAAGGCCTATTCACATGTGACTAGCTTTCAAAACCTAGTTACTATTCAGATGGGACTAACATGTTTATTACAGAGATGAGAGGTCTGCTTTCTACATCCAGACATCATGTGCACTGTTTGCATTGCATCTTGTTTTACAGAACTGGCTGCTTATAATGAACCCGCTTGATTAAAAATGTGATTATCACTAATATTAGTTATATAATAAAAGTGTAGTAATCAGGTGAACTGATTTCCATTAATATAATCACAGTTTACTACAAATACCATGGTTAAACTATTATTAGAAAACAAAAGCATTTACTACAACATTGCTTTTTGGTTTTGATTATCTATTTTCAGAAAAAACATGTTTCATTTTCATTAAGCTACCCTTTAATTTTGTCCAGGCTAGTTTCATTAGTTTGCCTTTTTTCAGTTGAACCATGAATGCAATATATGGTATTCATTAATTTATCTTCAATCATTTTTGATTAATCAATACTTTTTTTGGAGGGGTGGTACGGTGTCTCAGTGGTTAGCACTGTTGCCTCACAGTAAGAAGGTCACTGGTTCGAGTCCCGGTTTTCTCCAGGTGCTTTGGTTTCCCCCACAGTCCAAAGGCATGCGCTGTAAGTGAATTGGGTAAATCTTACAAAATTGGTTGTACTGTATTAATGTGTGTGGATTCGAGCTTGGGTGTTTCTCAGCACTAGTTTGTGACTGGAAGGGCACACGCTGCGTAAAACATATGCTGGAATAGTTTGCGGTTCATTCTGCTGTGGTGACCTCTAATAAATAAGAGACTAAGCTGAAGGAAAATGAATGAATGAATTACTTTCATTTCAGTGACCACTGTAGTTTTTTTTCTTCAATGGAATTTGGTCCACATCTGTATGTAAGGAAAAAATCTCACCTGTTTTAAAAGATTACATGATCTGGCTCTTGATTTATGTTTTCCCACTCATAAAAACAACTTTGTGGTAAGCTCACTTCTTAAATACATCTAATCCAATATGACTTCATTTATTCATTCATTCATTTTCTTTTTGACTAAGTTCCTTTATTAATCCGGGGTCGCCACAGCGGAATGAACCGCCAACTTATCCAGCATATGTTTTACACAGCAGATATGACTTGAATGCACCATTAATTATTCTATTTCTTCACCAAGAAGCAAACACAACAACATCCATGATGGCAGCCAGCAAAAAAATGTGTGAAAATATTTCACACTGGCCAAAACATACAAGAAAAAGTTATTTACTTTGGAATTACAACAGATGTTGCATGATAAAATACAAACTTGACAGATTTAGAGGTAATTAGGGCTGCACAATATCAGAAAAATCTGATATTGCAATGTTTTAATTTTAAATCTGCGATATGTACACCGTTTCACAAGATTGTTTGATTTTGATAGTTTTCTGGGGAGTCTAACAGTTTTCAGGTAAAGAGATTGAATAACCACATTCGAAACTATTTTTTCTTACTTTGTTTTGTTTTGTTTCCAGTCCAAATATTTAAAAAAAAATAAGTGGTAGCACTTTATAATAACTACACGCTATGAATCATCTATTAAGCATTAGCAAATAGTGAATTCATTATTTTTTTTTAAGCATTAACTCTGCATTAATAAACGTTAGTAAGCAGTTTATAGCTGCAGCTACAAATGCTCTATTCTTGACTAATAAGTGCATTTATAATGTCCTTAATAATTGTGTTTTCATACTTTGTTACTGATGAATTTTTCATGACTAAATTAAGTATCGCATTATTTACAAACCATTTGTATTTAAGAGTAGTTGGTGGTTTTTAAGATCATTCAGAATGAGTTAGTAAACGATCAATAAACTATTCAAATCAACATTTATATATTGTATTATTCAGGCATATAGTAATGGTTACTATGTATGTTAATAAATGCTTTATTAACTCAACTTCATCCAGTTTTGTGACCTAATCTAAAGTGAGGACTATTCATGCTTTATAAATCCCTTATAAATGATTATTAAAGGCTTAATATCAACTGAAAAATACATCTTTGCAATCCTGTCAAAATAATAAAATTACTGTAAAGTTTAAACATTGCTGAATAACAGGAGTGTCAAAACACAACATAAAATTGGATAAAAAAACAATAAAATATAACAGTATATTATGATACATCATTTTTAAGTTATTAAGTGATGTTTAAACTGTACAGTAATTTTATTGAAGATATGGTTGCAAAGATTTTTTTTCATTTGATACAGTTTTGTTTGTGTACAGTTGAAGTGAGAATTATTTGCCCCCCTTTGATTTTTTTTTAATGATTTTTAAAAAATATTTCCCAAATGATGTTTAACTGATAATATTTCTGATAATATTTTTATTTTCTGGAGAAAGTAATAATTCTGACTTCAACTGTATATTCAAATTAATAGACATTAATAAAGTCGTCTATGTTCTTTTTCCCTGTTTGGAATAAAACTGAGCCTTTAATAGTCATTTATAAGGGATTTATAAAGCATGAATATTCCTCACTTTAGATTAGGTCACAAAACTGGATGAAGTTGAGTTAATAAAACATTTATTAACATACAAATTAACTATTAAAATATGCCTCAATAATGCAATATATAAATAATTATTTGAATAAATTATTAATCGTTTACTAACTCATTATGGATGATCGTTAAAAACCACCAACTATTCTTAAATAACTAGTTTGTAAATAATGCGATACTTAATTTAGTAATGAATAATAAACCCCTAACAAAGTATGAAAACACAATTATTAAGGACATTATAAATGCACTTATTAGTCAAAAATAGAGCATTTGTAGCTGCAGGTATAAACTGCTTACTAACGTTTATTAATGCAGAGTTAATGCTTAACAAATAATGAATTCACTATTTGCTAATGCTTAATAGATGATTCATAGCGTGTAGTTATTATAAAGTGCTACCAAATAAGTTTTTAGAGCAAGTAAAAATAAATAGATTTTACCATCAGAAGTCATCAGTCACAATAAAGTGATTTCCCCTTAAAACAAGCTAAATTATCTGCTAGTGGGGTGAGTGAAATAATCTGATTTTCATATTGAAATATATATTTGGAAGATATTTGGACTAGAAACAAGACAAAAATTCTAAGTACAATTTTTTTTTTTTTTGCATAAATCATGAGTGATTATAAACAATTCTGTAGCTCCTGGTCAGCTATTCAGACTGGACATTGCATATCTTTGCGATATGACTAATGTGGATGTGCACATTGCGATATTAATGTTAAAACGACATATTGTGAAGCCCTAGTGGGAATTAAAAACCACAAAACACATCTGTGAAACAGATTTTGTCTGTGAAAACTCATCCTGTCTAAATGTAAAGAGTAAAATCAAAGACCGGTTTTGAATAAGATCAAGGTCTGGGATTGGATTCATTGCTCACATTGACTCAAATTCTTTCATTTACCATTCGGCAAAGAATAAACCTTTAAAAAATGTATCTCATTTAGTCCCATGGACTGGTTGTCAGTCTGAATAGCCCATTGCAGCTTTGGCTTTTTGTATATACTTCTAGCAAAAAAAATCATTACCCACTAGGAAACAGGATATTCAATGCCAAACACTACACAAACTAAAAGACTCTCCCTCAGGACCATTAAATCCCCCCGCAGGGCCTTTAAACAGCTGATTATTGGCAAGTTTCTAAACGTAGCGAAATGTAACATGTATTAGCAGTAATTATATTCTATTATGTGCTAGATGTGACCGATGTTTGATTTAACAGGTGTGTAATCTATTTCCCAGAAGCCTCATCTGTGGCCCCGGATCATTTACAGAGAGCTTTCTCTGTGATATAAGATGATTGAGTCACAAATGCACTGATAAACCTTTTAAAGAGCTCTTACACGTGTCCACGCGTGGATTAATGGCAAATGGACACTGCGGAGATGAAACTAAGCTCATTTCTCAACCTAGCGTAGTGTAAAACGCGTGTGTAAAACCCCACAGGCGGTAAGCATTATGAATATAAGATGTATGAGCAGAGGTGGGTTAGATAGGGAATATTTCAGGAGCTGGAACACTGACTTAGTAAGAATCCTGTATATACTGTATGTAACATCATTTTCATTTTCATTGTCATGTTTTTGTTTTGTTTGTTTGTTTGTTTACTCACTGAAACTCATATTTTATTCATTTTCAGCCCACACTGTTATGAAAAATCTGTAAAATTTTCAGCAGCTGTGGTTGCCAGAATGTTACTGTTAAAAAAACAGTAAAAAAAAGTCAAATAATTTTCTTAATTGTACTGTAAACTACCGTATTTCATTAATTTATAGTACTATACGAGTACAAACATTTACTCGCCATACCTTTTCTTACACAGGCAAAAACACAACCATACGCAGGTGCTCATGAGAAAGTCATATGATGAACAAAAGTTTATCACAGACAATTTAGAAGATGCTTGGTGACAAGACCAATGGAATACATTTGAAATAATGCATTTTATGAAATCCAACCTGAAATCTCACACCGAATTTAAGACTCGATTTGATCAAGTGGTTTTTACCAGATGTTGTATTGGACATACAAGACTAACCCAGGGTTTTTTGTTCCAATGTTTGTACATTACAATTCCTTCTCCGATAAAACACATTTTACTGGACTGCCCCGCTCTTAATGATTCCAGAAGACTTTTTCATGAAATGAACACTCTTAAGGACATTTTTAGCAAAGTGACACCAGAAAAGATTTTAGAATTTGTATCATTCATTCATTCATTTTCTTTTCGGCTTAGTCCCTTTATTAATCCGGGGTCGCCAAAGCGGAATGAACCGCCAACTTATTCGGCATTTGTTTTACGCAGCGGACGCCCTTCCAGCCACAACCCATCTCTGGGAAACACATTCATACATTCTCATTCACACACATACACTATGGACAATTTAGCTTACCCAATTCACCTGTAGCGCATGTCTTTGGACTGTGGGGGAAACCGGAGCACCCGGAGGAAACCCACGCAACCACGGGGAGAACATGCAAACTCCACACAGAAATGCCAACTGGCCCAACCGGGACATGCCCCAACCGGGGATCGAACCAGCGACCTTCTTGCTGTGAGGCGAACGTGCTACTCACGCGCCACCGTGGCGCCCTAGAATTTGTATCATGTGTTAAAATAAAAAACTTATTTAATATATGTATTCATTTGTTTGTTCATTTTTAATTATATATTTATTATTGGAATGTTCCTGCCATGAAAATAGCCTTGGTTGCTGACATGGCATTAAAAAAGAAAAAAAAAAAAACATACCTACAGGTGCTCCGTGTCATTCACATGTAACTGCTAACACCATCACATATAGTAACACGCATAAAATATTAATAATTGAATAAACATTATTTATCAAACTTAGATGTAATAAAACTGTAATGTACAAAACTGATGAGAACCCCCCCAAAAAGAACCATAGTAATGTCATCAAAAAGGGTGTCATGTAGGGAATTCTGGGCAAGTCAATTCATGGTTATTACCATATATATTTAGGAAACGAGCTGTTAACTAGGTTACAGATTTTTACCGTAGGATTTTTACAAATTTTTTTTACCGTAGACATTACATTATTTTTCATAGTCACACAATGTAAAAGTTAAAGGTCCCAAGAAGTGCTTTGAAATATGCATTTTTATTTTATGTTTGAAATACTCATAACCGAAACATGAAGAGAGGATGGGATATGGTGTAGTTCCTCCCCTTTAAAAAAAAAAAAAAAACAGCCAATAGCATTTTGTTTTATCACCGTTCTGCCAGTGACATTGGTTGAGCTTAAGTGCATCAAATGATAAGCAAATGCGAAGTGTCTTGATAGGGGTGGGGCATGTCAGATACTATACAGCACTTGACTGGTTATGATGTGATGAGAAACTGTAGTGTGTGGTGACGTGGATAAAATTGTTGATCCGTTTATGCAGAAGTGACAAACTATACAAGCCTTACAAGTTGATATCAGTTTTATATCTTCTAAACATGACTTTTGTCACTGTTTTGGTGCACTCTAGCAAACTAACATACTTTATTTTAATTTCATGGGACCTTTAATGTGATAATTCACCCAAAAAATTACATTAACTGTTCATTTGCTCACCCTCAGACCATCAAATAACATTAAAGAAGATTGTTCGCTTAAACTGTGGTCCTTAATGATTCATATAATGGAAGTCAAATGGCTTTTAGAGTAAAAAAACAACAAACAAACAAAAATAAATATAGGTAAAACAAAATGAATGCCTGTGGCTCCTGGTATACATTAAGGTCTTATGAATGATATTATAGGTAATAATAATAATAATAATAATAATAATAATAATAATAATTCCTTACATTTATATAGCGCTTTTCTACACACTCAAGTGTATTACACGTTTTTGGGGGAATCTCCACCACCAGTGTGCAACATCCACCAATGGCATTTTGCACTAGACCACACACTACTAGTGATGAAGACAATTATAATATGATGATATGAGGCCATGATGGACAGAGTCCAGTGGGCAAATTTGGATGCCTAGGATTTTAAATGAGTCAGAACCTCTGACCTCTCACCCGAAAGACTGAGCAGTATAGAGAAACCTTCAATATACTGGAGCGTTAGGCCCCACACAGACTGCAGGTTGAGCGCCCCCTGCTGGTCCCACTAACACCACTTCAGGCACCAATCACCTGATATCCCATCCAGGTACTGACCGGGTGCAGCTTCAGTGGGCCACCATGTGAGAGTCGCAGAGAGCTAGCTGCTGTAAATGTTGTAAATAATGTTCAGTTTCTTTGCACAGACCAATTGTTTTAGTGGAGCCACAGATATTAATTTTGTTTTAAGACGTGCAGAGTGTTTTGAAAGTTGGAACCATATTAAATGTTGGTAAAACGGTTAATTATAAAGAGCCCCAATTATACAATAAAAAGGGTCATATTTTGGTTTTGGGGGTCTCCAACAGCAGGCTAATATGCATGCATGGTCAAAAAACACTTTCATTGTCTTATAATATGCATTTATTTTTACCTCATTATCCCAGCGACTCCTATATGAATCCAAAACCCCTTCTTAGCGCGATGCTAAACTGAGCTGATTGGACCGATGACCCAGTCTGTTGCGATTGGTCGACATCATTCAGCACGAGAGAATGCCCACCACGGCTTATCAATATTGAAGTAGTCATAGTGTGTGCGTGAGCATATCTGCCAACACTCGTTTTTATCAGGAGTCGCCCGTATTTCAGACACCTCACCCCAGAAACTAACCCCCCGGTCTCCCAACATATTACTCTATTCTCAACTATAAGAAAAACATACATGCAGTATTAATGCACATACCGGCAAAAGCTGAACCATTATGAAACAGGACCACCACACGTGTGTAGGAGAGCTAATGTAGCCATAGCAACGACAAACAGCAGTGAAACGCAAGCTCACAAACGCATTTTAATCCGTAAACCAAGCGACACACGTCGCGTTTACAACGTGCTTTTAGACGCGATATGAGAATACAAGTTAACCAGATACACTACAAGCGGTTACAAGTTACAAAACACAATTAAGTGCATAATTTACAAGCTAGAGAAAACAATGAGGCAACCGTTTTAATCGCAATTACTCAACAGTTGTTGGACAGCAGGCCAGATTCACCGTCAGGCCACCGGGAAATCCCTATGGCCAGTCCGCCCCTGCATACATCAGTAGTCTTTTCTGATCCTTCCTTTAACAAACGGTCGACGAATCCTCCGTTGTAAGCGTTTAGATTTCAGAAGCACTCCTCAGAGGGAACACAACACAAGGCTGGGCTATAATGCTGTATTTCTGCAGAAATAAACCTCAACCACTGACTCTTCACAGTCTCATCTCTGGTTCATCTGCACACTTCCAATAATATCCAGCCGAGCACAGTGCTCTTCTCTGTGTTGCCAGATGTAGCTGACTGACTCCAGTCCAAACCCTATCCAAAAGGTTTTTACCTGCACAATCAAATTCAAAACCGCCCAATCTGGCAACTTTTGCTTGTGCTGTTGCTTGTGGGCAGGGTTGGGGGTTTTGGATCTGCGCGTGTACAAATGGGCGGGGCTTATGTTTCGTGTTCACGTCATGCTGAAATGGCTAAAGACTCGAAAGCACAGCGACCCGTTTGAGGAACTATGAGTCCAATGCTATCTCACGGGCAATTCGTAACTTTTTAAAACGTGGCTAATTCGTATGAATTTGTACAATGTAATTCGTACAATTCAGTACGATTAGCTCATCAACCAATGACGGTTGTGTTTAGGAGTGGTGTGAGGTGCAACGCCTCCTTTTTTAAATCGTACATTTTCGTACGACTGAACTCGTATGAATTCGTACGAATTAGCCACTAAACTGCCAAAACGTAAAATACTTATGTTTTCTCGTGAGATCAGGCTGTGTGACTCGACTCTTTTATAGATGAATCAATAGTTTTATACACTGTGCACTTTCAGATTTAAGCCTTAGCTGGACATTCGACTTCACTTAGAGCTGTGTTACACGCTGCATGAAGCTCATTTTCCAAAAACCTGTAATAGGGGCTCTTTAACAATATAAAACTACACTTAATTTTAAGGCTTCATTTGAATAAAGTGTGATTTAAATATATGTTCATGATATTTTTCATGCTATATACAGAAATGTCAATTGCTATTGTGATTTTTTGTGAAAGCATGTATATGTTGCTCTGTGTAAGAAAATGCATAAAATAAGACCTTGAATGCATTCATACATAAATGGAACATATTTGCTTTGTGATTCATCTTTGTTTACAATGTGTAATAGACACATCATGCATGGTAGTAATTATTATACAGAAAAATATACCCTATCCTGTCTAAAGGAATCATGAAGGAATAATATTATAACGTTGTTGTAAATGATGTTCAGTTTCTTGAACAGTGATATTTTTACTGTTTTGCCTGTATGTGATTTTTCAACTCTCAAAGTAACGACAGTTTTTTTTTCATTAATCCCCAAGGACCACAGTTTCAACTTTAAAAAATCTTGTCTAATGTTTTATTGAAGAAATAAAAATCTACATCTTACATGGCCCGATGGAGCATAAATCGATAGCAGATTTTAATTTCTGTCCGAACCAATCCTCTAACGGTCATATGCTTGCTTTAACAGACATGCATTTGGATATGTGTGTCAGCGATTGGACACCCAGTCAAACAGAGCAGAATATGATTAAGTTGACGCTGTGAAGATGTTTTTATTGGCAGATGTCCCTGCGCATGTATATTCAGTTCATTAAAGCATACTAAACCAACAGAATATTTCATATTTATTGGCTTCTTAATGTTATATTTATTTATTACATGACGTCAGCTTGTGATAACTTCAAAGCTATTTCAAGCATAAACTGGAACGAGGGAAAAACTGAAATAATAGATTATGGATTCATTTGAATGTGGAAAAGCTAAATGTAATGTTTCCAGATTTTAACACCTTGCCATGGTGAAAATGAGCCATAAACAGGCTCTGTTCTGGTTGTGTTTTCTGTTGTAGGTGCCAGTATTCCCATGCATTAAATTGATTGTCTGCAGGGGTAGATTTAGTGATTTTGGGGCCTTAAGCAATTCCACCCATGGGGCCTAAGTCCTGAAATGCACCCTTTCTACTTTTATTTAATTTTTTATGTATATTGCTTGTTATATCACTTAATCTTACATTTAAAATTAATGCAATCTCTACATTTTAAATGATTCTTATTTTTTATTGAAAAAGAAAATTACAACTAACAATAATACATATGTTTTTTATAAATTTGACTGCTGGACTGCTCCATGATGGATATTTTATTTAGTGATATTATTATTATTACATAACATTACATTATTATAATGATAATATTTTTGAATGTATACTAAATAAGATTTAACTACGCTAAAATTGTATGTGTTTAACTCTCACCATACAAAATATGACAGAAAACGATGTTATAATTAGTTTTTAGATATAATTTATACTTCTAGATATATAAAGGGATGGGGGGTTCATCAGTTGGCATGTCTGTGTGGAGTTTGCATGTTCTCCCCATGTCGGCGTGGGTTTCCCCCACAGTCCAAACACATATAGGTGAGTTGGCTGAGCTAAATTGGCCCTAGTGTATGTGTGTGAATGAGTGTGTATGGATGTTTCCCAGTGATGGGTTGCAGCTGGAAAGGCATCTGCTGCGTAAAACACATGCTGGATAAGGTGGATAAGGTTCATTCTGCTGTGGTGACCCCTGATAAATAAAGGGACTAAGTTTTCATTTAATTCTTAGCTTAGTTTGTCTGTGGATCTGTAGTTTTAAAACACACATAAAAAAAGTACTATTTAATGGTGATTTTGAAGTATAACGTGGTGTATAATTTACTATATATAATATTCATAAAACTCATAATATTTACTATATATGTTTTTTAAGGTTTTTATTTGAATATTTCAAATTTAATATACTGTACACTGTATATAATATACTATATATTTTTTAAATATTTACAACTTTGCTTTAAATATTAAAATATATAATGCTGTAGTATTGAAAATGGTGAACTGTGAAACTAATAAATAATGTAGTATGCTTTAGCTTTGTTACAACAGTAAACTGTGGTTCATTGTAGTGTAGTCAGGGGCGGATTTAGTGATTTGGGGGCTCTAAGCAATTCCAGGTATGAGGCCCATTGAAACTCAAAACACTCTCTTTCTCTATAGAATTGTTGTTTTCTCTCTAGATTCGGGTTTTTGTTTTTTTTTGTAAATAAACTACATGTTAAAAATATATTTTAGGTGGAACCTTCCTAATGCAAAATTAAATACAATAAACTCACAAATAAAAAAAAAACAAGCTAACAAACAATGTACAATGAATTAGCCATACTTGTGATTTGTGATTAGATTTTAATATTGGCATGTACAGTACAAAAGAAATGTTCCACTATTCATGGGTGCGCCTGGTTTAGAATAGAAGTAATAATATTAAAATCTTAATGGTTAGACAGATTTAACAACATATGATAGAAGAATTATAAAATAGCTTGAGCATGATTAATATAGGGGCGGTGGCCTAGTGGGTAGCACGATCGCCTCACAGCAAGAAGGTCGCTGGTTCGAGCCTCGGCTGGGTCAGTTGGCATTTCTGTGTGGAGTTTGCATGTTCTCCCCGTGGTTGCGTGGGTTTCCTCCGGGTGCTCCGGTTTCCCCCACAGTCCAAAGACATGCGGTATAGGTGAATTGGGTGTGCTAAATTGTCCATAGTGTGTTTGTGAGTGTGTATGGATGTTTCCCAGAGATGGGTTGCAGCTGGAAGGGCATCCGCTGCGTAAAACAAATGCTGGATAAGTTGGCGGTTCATTCCGCTGTGGCGACCCCGGATTAATAAAAAGACTGAGCCGAAAAGAAAATGAATGAATTAATGAATGATTGATAATAGGCTTCTTGGCATTGGTTGGGGCCCCTATTTTCCCAGGGCTCTAAGCAGTTGCTTACCTTGCTTATTAGTTAAGTCTGCCCCTGAATGTAGTAGTAGAAAACTACAGCGTTGGGTAATTTGTTAATATTACTATAGTTGTTGTTTTACCAAAGCAATAGAACAGAATAGAATAGAATTGCCACAGACTAATTCAAGTACTTCACTATAGTATGGTTCAAAAACACTGCAGTATTTACTATACAATTTTTTTTCTTGAATGCTTGACATAAACCAGCTGATATTTGACTGTACACCGATTTAATCTATCTTATGTCTATTTTAGACTGACATTCGTCTGGTAATAATAAGAAGAAGCTGGGACAAACAATCATTTTACCTTCTGGATATCAGCAAAACTGTCAGGTACATTTTTACTATATTTTTACATTGTTTACTTTTGTTTTTTTCCTTCAAAGTTCTTAATTTGTTTCATAAACTATTCTGTAACTTCACTGTAAGTGTATTGTATATATAAAATGCCATACCGATATCCTCATTCATTCTACTGTCTGAAAAACTGTCTGATTTCAATGAGCAAACCAGACTGCATTTTCATTCCCGTCCTTGTAGTCTTACAGCACAAATGCCATAGAGATGTAAATGCTAACTTATGTAAAGTCAGGAATTTCTCTGCTCATTAAAAGTTATGCAAACCTTCAATACAGTAGCATATTGTATATGTACCACTAATGTATTGCAAACGTCAATTCTCATTCTGCAGTCTGAATAGAAATTAGTGTTTGTTTAAGGTATGCGAAAGTAACTTTCCAATCAGTGATTGAAAGTGATTTTGTAATTATGTTGTGCTGAGCAATGTTTTTGCTTGTACAGTCACTTACTGTACTGTAGATCTATTGTACATCCATTGT
>CAIGQQ010033471.1:878552-888607 GCA_903798035.1 Danio albolineatus | reverse complement strand
TATTAATATTAACAGCGGTTATACATAAATGGACCATATTTTGTGTCGACATTCATCTTTGTTTACAATCCATCATGACGCAGTAATAATTAATATACAGAAGTATATCCTATTCTGTCTGACGGATACTTTGCACATACTGTAGGGTCATTTTAGGTCAAAGAATTGTCTGTCGGCGCTGGTTGGGAATACTAAATATAGTTGCTGAAAACACTTCCAGTGGCTTCACCGACTGACAGATTACACAGCTAGGGAAAAATGTAACAGACCACTGTTTCTCTGGAATTACTAGATTTATTAGGTATGGCTTTGAGTAAAATGGCTAATTTTGTTTGATTCTGTAACAGTTTGATAACAATTATTTCAATTTTCCAATAATACTATTGACATTTAGGTGTTTTTTTTCCAAAGTGACAATTTGTGAAAATCCAAATTATTTAGTATTTGTTGTGTTTGAAAATCAGGGTTATTCCATCAAATATAGATTTGTTATTTAGAAAATAATAATATAGAAATAAAACAGAAAATAAAAGTTGTCTAAGAAATAATATAAACATGCCTGATAACAGAACTTTTTGTGTATAATGTTAAGACCAAAAAGAGCTTTACATGATAACATTTTTATTTGAAAGTTGGATATCATGAAAGAAATATCATTAGTAGTTACAATAAAAATTGTTAAACTGAATCACATAACTAAGTCATATACCTCAGAAATAATAATAAAATAAAAATAAAGAAATAAACATACGGGGGCGGTACCTGTTCAAAAAGTAGCTTTTTGTACCATACAGGTGAACATTAGTACCTTTAGGGTTCACTTTTGTACCTTTAATGTATTATGCGGTACACATTTGTGCTTTTAAGGTATCAATATGTACCTTTAAAGTCCCAGAGAAATCAAAACTAACCATATTGATTTTGTTAGCTCACTTTGCTAGTTTTGTGGTGAATAATTAATCTGTGCATGTCATTAAAGGGGTGGTCCACTACGATATCATATTTTAAACTTCAGCTGAAGTGTAATGCAGCTGTGTGAACATAAACAACATCTCTAAATGTAATACGTTCAAAGTTTAATGCAAGGGGAGACATTGGCTTTTACAGAGTTAGCTTAGCAAAGGCTACAGTGAATGAACTTTGGAGACTACAAAAAATACGTCCGGGCTAGTGAGATCACAAGGGCTTCCGGTTACACGGATTTATCATGCATACATTTTTTTCCCCAATAGTCTACAGAACAAACAATCATTATAAAGTAACTTGCCTATTTACCCTAACCTGCCCAGTTAACATAATTAACCTAGCTAAGCCTTTAAATGTCCCTTTAAGATGCATAGAAGTGTCTTGAAAAATGTCTAGTAAAATATTATTTAGTGTCATCATGACAAAGATAAAATAAATCAGTGATTAGAGATGAGTTATTCAAACTATTATGTTTAGAAATGTGATGAAAACATCTTCTCTCCGTTAAACAGAAATTGGGGGAAAAATAAACAGGGGGGGTTTGCCCATGTAATCTTTGATTGAAATCTGAAAATGCACTTTCTGTTTTATTTAAGTTTAATAATCAGATTACGTGATTTCGAGGTAATGGGCGTGGCTAACCTTTAACCACGCCCCTCCAACTGTCAGTTTTGACAACAAACAGTAATGGTGAGGAGGAGGTGTCTGTTAGGTTGTATTAACTCTTCTAAAACCCCTTTCCCGATCTTTCTGAATGAAATGCCTACTTTACTTCATCTAATCAGCTCGCAGTAGAACAAAATAGGCCACGCCCACTGTTTTTAAATTTAATATTCTGTGTCTCTGCGCCACAATACAAAAAAAATAAATAAATAAATATCGCAGCTTCTGGTTTATGGGGACTTTAAGGACCTGTTAGGAACAAAAATGTACCTTTTGAAAAGGTGACAGATTTTTACCTTTATTTCTGTACTGTGAATCGTTTACAATAGCTGTAAATTTGAACCAGACACTTATTCTGAGGAAGAAGAAGATTACTGAATTATACAGGGCCATCACTGTATCAGAACGGCAGTGACTTTTAAGTGTTGCTCTCTTTAGTGCTGGACACATAATGGTAATTGATATTATTAGCCTTTGGCTTGCTATCAGACAGCTTACAATGTGTTGCTAATGTCACACAAACCATGCTTTTCTTTGCAATCTTATTCAGATATGCTTTGAAAATCTTAGAAAGTCTGATTGAAGAAGATAATGATAATAATAAGTAGAAGAAAAGCCTCAGCCCACAAGCTGAAGTGATTGGTTTCAAGGTTGTGACAGTAGTAAACAACTGTGTTTTCAAACTGCATTTTTAGGATGCAGAGGTATTGAGATGCAGATCCACAACCTCAGAGTTCACAACAGTGTTGTTATGTCCATCATAAGAGGTTTATAATTTGTTGTTGAAATGTACAGTTGAACACTGCATTATTATCCCCCTATATATTTTTCCCCAATTTCTGTTTAAAGGAAAGTCGATATTTTTCAATAAATTCCTAAACAAAATAGTTTTAATAGCTTGTTTCATATAATTGATTAATTGTTATCTTTGCCATGATGACAGTACATAATATTTTACTAGATATTATTCAAGATACTAGTATTCCACTTAAAGTGCGATTTAAAGTCTTTTAATTATGTTAATTAGGTTAGTAATTAAATTAGGCAAGTTAGTGTAATTAGGAAAGTTAGGGTAATTAGGTATGTTGTTGTATAACAGTGGATAATCTGTTCACGATCGAAAATAAATGTTGATTAAGGGGGCTAATAATATTAACCTTCAAATATTAAAAAAATATTAAAACTGCTTTTATTCTAGCCAAAATAAAACAAATAAAACTTTTCTCAGAAGAAAAATTATTATAGGAAATACAGTAAAAATGTCCTTGCTCTGTTAAAAATTATTTGGAAAATATTTGAAAAAGAAATTGCTTTTATAAGGATAGATTGCCATTGCATGTACTAACTCAAACCCTCTTGTATTTCACCTTCCTGCCTTTATCTTCTTCCCACCTAAAGGCCAGAGTATGCCATCTCCACCAACTTACAGGATTCTACGACCCCTCCTGCTCAGTATCTTTCTGCTGGGATGCTTCGTGACTCTGTTTTTAATGTACATTAAACCATCCACAAGCTGGCTGTCTGGCCCCGTCGAGTCCGAAACCTCCACAGCCCGAGCCAAGAGCCTGCTCTCCACCAGAAGCGACCAGAACCAGACCACCATCCTGGTCTGGCTTTGGCCTTTTGGCGAAACCTACGACCTGAACGTCTGCAGCTCGCTGTTCAGCATCGATGGCTGCTTCATCACAGCCGACCGAAACCTATACAACAAATCGGATGCCGTGGTCATCCATCACAGAGACATCACAAGCGACCTGTCCAACATGCCGCCGGTGTATCGGCCCACGCTGCAAAGGTGGATCTGGATGAACTTTGAGTCGCCGTCGCATTCGTCGCAGTTACCCGGGATTGAAAACTTGTTCAATTTGACTCTAAACTATCGGCAGGACGCTGATATAGAAGTGCCTTACGGATCGATCGTCGCAGCCCAAGGCGAGGAGGATTTTGTGCCGCCAAGCAAAACCAAGCTCATCTGTTGGATCGTCAGCAACTGGAATCCAGATCATGTCCGAGTCAAGTACTACAACGAATTGTACAAGCACATCGAGGTCCATGCGTACGGACAAGCTTTTGGTGAGTACATCTCCGACCAGGACTACTTCCCGACAATCGCGAGCTGTAAATTCTACCTGGCGTTTGAAAACTCCATTCACAAGGACTATATCACGGAGAAACTGTACAACCCACTTTCTGTCGGCACCGTACCAGTGGTTCTCGGACCGCCAAGGGAGAACTATCAAAACTTTGTTCAGGGTAATGCGTTCATTCATGTGGATGATTTCCCGTCCCCAAAAGAGCTGGCTGATTACCTGCTGTTCCTTGACAAAAACGAGGAGCTCTACCTGAAGTACTTTGAGTGGCGCAAACACTTCAAGGTGAAAAAGGCATACTTCTGGGCCGAGCACACATGTTTGGCCTGCGATTACGTCCGAAGGCACAATGAGTACAAGGCTATTAACAATCTTGATAAGTGGTACTGGGGTTAATCCGCACCTGATCCACTGGACCAGCTTATAATGAAAGTTGCTTGACAGGAAGAGGGTCTGTTGCGAGCACTTACAGACTTTTATTTTTGTAAAACAGCCCAAAGTAGATGTACAAATACTTTGTTGTTCGGGTTCATGCATTTAGGAATATGGATGTGAATCATGCATTTTTAAGGTTTACTAAGTACATATTTATTTATTAGGAAGAAGAAAAAAAAAAGGATTTTGACCAAAATGCATTTAAAGGGGTAGTGCACTTATATAAAAAAAAAGAAAATGGTGTTATTTATTCACCTTTGTGTCTTCTGTGGAGCACAAAAGAAGATATTCATGGAAGCAAATCATGCATTTTAAAAATGAATCAGTACTATCTTAAAATGCTGGGTTGTTGCAACTCAGTGTATGGTGAAATATGGATAAACTTAATTGTTGGTGTTAAAAGCAACACAGGCTCATTGTGAAAACGTAGTCCCACGAACGTTTCTGGAGACCGCACATTACGTGGTCAGAGGTGCATATGGCTGTGTTTAAATGAATGCTATGGGGCAGTGTGACACCGCTCCTTTTCGCGCTTACCAGCCGACCGCTTGCCTCCGTGTGGACAACTTTCCAGCTGCAACCAGTTTGTCCCGTTAACTCGCCGTGTCCGTCGGCAGACTTGAGACGCAGAGAGGAGTTGACCGCGACAACTGGGTTCAAGTCTGGTGAGGAGCGGTTCCAGAAAGTAGGTAAGACAAAAACACAATTCAAAAAAGGAAATAAACCAGCAAATAACAGGGTGAGAACGATGTAAAGTCTGAAAATGTATAAAAATGAGACAGGATTTTCTGGATTGCTTTTTTGAAAGTTGTTGTTTGGGTTTAGGAGAGCGTGTGGGTGGGTCAGTCGATAAAATTTTGGTTGGGTTTAGGGGAGGAGGAGGGTGGGTCAGTCGTTTGGTAGGTCAGTCAGTCAGCCAAACAGTCAGCCGACAGCAGCCTCTGGTGGGTTTACGCGCGTGGGCGAACAGCACTCGAGAGAGACATTTGAGATCTCAAAAAGCATGCGCAGCGGCCTCTTGTGGATTCGCGAAAACAAAAAGTGCAAAAAGACGAACCTCCCGGGACAAATTCAGTGGCCTCCAGAAACATACTTAGGACTACGTTCTCAGAATGAGGCTGGGTTGGTTAAAAGTGTAATTTAAATATAATTAAAAAATTAACCCAATGATGGGTTTGTCCAGGTTTGACCCAATTTTGGGTTATGGCAACCCAGTATTAGTAGAGTGTATTTATTTTGAAGGCTGATTTTAGCAAATTTCTTGATTTAAATGCTTTTAAATGAGATAATTTACCCAAAAATGATGAACTAGATGTCCCATTTTGGCATCTGCATCAAAGCATATTTACAACAGATAAGGTCGCTATGTTAATGTTTCAAATTACTTTTTTAAAATAAAATGTAAAATATGGATAAAGTAACTTATTATCATTTAGCAGTTAAACAACAAACGTATTCTAACCTGCACTTATTGTTATATAAAACTGCAAGTGATCATTGAAATGTTGAATATTGGAAATGATTAAAATCTTACAAATGAGTAAAATATATTGGTTTGATGGATAGCAGTAAACTATAAAGCATTAAAATGACAATTAATTAAGTATTTTGCCCCTGTAAGTATATTTTCTAAAAACGCTGGGTTGTTTAAACCCAAAGTTGGGTCAAATATGGACAAACCAACCCAGGCTCATTCTGAAAACATACCCCTATGTACATTTCTGGAGAGCACCAAAGACGTCCCAGGAGGTACGTTTTTTTTTTAAAATTTTTTTTACAGTTTTTGTTTTCACAAATCCACCAGAGGGTGTTGTGTATGCTTTTCGAGATCTCAAATTTCTCTTACGAGTGCCATTCACGCTTGCTGCTTTTCCATAAATCCACCAGAGGCCGCTGTCGACTGACTGACCGATCGACTGACCCACCCTCCTCCTTCCCTAAACCCAACCAATAGCGTTTTCAAAAGCACCGATTGACCAGCATCCACCCTCTTCCTTAAACCCAGCCGAAAGTGTTTCCCAAAAAAAAAATTTGAAAAAGAAAAGCCCTCACAGCAGCCTGATTTTACCACGTTTTCAGATTTAACCACTTTATTTAATCCTATTATTTACTTGTTTATTTGATTTTTTGGCCTTCGTTTTTTGTCTTACCTGCTTTGTGGAACCATTCTTCGCAAGACTTGAACCCCGTCATCGTGGTTAAGTCCACTCTGCGTCTCAAGTCATCTCGAGCCACTGGACAAACTGGTAACAGCAGAAAAACCCTCCACACGGAGGTAAACGGTCAGCTGGTAAGCTCGAAAAGGAACAGCGTCTTAATGCCCTTTAGCATTTGTTTTAAAGACAAAATGCAGCCATACATAATTCTGGCTACATAGTTCATGATCTCCAAAAATGTATATAGGGCTACTTTTTAAGAATGAGCCTATGTTGGGACAAACACAACCATTTGGTTATTTAATTGACAAAACAAATTACCCAGCCTTTGTAAGTAAGCTGCTTTTTATTCAACAAAAGGTGAAATTTCTGCCATCATTCAACATTCCAAACGTCTATAACTTTCTTTCCAGGAATATACTTTGAGAGAAGGTGTTTCAACTGCATTTGCCTATACAATGACGGTCAATAGGATCCAAAATGGCACACTCAAAAGTAATGTTTTTAAGCATTTTTTAATGGCATTCAGCGGAAGAAAGAAAACTTTTTGCATCAATATAACTAAACAAAGAAAAGAATTACTTGCTTCTGGGTGAACTAGCCCTTTAAAATTTCATACACATCATACAAAAAAAGCCCTGTTTATTCAATGTGAAAAACCGAGCACTTTCTAAAACTGAGATTTTTAAGCTTTATTTATATATCATTGGTTATTGTGTAAATGTTAGTGCTAGAGTCATCTATGCAGTGTTTACAGAACTCATGTTGTGCAAAATGTCCATGTACTGTAAATGTAATGTGTATAGTATGTATTTTGAGATGACCTGCCTTTCATTTCTATAATTTTTTGGATTTTTCTTTTGCACTCTCATCATTTACTATGCCAACGGACACCACAGTGACCAATGTGCGTTCGCTACTGAAATACAAACAAGCCGGGAGTCCATCGTTGCTGATAATGTTTTATCGTACTGAATAACTGCTTATAATAAGTACAGTAGCTTCCATGGCTTGGATATGCGATACTGTTGAAGTATCAATGTGTGCTGTGAAATATTTAAATGTTACTTTAGTTTAACAGTGAAGTGTTGAGTCAAGAGCAGGAGGCTAATATACATACAGTCATGTGTGGGTGGTGCCATATTCACAAGAATGCAGACAACTTTTTCCCAAATGTTGCCAAATGATTAGACATGCTCGGATGCACCAGACAAATGAAATCATAATGGGAGAAATATAACGACTCTCTTTCCTAATCCTGAAGTTGCTTGCAACATTTGTTCGCTGCCAAAGTTTTCATTTGTTTTCATACTGGTCTTTTATCTCTGGGATTCACAGCATCACATTTCTCAGCGTGGCTTTCATTTAGTGGTGAAGGACTGTTTTCGTATATGTAAGTCAGGCTAATATTAGATGAGGGCGAAGAACTCTTATTGATCAGTGAGAACAGTTTTTCAGCCGAGCAGATGATACTGTCGTGTTCTTAAAGGCTATTTTGTCTTATTTCCAGTAAAAGCTCTTAACATCCTTAACACAAGATTTTTTTTAACCTCACATGTAATTAGACCACTTTTCTATGATTGGTGTATTGAATAAATCATCCTTAATTTTACAAGTTTGTTTAAAAAGCTTACACAAAAAATGGTAATTCATGATAATTAAATTAAATGTGTTTATTTGGCAGAACATACAAACAAAATGTGCATTTTTTCTCTCATTTTAAATGTAAACTAATACAGAAATCCTTTATAAATTTGACAATTTTACTTGTGTTCAATATTATTAGAGTGTAATTACACAGTATTTATTTACACTGCATTTTTAGCCAAAAATGTACATTTTTAAAAAATGACACCATCATTTTCTTCACAGATTTTTGAAAACATTAACATCAGGCACATGACAATTATGTATGACTAATTGAAAATCAGCAGCCGATTCCAATGTTATCACTCGATTGAATAAACGTTATCAGTGGTTATCAGCTGATAGATTTGGGCCAGTAGGGGCCTTCTGTGCCTACTGGTAGGCTCAAAAGGTTGACATCATCTTACCTTATCACCTTATCAGGCTGTTATCATCTGTGTATAAATGCGTAAGGAGAAGTATTGCATTGTATATTGTTATAAGGTGCTGTGTACAAGTGTGTATGAGAAAGTATTGCACGTTTATTGCACAATAGGAAAACCCTCACAGTAATATAAAAACAGATCTGGATATTAGTATTAGTATAGCTGATTAACCATGTGGATGGATGATAACAGCCTTTTGAGCCTACCAGTATATCTATCAGCTGATAACCACTGATAACGGCCATTCAATAGAGTGATAACATTCAAAGCGAGTGCAGCCACAACAATGATGAACTACAGGACCGTACATACAATACGTGCATATGTGCATAGAGATTTATTACAAAGTAACACCACCTGCTGGTCTGGTATATATCTAATAACAGGAATTTTTCTAGATGCATAAGAATGGAGATCGTCTTATCTGATGATTTGATTACTGGTACTTGAATTAAAAAAAACACACACACACGCACAAAGGAAACTTTTGTGCAATTTTAAGTACATTGTTGTTGTGTAAACATATGCTAAGATATACAGGGTGCGTGAACAGAAAGTATTAAAACTGGTAATAAAGTCCATTTTTCTAATACTGCCTTTCATGGCTGATGCCTGTAAAATCAACACGTGATATACTGTATGATTTACTTCCTGTCGATTTAGACACTGTTTTCATCATGACTCCAGCGGTACTACAAGTCAGAATCATCCAATTTGGCCTAGTTACTTTTCACCCATCCTGTACATTTTATGAATCAAACCATTGCTATCGCAAAACCTCTGGAATGCATGTCAATTTGTACATTGGTGCTGTAAATGATGTATGCTTCTTTCTTAATTGAGTCTTAATTTTTCAAGCAAATACATCTCCTTTTAAAGAAATTAAAAAAAAATTATGTTTGGAAAATAAGACGTACATTTATAAGCATCTTAATTTTTATAAACGCTTTAACTAAGGGATAATGTACATGGAGCCGGTTGTTCAGCTGGATATCCATTATCCAGTAACACTTTATTTCGATGGTCCTTTTGAGTATTAGTAGACTGTCTACTTAATATCTGTTGATACTGACATTCAACAGGCATTTAACTGACTATAAGAAACTTTGCCAGTACATTTCAACTTACACTAACCCTAACCCCAACCCTAACCTAACAGTCTACTTATAATCTAAAGAGAATTAGTTGCAAGGTAACTTAAATTCAACAAACGGACCATCAAAATAAAGTGTGACCCATTATCCTGATTATTACATGACTAATTGCTAAAATAAAACTAAACAATTAGATACAATGCATTGATTTGAGTCGTTATATTGTACTAGCTTTTTAATTATACATCAAGCTTGCAAAAAGCTTAGATACATACACACACACATATATATTAGGGCTGTCCAAGAATTAATCGTGATTAATCACATCCAAAATAAAAGTTTGTTTTGACATAATATGTGTGTGTGTTATATATATTTATTATGTATATGTGATAAACACATTCATAGAAGCCAAAACTATATATAAAAAGTTACATCAAAGTAGTTACATCATATTCAAATGTAAAATTTGTATCATACACATATATTTTTTATATATCTAAATATAAACCAACATTTTATCAAGTATATGCATGTGTGTATTTATATATTCATAATAAAATATACACAGTACACACA
>CAIGQQ010033471.1:782340-878152 GCA_903798035.1 Danio albolineatus | reverse complement strand
TGCATTAGTCAAGCAGCAACATGCTTTTTCAGCAACATATCTCAGGCTGGTAAAAATAGCCCACCAAATCCACTGTATGCTGAATGATGACACCAAAGGGGCATTTTGGTGTGCTGGCCGTCAAATCCCTCGCTGTTGTTATGACCTCTCTGTGCTAATACTTTGGCATTTAGAGTTATCCTTATGAACCCACTAAGGTGACGCAGTCTTAGCCTGCTCCTCAAAACAAAAAGACTGACAGTTGTTCAGAGTAAATGCCAAAAAGTTCCAGTTACTCTATAATCTGATAAGGATATATGCATGTTTTTTTTTTTTTTGCATCTTGTATGTGTCTGTCTATATATAGAGTACTGGAATATAATCAGTGTTTAAATCCATATAAGACAAAGCTTAAGCTAGAGATATTTAAAGATCTGATCAACACAATCCACAACACTGAGAAAATAATGTAGACCATTGAGCAGACTGTATGCAATGCCTTCTTGGGGCTGCCACAATGTAATGAAAACTACTCCTTTCATATCTTCAATCTTTCATCTAACAATCTTGAGAAGGCATGTATAATTGTAACTCAGAAACAAAATCAGTGTTTGTTTTATCTATAACGGACTACCTCAAGCTTCTCCAAGATTTCAAACGAGTAAAAAAATGCATATTGAAGACATTTCAAGGTGATTTAAGTCAACACAGTCACTCATACTGTTAACAGTTTTTGTAAATGACACAGTATTTAACTGTAATATTATATCACTGTAAATTGGAAGTTCATTCTGCTGTGGTGACCTCTGATGAATAAAGGGACTAAGCCGAAGGAAAATGAATAAATGAATGAAATTTAGAGCTGTCAGAGCATACAACGAGGCCCCACAATGCATTTCAAAATTGTGAATAAATAAATAAACTAAAAGCTATGGTTGTTCTTATTTTGATACGAGCATCGGAAATTCCACCGATCCCAAAAAAATCTTAGCGTTGGTATCAGCGAGAAGTTGAACACATAAATTGATCTGTTACTATTTATTCACAGTTTTTTTTTATTTAAACATGATGGTTTCACAAAGACTATAGCTCGCAATAGTATGAAACTGTACATGGCGGGATCAACAACGTTTGGAAGTTTCCTTTAAATAAAGAGAAATGTTTTCAAAAAGAGTCAATGAAATAAAAAGAAGAAAAAAAAAGCTATAAATTATCAAGGTTGTTTTAGATGACCAGTTGTGCTTTTGTAAAACTGAAATGCATTTTATTTAACAAAATTGAGTTTGAGTTTGGACTGTTTTTTTCGGGGTTTAATTTGTGCCGGAACATGCCGGATCCAGGTCCGGCACCTCTGAAATCTGATCCGGCACCTCATTTTACCGATCCCCTTCCTCAGCCGCCCTCCTCTCTGTCCGCTGTTCACTTTCACCTTTTTCCGCGACTCCCCAAACATCTTCACATTCGTCTGCAACACCTCTCCATCCTCTGTTAACATGTCAGCTCCATTACCCCAATCTGTTCCGGGACCTTGCAATTCACAAATTAAGCACTGGTTTTCTTATATTATTCATAGTGTTTTATTAGTTGATTTATTATTAGTTGAACTTTTTATACAGTTATAATGTAAAACTAAAATACACGGTTCAGCTTCACACCATAAAACAGAATACTTCTATAAATTCAGGTATCGGATCAGAATGCGGTATCGGTAGATATCCCAATAGTATCTGGATCAGAGATGCAATGTCAGACACAATGCACCTAATGAAGCTAGTGACATCACTGGGAGGGTTAGGGTTAGCTGAGCCCATTAAAAAGCATTGCATGCAGCTCAGATTGCACCTGCACCAGGTCTGCAGACCCCTCTCCGATATCCTACACCATTTGAATCAGTATCGAGAATGGAAAAAGGGTATCAGAACATCTCTACTAAAACACCCATAAATCACATACTAAAATGGTTTATTATCAGAGATTTTTTACATTGTAATACCAGAGCATCCAAGAACCATTCAGATGAGTTTCGCACAACATGTGAAAATTTACTTTATAACTTGTGAATGCCACAGTAAGCATTTCTGAAGTTTTTGTGTCCTACAGTAACAAGTTAAATCAGCTTTTTCAGCATATCCTGTCACCTTGTCCCGCCAATCCTGCCGGGGCAAAGCTGAGAGAGCGTCTCGGGATCCCTAAAGGGGTGTACGGTTCTGCAAGATCATAGGCTTTGCCATTTTTGCCTCTTTGTCTCCTTGTCCAGCAAGCCTATCTTATTTCCGACTGAGAGCTCTGCGGAGAGTGGCTTGTTGAGCATCTGGGAAAGGCAATCGTCAGCTCAGAGACTCTGAATGCTGTGAGATCACTTATTGCTCTGAAGGCCACCTGATCTCAACCCAATGACTCCACTTATGCTGTCAACACTTTGTTAAGCATCTTAGTCCTGAGTAGAATGTGTGAGAATGAAGTGGTCGAGGAGATTCATGCTCATAATCGGTGTCAAATCAGCAGATTTTACAGCAGATATGTCACAACACGATGAATAGGCTGTTGGTAAGTGCTGTTGTAAAATGGGTTACTGTTTAAGAAGTTTGTTGCAGTAAAAAGATTAAATGTTTGTGAAAAAAAGTGTTTTCTTCTGATTTATTTCTAATTGATTCATTACAATGTTTTACAATAAGGATATTACATTGAAGTAAAAAACCTGAATATATACTGGAAGCTCATTATTTGGGTTTATACCAAGGACGTAAGCATCTTCTGCTTTTTTCTGGGGTGCATTTTACCCCAGACAGCCGAACTGCAAAGTGAATGAACTAATGAAAATTCGCAAGAGCATCTAGATCTGAAGCTCATGGCAGACACGCCCAAGAGAATTGTGCTGATTGACTGAATGTTAGTTCACTCAAATCTAAGTAACACATTGAAAAACAGGCGGAAATATTGGCGCTAGGTTAAAAAAAATGTGGGGGAGTCAGGGGAGACAGAATGACCTGTTTCTAAATGGTCTGTCTCTTGCCCCTGTTTTATACCAGAGTTAATATGAGCAATCTAGACAATATGTAAAACTTCTAAAATTGTCATTGTTAAACTGAAGAGTAGGTTTATCAAAATATTCTGATTGTCATTTAAAATCTTTTGCCACTATCCTTTAAACCACTAGGATTTAGCCATCTGTCAGCAAGACATTTTTGTCCACTGAAAATATAAATCAACGCAGACTATGCGATGATCATTTATTCTTTTGCCTATTGCATATGTATAAGTCACACAAATGTTGTTTTTTCTATTCCTTTTCTGAATATGTTATACTTGAGGAGTGATGACAGTGAAATATTACTATTTATTTTCATAACTATTTTATTTTTAGAAATAATTATGTTGGCTATGAAAAAAAATCCTCTAGTTTTTGACCCCTAAAATGTATGTATGTATATACCTATAGATACATATAATAATTGGTGGGATGTGCAAAGGATACTCAGTTATTGGATAATTATTTCAATTTTGTCAATTTTATCACAAGCTGGACAACAGAGAATTCCTTGAAGCTTAATATTAGTAAGACAAAAACAATGTGCTCATCCTCTATATCAGTGCTTCTCAACTGGTGGGTCGCGAAGGCTGTGGTCAAAAAAACAACAAAAGTTGAATTTTTAGCTTGTTTTGCGTTTACCGGACTTTTATTTTGAAATGCGCGCACGACAACCGATCCCTTTGGAATCGATGTGGAAAGCGTCACGTTGCCGAGCAACACAGAGAGTCAGTTCGTGGAACTGTCGTGATAAGACGCTGAAAAGGAAATTCAGTGAAGTAAGCCTCTCCCAGTTTTCGTGATCTGAGAGTGCGATCAAACCCATCCCATTCAGAACTACGTATTTGTATGAAAGTGGCTTCCTTGGTGCAGTTTGACTCCAAGCAAAGAAACAGGTTGTACATAGAGCAAAATCTAATCTTCGGGTAGCACTGTCTACCATCACCCCTGACTTTGAAGCTCTTGTCACATCAGTAAAGCACATCCTCAGTTATCTCATTATCTTCCCAAATTACTGTTAAGTGAAACAGATGTTTATAACTGCTGTCATATTAGATGTAAAAATGATTATGGATGTTTTAATCATTTTACTGTAATTTGCTGGTTTGTTCTGTTCAACAGGATCAGTGTTCATGTTTTATTAACAGCTCAGTTTTGTTTATAGTAACAACCTTTCCTTACCCTAACCACTGTTTACAGTGTTTGTCGTTTTTACTTTGTAATATTTCTATAATTTGATACATTTTGTTAAATGTCAGCAATAAAATATTGTTTATTTGTAAGTCTTGCTGATTTCCTCATGATTTTTCTGTCACTACTTGTGTATGTTAACAAATAAATACAAATTAATTATAATTCCTAAAATTATATTACAGTTCCTAAAAATTTGGGTCGCGGCTTGATGACCATGTAAAAATGTGGGTCCCGTGGCCAAACCAGTTGAGAACCACTGCTTCCTTTAAGATGCTTCCACCTGATAGACAGTATAAAGTCCCTTTAGCAAAAAGGGCTAAGTACAAGACATTTATTCCCACAGCCATTGTTTTTTAAATACAATTTTTTTTAATAATTGTGTAGATGTATTTATGTTTTGCTGTTGTGTGTGAGCCTATGTCTAAAGACAATTTAAATCTAAACCCTGTGGGATATAGAATGAAGATTATTGAATTGAATAGTGTTTCATCAACAAGTTTTATTTAAATAATTTTTTAATAAGATTTTAAATACTTGTTGACCAGTTGTCAGTGTTAATTTTGTTAATAAACCAAATCCACCTGTTTTAGATAATTGAAATAAAGCGTACATTAAATTAAAAAATCACTATCAAATGAAAGACCAAATCTTAAAATAATAATAATAATGTAAACTAGTGCAATAACTAAAAAAAACAACTAAAGTGTAATATTTAATAACAAACGTAAGGTGTCGGCATTTTGAGGGGCAGTGACCCAAACCAAAAAAAGGGGCACTAAGTGGGTGGGTTCTGGCTAAAACAAATTTTCCAGTTGCTATAAAAATTGAAAATTGTTATTTATATTAGAAAATTGTTATTTATAGTAGATCTGATTTTGATTAGACATTCAAATTCTAAGAACGTGGATATTTAGCACAAGTTGTCAGCACTTTTAGAAGGCCACTGACTGCAATGTGGATTGTAACAATGAGACTCTCTACCTTGTAATGCAACGATCAACACTTTCCAGAGAGCGGCCACACAGATTGTATCAGTGACACTGTGGACTACGGAGCGGGCGGTAAAACATGGAGTGGATTAACGGAATCAGTGGATGTTTAGCGAAGCAGTAACTGAACAGCCAGGGGAGGGGGCACGGACGCGTAGGAGAGGCACCTCAGCCAGTGAGGGCAGAGTCGCAATGGCTCTAGCCACCGGGCCACCCCCCTGTGCACGGCCCTGGTCGGGAGAGTTTACCCTGCTCAACATTTACTTAAACATAATGGGTAAAATTCTACAAAGTGAATGATATAATTTGATTGTATGCATGCTAAATATTTCTGGTTTGATGTTGAATGTCTAGTTAATATATTGAGTGGTCATAGAATTATTCATTCATTCATTCATTTTCTTTTCGGCTTAGTCCCTTTATTAATCCGGGGTCGCCACAGCGGAATGAACCGCCAACTTATCCAGCATTTGTTTTACGCAGCAGATGCCCTTCCAGCCACAACCCATCTCTGGGAAACACATTCATACATTCTCATTCACACACATACACTATGGACAATTTAGCTTACCCAATTCACCTGTACCGCATATCTTTGGACTGTGGGGGAAACCGGAGCACCCGGAGGAAACCCACGCAACCACGGGGAGAACATGCAAACTCCACACAGAAATGCCAACTGGCCCAGCCGGGGATCGAACCAGCAACCTTCTTGCTGTGAGGCGAACGTGCTACTCACTACGCCACCGTGGGGCCCGTCATAGAATTAATATAAAGAAAAGAGATGCCATATTTTAAGTAGATAAAATATTTATAGATAAGAATCTCCCGTTTATGCTAAATCTTTTGATATTATTAGGCAAGTTTCATATACACAAGTGTAAATGGTCAGAGATGAAGCCTGACAATTCTCTCCCATTTTAAGGCTGAATTAAAAATCCATTTTGAAACTCTTAAAGGACTTTCAATCTGTAAAGCAACCAGAACAGTAGATATACTCCAAATACTATACTCCTCTTCTCTATGGTAATTGTTATAACCGCTCTTGTTCTTTATTTGTTTTGTTTTTTCTCTCCTTTTTTCTGTCTTTTAGTTATTTTATTTACATATTTTATGCTAAAATGTGAACATCCTGGTGTAAGATTTGTTATGCATTTGATTGGAAATACAATAAAAAAGTGAATGATATAAAAAAATTTCAAGACATTCCAGTTTTAAAGTCCTCTCACTTTAATCTCTCTCTAATCACACAAACGCATAACAACACACACATACAGTACACTAGTCTTGTATCAGACAAGCCTGCAGTGTGCTCTGGGATGCTTAGCAACCGAAAGTCTGTGCATGTTTGTTTGTTCAGAGATGAGCTGCTAGCTGTGCAGTTGGAGGTTAATCTAGTTGTCGCAACAGCCGCACTCCGAGCTAAAAAACCCCTAGTGATGGATGTTCATCAGTTCAAACATCTAGCGGGTCATGTTGACACCTGGTAAAGAGGACGGAAAGACAGATATGAATGCTTGGGAGAGATAATGAGCCTCCAAATACTGCTGTCAAGAGTTACGTAATTGTGGCATGCGGTTCTCCAAACTGTCGCATTTGGCATCCAGGACTCTTTACCACTTTTGTGTGGTAAACTGAACGTCATCACACTGAATAAATCACAAAGTGAGGAATGCATCTTTTTCTGTTCATTCATCAGCAGTATTGGTGGCACTTTTCTGGCTCAAATAATCCAATTGATCCCCGTTTCTCTAATAGACTGACCTCCCTCTGCACATGCATGATGGATTAAGTTCTTTAACTGCTGATCTTTGGAGCTATTTTTGCACTGAGATCATTTCTCCCATCCTCCTGATAAATTATATGACTACAAACTCAGAGACTCATTTTTAATTAGTTGGACGCAGCTCAAGTGTCAAGCACAAAATACTGCAAACAAAACAGGTCTGTTCATTATGCACTGCTCATATATACATACATTGGATTAATGGAAACTATAGCATCACTGAAACAGAAACAGGAAACTTAAGATGGAAAAGAATTGGAGGTAGACAAACTTTTAATATTGGCTGCATGGGCAAGAGTCTAAAAGAAGTTTCAAATAAGTTTACAGTGGCTACGTTTCCATCCAGCTATTTTTATTTTATTTATTAAAACGGTTAATGGAAACGTACATTTTGAAAATGCGCATAAAAAATGTATGCTCATAACGGAGTAGCATAAACTTTTTATTCGATAAGAAAAGATGCGCATAAACTGCGATGGAAACTCTTTTACTGCATAAATTCCAGTATGCGCATTAAAAAAAGGTCAAGTGATTTTGTTATAAGAGATCATGTGATGATAAAAATGTGTGTAAATGAACAAACCAGCAGGCTGAGCACATCGTAAAACATCTGAAATGTTGTTTTGGTAATTCTAATATGCCTTACCGTTAGTTGTGTTATTATATTATTAATGACCTCCAGAATCAAGAGCGTCTGTGCTCCGTGTCTGAAACCTTCAAACGCCACTGCGCGTTCACTGCCTGTCAGGATTGCTATCTGAGGTAATTTATTAAATGAAGAAAAAGCTTCTCCTACTGCAACAAAATACGTTTTTACTGTTGATATTTGGTGGCAGTTAATCAGGAAGTGACGATTTTGTCCGCTTTGACTCGTTGGATGGAAACGCTGCTTTATTCACACGTCTTTTATGCGATAATCCAGTTTTGCGCATAAAGTTCATTTGCATTTTTGGATGGAAACATAGCTATTTTGAAGGATATAAAGAGCCACAGTCAAGTTGTAAAAACACTTTTTTTTCCATAGGCAAACTGTATTCTACCAAAACGTAATACATCCTTAAAGACTTGGCATCCAAGTTTGTTTATCAGCTCTTTAAACCTCTGCTGAACCCAACCGTTCCAATAATTTAACTTATTTTTTAAAGAGTAGTGTTAAAAAAATTAATGGGTGCAGAAAACTATAGTGGCCAAGAGAGCTTAACATGCAGCAGTTTAGGAAAACACATGGAATTACAAAAAATGCCAGCAAATTAAGAAAAGATCTTCATTTGTTTGACAGCACACATGCTACAAATCCTCTAGACACAAACACATTTTTAAAAAATGCATTGCATTTTCTCAAAACGCAAACAAATTATTAAATTCAATTCAATTCATGTTGATTTCTATAGCGCTTTTACAATATAGATTGTGTCAAAGCAGCTTAAGATACTGTAGAAGTTCTAGTAAATTAAAACTGAGTTAAAGTTCAGTTTAGTTCAGTTCAGTGTGGTTTAAATTTCCTTGCTGGAAGTCCAAACACTGAGGAGCAAATCAATCAATGCGCAGCTCCACAAGTCCCAAACCAAGCAAGCCAGTGGCGACAGTGGTGAGAACTTCACTGAGTCACAGAAGTCCAACTGGCCCAGCCAGGACTCAAACCAGCGACCTTGTTGCTGTGAGGTGACAGTGCTAACCACTGAGCAACCTTGTCGCCCTCAATCTAAAGTCTAATAAGATAAATAAATCTTTGAGTAAGTATTAAGAGTGTACAGGATTTTTTTAACTGCTTTTCGCATATTTTGACATTGTCTTCCTTCATTTTCTTCTAGGCATCTATTATTTCTTCAGCTGTTCCGACATTGAACTGATCAATAATTATTATTTGGTAAAAAAAAGTTTACAGTGTCTCAAACAACAAAGAAGTTCAAAGAAAGCATGCTAAAATGCTAAATGCTAACTTGTTTTCGTTTCTGGGTTTTAGCCTCAAAAATACGCATACCTGCATATTGCTCTCTCTCTCTCTCTCTCTCTCACTATGTATATGTTTCCAAATTTAAGAACCAACTCTAGATGGCATTTATATTTAAGGCATTTAACAGAAATCCCTCGAGCGAAACCTGTTAAGCTGTGGAAATTGCTGCACAATTCTTGTAAACAGAGGTCAAATTAAAGACAATTTTAGTTGTCGAGGAAAAGCTTGGCAAGCACTGCAGTATTTGCTTTCAACTCTGTCTAAACTTTCAGCAGTTGCTTGAGGGCTCAGATGTGGATACAGTAAGAGATCAGGTATCTGTGGACAGAGCAATCGCTAATTTCACTGATACGTGAGACATCAAGTATTGTAGCAATGACTATTATGTGTGAAGGATTCATTTAAAAAACGGTCTTAGACCCTGCTACCAATTTTATGTTATAAATACGTCCACGCAATGGTCCCAAACTGAAAATTCATTTACTCACCCTTCACTTATCACAAAGCTAAAAAGGTTGGAAACTGTTAACCATTAGCTATGTTTCCATCCAAAGATGAGAATTAAATTTAAGCGCAAAACTGGAATATCGAATAAAAGACGAGAAAAGCAGCGTTTCTTTCCAACAAATCAAAGAGAACAAAATTCCTGCCTGATTAATTAATAAATGACTTATGCTTTAGAACAGTGGTTCTCAACTGGTTTGGCCATGGGACCCACATTTTTACATGGTCATCAAGCCGCGACCCAAATTTTTAGGAACTATATTTTAATTTTAGGAATTATAATGAATTAATTTGTATTTATTTGTTAACATACACAAGTAGTGACAGATAAATCATAAGACAACCACCAAGACTTACAAATAAACATTTTTTTATTGATTTCATTGGACAAAATGTATCAAACTATACAAATATTCCAAAGTACAATTGCTCATTTAAAAAAAAAAGTCAGGTATACGCATTTCAAAATAAAAGTCCGATATGAGCATTTCATAAGCAAAATAAGTAAAAAATTCATGTTTTACACGCACTCCACGACCCACTAAAAATGTTCCCGCGACCCACTTTTGGGTCGCGACCCACCAGTTGAGAAACACTGCTTTAGAAGACAGTACGCCGGCACGCCATGAATGCGTGGTGGCGTTTGAAAGCATGGGACATGAAGCAAAGATACTCTTGATAATTCTAAAGTAAGGCTGTGCAATTAATCGCAATCGCAAAAAAAAAAAAAAAAAAGCGCAGTTTAAGCACATGCAATTTTCTTTTGTACAGTATGTGTTTAACTAGAGTTGAGGTTAGTTCATCTGAATTTATTTTATGTTGTCTGTTTTAAAGATAATTTTACTACAGTTTTATTTATTAAACTTAAGACTATGTTATTTCGTTGTGAAATGTTTTATGCACTTCTTGTGCACTGAATACATTTAGAATGTGTGTATGTAGCTTGTTTGTTTCTTTCAAAAAAAAAAAATCGCAATCGCAATATTGGTTCCAAAAATTGCAATATTATTATTTTGTCCATATTGCACAGCTCTATTCTGGAGGTAATTAATAAAACAATACAACTAATGCTGAAATGATTTAGGCGTTTTGGAATAACCAAAACAACAGTTCAGATGTTTTACAATGCTGTCAGCCTGCTGGTTTGTCCATTCGCACACATTTTTATCATCACATGATCTTTTACAGTATAACAAAATCACATGCCTTTTTTAATGTGCATACTAGAATCGGCTTAGTCCCTTTATTAATCCAGGGTCGCCACAGCGGAATGAACCGCCAACTTATCCAGCATTTGTTTTATGCAGCGGATGCCCTTCCAGCCGCAACCCATCTCTGGGAAACATCCAAACATTCTCATTCACACACATACGCTACAGACAATTTAGCTTACCCAATTTACCTGTCCCGCATATCTTTGGACTTGTGGGGGAAACCAGAGCACCCGGAGGAAACCCACGCGAACACAGGGAGAACATGCAAACTCCACACAGAAATGCCAACTGACCCAGCCGAGGCTCGAACCAGCGATCTTCTTGCTGTGGGGCGACAGCACTACCTGCTGCGCCACTGTATTGCCCCATACTGGAATTTGTTCAGTAAAAAAGTGTTTCCATCGTAGTTTATGTCCATTTTTTCTTATTGAATAAAAAGTTGATCCTACTCAGTTATGCATATACGATTTTTATGCACATTTTCCAAATGTGGGCATATTGCCGTTTCCATCAGCTATTTTTCATGCGCATATCCAAAATGCACATAAAAATAGGTCGATGGAAACTAGCTACCAACTTCCATAGTATTTGTTTTTCCTACCAAGTAAATGGTTACAGGTTTCTAACATTACTCAAAATATCTTCTTTTGTAATGAACAGAAAAAAGGAAATAAAGGTTTGGAACCACTTGGGGGTGAGTAAATAGTGACCAGTGAGTAAATTAAAAAAAGATTGGATGAACTAATCCTTTAAGTTATAAAACATTGCTCAAAAATTTATATGTATTTTATGCAATATTGGCAAACTGTTGGATAATTTATACAAATATAGAAGTTCATTGAAATTCTCACATAAACTTTTAGCTATAGTGGCATATTTTTATGCCTAATTTGTACAATGACAGAATTTTATTGTAATTTTCGTGTCAATTCAGAACTACTTTATACATTTTGGGCAAATAACTGGCTAAATTATACAGAGAAAGAGTTTCATTGCAACTTTAATGTCAGCTTTTAACTACTTTACACTGTTTTTATGAATGCTAGTTGAGGCAGTCACATTACACACATGCACACATACAGTCCTATATACGTTTTGTCATATTGGTTGCCAAATATTCACACATACCTGTAGAATTAACACAACATTCATGTGCATGACACCACTTTTGTCAGAATATCACATGACTG
The DNA here is from genome assembly GCA_903798035.1 of Danio albolineatus. Lineage (NCBI taxonomy): Eukaryota > Metazoa > Chordata > Actinopteri > Cypriniformes > Danionidae > Danio > Danio albolineatus. Next base: position 866,314 of record CAIGQQ010033471.1, on the reverse strand, counting down.
CAGATGCGAAAAGATGATGATGGTATTGTTTTGACAAACTCTGAAACCTGATCTCAAAAGCTTGCATTTGCAAGCCCCAAAATGCCTAAAAAAAGCTCAAATGCATAAATAGTCAATAATTGTGCAACAATAAAAAGTTACAACTTCTGTAACTCTTCAGGTGTAAATGCAATGTAAAGCGAAAGAATCTGCCCAAATGCCTCACGGCCCACTCACTGATTTAACAGCACACAAAAGGAATAACATTTCAGTGGCAGCATTCACAAATCATCTTGACCACAAGGCATGCGCTGTGATTAGACTCCCATAAAAGGTGCAGAGATAAGCAACTGGCTCATTCTCCCCAGGGATTTCAGCTAATAAGAGCAATCGTATTTATAGAGGGTCTTTTAATGCATCCCCTCAATCACTGACCATCTCACCCTGCAGCCCTTCACAAGCCCATTCAACCACTGAAGGTGAGTTTTACTAACTCTTATAGATGATACATACCTTCAAGCACCATGTAAGCAACCAAATGTTCAGAAACCATCATTTTTGCGTGTTGTGTTTGATGACACTTCTCTGATTGCTTTAGTCTGATACGTTGTAACATTGCTTTATGGTTCTGTTTACTGCTTTTAAGATGTCTACTGAAAGATTCGACTGCCATTACTGCAAGGACACTTTACTTGGAAAGAAATACATCCTAAAAGAGGACACACAATATTGCACAAAATGCTATGAGAATCTGTTTGCCAACTGCTGCGAGGTGTGTTCGCTGCCTATTGGATGCAACTGTAAGGTAAGAATCAGAAAACCACTGGCGCCATCATAATTTATAAAGGCTTGAAACGAGTGATGGAAAGTCAGAGGAGATTTGCAAGCTCTTAACTATAATTTCTCTTCATGCATAATGAAGGACCTCTCCTACAAGGACCGGCACTGGCATGAAAATTGCTTCAAGTGTGCCAAATGCAGCCGATCATTGGTGGACAAACCATTTGCTGCTAAAGATGAGCTTATGCTTTGCACCGAGTGTTACTCTCATGAGTATTCCTCAAAGTGTAGCACCTGCAAGAAGACCGTCATGCCAGGTACACTTAAAGTCAGAATTATTAGCCCCTCTGTATATTTTATTCCCCCAATTTCTGTTTAAAAGAGAGATTTTTTCAACACATTTCTAAACATAATAGTTAATAAATAATTTCTAATAACTGATTTATCTTTGCCATGATGACAGTACATAATATTTTACTAGAGTTTTTTAAAGACACTAGTATTCAGCTTAAAGTGACATTTAAAGGCTTAACTGGGCTAATTAGGCATTAGTCATTAGCCCCTTTCACACAGCGATACCAGTAAATATCCAGAAAATTAACGACTTTACCGGTATATTAAAAAAAGCATTCACACAAGTAAGGAGGTTCTGGTATTTTTCTAGAAAAGACATCTATTCCAAAATACCGGTAAATTCTGAAATCGTTAACCAGAAATGACCTCTAAACCAGTGGTTCTCAACTGGTTTGGCCATGGGACCCACATTTTTACTTGGTCATCAAGCCGCGACCCAAATTTTTAGGAACTATATTTTAATTTTATGAATTATTATTAATTAATTTGTGATTATTTGTTAACATACACAAGTAGTGACAGATAAATCATAAGAAAATCACCAAGACTTACAAATAAACAAATTTTTTTATGTCATTTGACAAAATGTATCAAATTATAGAAATATTACAAAGTACAATTGCACATTTCAAAATAAAAGTCCGGTATGAGCATTTCAAAATAAAAGTCCGATATAAGCATTTCAAAATAAACGCCCGGTATAAGATTAAAAATTGATGTTTTACACACACTCTGCTTGACTACGCTTGTATTTGTAAATACAGAAGGGGTCAGGCTTTTTGTTGATGATTTCACTTTTATTTAAAGCTTAAGCATTCATGCAGCTGCTTTGTCCCAGAGACATCCAAAGGCAGAAGCGTGAACCACAGGTAAATATTTGCACATTTTACCACATTCTGTGGATGGATAAGTATTCTGAAAAACTTTGATGAAAACATATGGAGGAACACTTTCACGTGTCGAGATGTACATAATGTGTGTGATGGCGCTTACCAGCTGCTTCAAGTGCACACGCATCAAGCAACTGAAGCAGCTCGGAGGTCAACAAACGGTTGTTTATTATAAGCATTTTATCATCGATTATTTCGATTATTTACACAATTGGTATAAAGAATGAACATAGAACAGCTATCTGACTAATATCTCGCAGCTAAATGTGTCTGGAAAAATATTGAAAGGCTTTTATTTTCATAAACAGGACGGATGTGAATGCGTTTGAATGTTCTGATTGGCTGGAATAGACGTCTCACATGCTCAATTTTCCTTCTGTGTTCACACAGAGCAGTGTTAAAGCAAATTACCGGTAATGTTACAACTTCTCGTTCCGGAAAACTGCCAGAAGGAATTAACCGGTATTTTCAAAAAGGGCCTGATCACAAGTGATACCTTTTGGGAAATTACCTTTTGACGGTAATTTTACAAAACTGTCTGTATGTCTGAAAGGGGTTAGTGTATAACAGTGGTATGTTCTGTAGACAGCTTAAAACAAATATTGCTTAAGGGGCTAATAATATTGACCTTAAAATGGCTTTTAAAAAAATCTAAATTGCTTTTTTTCAACCGAAATAAAACAAATAAGACTTTCACCAAACGAAAAAATATTATAGGGAATACTGTGAAAAGTTCCTTGCTCTGTTAAACATCATTTGGCAAATATTTAAGATACATACTTCAACTGTATGTGCAAGAAGCAAAACAAGAATGTTGTTTTTTTTAAAAAATCAAGATTGCAGTGTATAAAGGTGATATCTTCCTCATTAGGATCCCGGAAAATGGAGTACAAAGGGAACAGCTGGCATGAGACGTGCTTTCTGTGTCAACGCTGTCAGCAGCCAATAGGAACCAAGTCTTTCATCCCAAAAGATAACAGTTACTTCTGTGTTCCTTGTTTTGAGAAGCAGTTTGCCTACCAGTGCTGTGCTTGTAAAAAGGTAAGGCACATAAAGTATGTGTGAAGAGTCAAACATTTGGAAAACAATCTTGCTGTTAAAGTTGTAGTTATAGAAAGTTAGCTGTATTATTATGCAAATGGAGAAGCACTAATGAAAAGCACAACCACCACAATCATAAACTCTCATAAAGCTTTCATTTTTCATTTTTCATTTTCATTTGGCATTCAAATGTGTGGGATAAAGGAACAGTCCAGACTTTTTTATACTTGAAATGACATAAGGATGAGTAAACAACTGAATTTCATTGCAAATGCCATGTCAACTTGCAACTGTTTTTATGCTTTGGCAAATTGTGGGCTAATTTGGACAATGGCAGAATTTCATTGGAGCTCTGACATCAAATCATTATTTAAAATGTTGATAAATTGTAATAATTGTGTCTAATTTGAACTGTACAATGACAGAAATGAATTTCAACCTTGTCAACTTGTAATTGGTGATTAATTTTTATTGGTAAATTGGCGATTAATTTGGTGACTCTCAGTGGTCGTTAAAAATCCCAGGATGTTCTTCGAAAAAGAGTAGGGGTTTAACCCCGGCATCCTGGCCAGATATGCCCATTGGCCCCCTAACCATCCCCATATCATAATTGGTTTCATCACTCTGTCTCCTCTCCACCAATCAGCTGGTGTGTGGTGTGCTGTCTGGTGCAATATGGCTGCCCTCGCATCATCCAGGCGGATGCTGCACACTGGTGGTGGATGAGAAGATCTCTTCCCCCCACATAATTCACATAATTCAACTCAATTCATCTGTTTTTCTACAGCACGTTTACAATGCAGACTGTGTCAAAGCAGCTTAACATAGAAGTTCTAGTAAATTGAAATTGAAACTGTGTCAGTCCAGTTTTCAGAGTTGAAGTTCAGTTTAGTTTAGTGTGGTTTAATTTTCACTGCTGAAAGTCCAAACACTGAAGAGCAAATCCATCGATGCGCAGCTCCACAAGTATAATGATAGCATTTCATTACAGCTCTTACATCAGTAAGGATCTATTTTTAAAAATGCATTAACCTGTGAATAATTTCTACAATGACAGTATTTCATTGCAACTTTTACAGTATGTCACCTTGTAACTATTTAAAGTTTTGGCTAATTGGTGGGTATTTCATACAAGGATAGTATTTCATTGCATATTACATAGTAACTCAACCTTTAGCTTTAACCAAATTGGTTGCTAATTTGTAAAATGAAAGAATTACAGCGCAACTCTCACATCAACGTAGAACTCTTTTAAACTCTATGGCTAAATTTGAACAATGACAGAATTTCACTGCAACTTTCAAGTCAATTCCTGACCTTTTTCCCCATTTTTTGGAAAATCTGTGGCTAATTTATAAAATGACAGAAATTATTTTAGTCAGTATCCAAAGTGGATCAAAGCCATCAAAGTACTAAATATTACCCGCTCATTATCCAAATGTTGAATATTGCATAATGGAAAGTTGATGACTCAATTATGCACGTTTGGACAATCTGCTCATTACTTATTTTCCAAAAAAGATTGTATGAGTTTATGACATTATTACCCTATCATAATATAAATAGTTACAGATTCTCATAAGACTAGGTTGAAATGTAAATTTTTGTGTGAACTATGTCTTTAAAGGGAGAAAATTACTCACCATTTACTCCCCTTCAAGTGGTTATAATCCTTTACGAGTTTATAAAGAAGATATTTGGAAAAAAGCTAAAAACCAATAACCATTGACATCCATAGTTGGAAAAACAAAAACCATGGAAGTCAATGGTTACAGGTTTCCAACATCCTTCAAAATATGTTCTTTTGAGTTCAACAAACAGTGAACTATCCCTTTAAATGTTTATTTATGGTACTGAGATCCACACTTTCACCTCTCCAGGCTATAACAACTGGCGGTGTCACGTATCACGATAAGCCCTGGCACAGAGAGTGTTTCACTTGCATTGGATGCAAGAGACAACTAGCAGGCCAGCGCTTTACCTCCAGAGAAAACTACCCATACTGCCTGGACTGCTTCAGCAATCTCTACGCCAAGAAATGCGTGGGCTGCACAAAGGCGATTACTAGTATGTTCTAATTTCTGACATCTGGTGGCTATTTTTACAAGCCTCTAAATAAAAATTGAACTATCTACCAGCATTCTTCATGACTGTAAAACAACTATGTGTGTTGTGTTTGTGTCCAGGCTTGGCAGGTGCTAAATACATCTCGTTTGAGGAGCGCCAGTGGCACAGCGAGTGTTTCACTTGTATGCAGTGCTCCGTGTCTCTAGTGGGCCGTGGCTTCCTCACGCAGCGGGACGACATACTGTGCACCGACTGTGGCAGAGAGAAATGAGCTCAGATGACCACAAGAGCCATTACCAATACTGCAGGAGAGATACTTTAGGTGAAATATACTGTAGATTTAGATTTGGGTTTCTGCTCACATAAATGGCATGATGCATAAACATGAACAGTGAATAGATTCATTATCTGTGTCGCCGGCTAATTAGGATGCTTAATGTTTTGTTACAAAAATTCAATCAATGCTAATTTGGAAGTAATTGTCTTCAAGAAGCATAGAATATTGAAATTGTTTGAACTTTGTGTGTTTTTAATCAATAAACTTGTGTCTTCTTCCTGTCTGCCGCCTGTTTCTGAAGTCTAAGGATGTGTAAACATAAATAAATATATAGTATAAATTTGTAGTAAACTACATGTGAACGTAAAGGAATACTCCACAAAAAATTTAATAAACACAGTAGACTCATTTTACAATGTTTGGTTAATTTGTGGCAAATTGCGCAAAACTGAATTATCGCATAAAAGAAGTGCGAAAAAAGCAGCGTTTCCATCCAACAAGTCAAAGCGGACAAAATCATCACTTCCTGATTAACTGGCGCCAAATATCAACAGTAAAAACATAATTTGCTACAGTAGGAGAAGCTGCGTCAATCTCCTGCTCTTTTAATAAACGACTTGCACCTCAGAAGGCAATCCTGACACGCAGTGAATGTGCGGTGGTGTTTGAAGGTTTCAGATGCGGAGCACAGTCGCTCTTGATTCTGGAGGTCATTAATAATATAATAACACAACTACTTAAACGGCAAGGCGTTTTAGAATGACCAAAACAATATTTCAGATGTTTTACGATGTGTTCAGCCTGCTGGTTTGTCCATTTGCACACATTTTTATCATCACATGATCTCTTATAACAAAATCACATGCCCTTTATTTAATGCGCATACTGGAATTTATGCGGTAAAAGTGTTTCCATTGCAGTTTATGCGCATCTTTTTTTATCGAATAAAAAGTTTATCCTACTCAGTTATGCGCATACATTTATGCGCATTTTCAAAATCTATGCGCATCATGGTGTTTCCATAAACCGTTTTTTTATGCGCTTATCCAAAATGCGAATAAAAATAGCTTGATGGAAACGTAGCTATAGCAACTTTAATGTCACCTTGTATCTCTTTTAGGTTTTAGCTAATTGGTGGGTATTTCGGACAAACTACTTCCTCACAACTTACAAGACAGATAGTAACTTGCAGCCTACATGACAAATAGTAACTCAAATCAATATTTGTTGCCGTCTGCCGCTAGTTTCTAAAGATGTGTAAACATACAAATAAATATATAGTTCACAACTACATGTGAACGTAAAGGAGCACTTCTTTTGAAAATAGGCTCACTTTAAAAGAAATTTGACCACTTTTTAATCCATTCAGCCGATTTTCAGGTCTGGCTGGAGTACTTTTAGCTTAGCTTAGCATAGATCATTGAATCAGATTAGACCATTAGCATCTCGCTCAAAAATTACCAAAGAGTTCAGATCATCTTCCTATTCAAAGCTTGACTCTTCTGCAGTTGCACTGTATACTAAGATGGAAAATGAAAAGTTGCTGTTTTCTAGACCAATAGGGCTTGTACCTATACTGTTATTCTGCAGAAATAAACAAGGGATTTTGCCGTACAATGGTGCAGCAGGAACAGTAATATTACGCAGATTCTAACAGGTGGAGCAAACGTAGGTCTTGGTGCTGGGGACTATTTTCAGGCGCTGCTTTATTTTCCTAGAGAGACTGACTAACAGTCATTAGAGCATCGTAGATTTTCTGTCATGTCAGTATGGTTTCAGTAGCCATAAGCATTGATTTGTAAGTTGTAGAGTTCATGTTCATTGTCCTTAATCCCTTATTTATCAGGGCTCATCACATTGGAATGAACCGGTAACTATTTCAGCATACGCTTTACACAGCGGATGCCCTTCCAGCTGCAACCCAATACTGGGAAACACCATACACTCTCACATTCACTCATACACTAAGGCCAATTTTGTGTACCCAATTCACCTATAGTATGTCTTTGGACTGTGGGGGAAACCGGAGCACCCAGAGGAAACCCACGGCAACATGGGGAGAACATGCAAACTCCACACAGAAATGCCAACTGGCCCAGTTATGATTCGAACCAGCAACCTTCTTGCTGTGAGGGGACTGTGCTAACCACTGAGCAACCATGCCTTTACATGTTAATATACAGTTAAAAGGTGAATATGTTTCAGTGTCTATGCAGATAAATGTGCATTCGGTAGAACCGCACTTTATTTAAAATAGATATGAAAACTTTCATAAGACAGACTTGTGTATTTATGTATACTAAGTCAGTTTGGCATTAATATTGTTCTGTAAACAGAAATGAATCCGAGTCACTTTCGAGAAACATTTTGAGAGTATGTAAGAAATATTTAACCAAAGGTTTTATGTCTCTGAGATATTTGGCATTGTGAAACCAGTCATCCATTCAGAGCTGGAGTAAAAGCAGCAAAACTGCTGACACAAACTTCCTCAGGATGAGAGTCACATGGCAAGGTCAAAATACACTTCAGTGAAAGAGAAACGTCTACAACACTGACAGCGTCTACATTAATGAGGTGAGACGGCTATTTTTATTTATTTTTGATTCGTTTGTTATGCTAAACAAACACTGTATATACTGGTTAAATGCAATTTCAACTGATTGTGGTGTTATTAATTACTTTGCTTTACTAAGGCGAGACACTGCAGGCAAAAACATGCACCAGTCAATTTTGAGTTATTTGTCTTTACAAAAAAAGGTGTTTTTTCACTCTATTGTAAAGAAAGCATGTAATATACACATTAAAGTGTTACTTTTGTTACACTTTATCGTCTTGTGTTGATGAAATTCAATTACTATACACATTTTTAAAGGAATTTACACAGCAAATTAGAGCATATTTAAATAAATAATCCTTACATGCATATTCAAACATAATTCAGAAAACTTGTAACACCAAAAATATTAGCAATTCTTATGACATTCAACTCTATTTGGGTTTCAATTTCACGTTTTCCATGAAATATTTAAGATTTCACGCAAAAATTCGAAAATTCATGAATTTCTTTTTTCTGTAGAATGCAAAAGAATATACTTTGAAAAATGTTTGAAACTCGTGACATTCACATCCATAGTAGAAAAAAACAAATACTATGGAAGTCAATGATTAAGGGTTACATTTTTCTAAATATCTTCTTTTGTGTTCAACAGGGCGCCACGGTGGCATAGTGGGTAGCACATTTGCCTCACAGCAAGAAGGTCGCTGGTTTGAGCCACGGCTGGGTCAGTTGGCATTTCTGTATGGAGTCTGCATGTTCTCCCCGTCGTCACGTGGGTTTCCTCCGGGTGCTCCGGTTTCCCTCACAGTCCAAATGTGTATAGGTGAATTGGGTAGGCTAAATTGTCTGTAGTGTATGTGTGTGAATGAGCGTGTCTGGATGTTTGCCAGAGATAAGTTGCACCTGGAAGGGCATCCGCTGCTTAAAACACATGCTGGATAAGTTGGCGGTTCATTCCGCTGTTATGACCCCTGATAATAAAGGGACTAAGCCGACAATGAAATGAATGAATGAATGTGTTCAACAGAAGAAATAAACAGTTGTTTGCTAAAAGTGAAGGTTACAAGTGAACTTTGAAAGCTAGTAATAACAAAAAGATGAGCAATTCTTAATTCAATGAGTCATCAGGGGAACTATAGTGAAAACTATTTCTACCCTTTTCATTTAGAGTGTACCTGTTTTTATTTATTTAATGTCTTTGCTTCCAGTACACAGAGAGCTGAACTAATGAAGGCTGTTTTCTATCTCCACCCAATTTTCCCTCTATTTTTAGGTGTACTTCTGCATCTGAGAGCTACTGTAAATGAACAGTAAATAACCATGCAGGTCTTTACTCCAGCGCTAATCTTTCAAAAAACGCCCTCAGGCAAAGGCAGAGACAAATTCAGCATTCAGTGTCTGGAGTGTTTCAGTAAAAACCTCTACATCGGGACCAAAGAGGCAGCCGTGGAGTACCTCACAGTAAACAACCCAAGCTCACAACAAAGCCTTACAGTACGGGAAGTGGGAAAGAGGCAGATGGGTCGAAGCGGAGCAATTATCAAATTAACGGCCATCCCGGTTCTTAATCACCTCTTAGTTCTTTGGGACGGTTCAATTACGGTACTAAACATGTTCTCCCTTGAAGCCCTCCCAAGCCTGAAGAAAATCACCAACGTGTCGCTTTTTGCTGTCAGTGAGTCAGGGCTTCAGACAGATTCAGCAGAGCTCATCGTGGCCTCGAGCAAGAGAAAAACAGTGAGCATTTATAAGGTGTGTGTGGACAGATGGGAGTGTGTGAAACAGGTGGTTCTGCCGCAGGAACCTGTGCTTCTGGCCGCGCTCGGCACGTGTCTGTGTGTGGCCACTTGTGACAGATATTTCCTCTATGATCATCAGAGCCAAAACACCACTGATCTTTTCCTACATAGCCTGGGGAAACAAAATATCATCGCTAACAAATGTGGAAAAGGAGAGTTCGTTCTGAATGGGCCTGGATGTTTAGGTGAGATTTAGTTTTTAGATATAACAAAATGTTAACATGCTCACTTAAAGAATGGGAAATACATACACAGATCCTAACAAGAGCATTTTAAAAATGTATTAAAAGCTTTATATTAGCCTATATCTAGTTATACTTAATTAACGCCATGCATGAGCTCTATTTTAACAGCCCCGGCGCATGGTCTAACAGGGTTGTGCTTATTCTCTTAATGAGTTATGGGTGTGTTCTGAGCATAACATGCTTTGAACCAATCAGAGTCTCATCTTCCATTCTTTCTAAGAGTCAGTTGCGCCGTGCCATGGCATTTGCTATTTACATGGCGTACTGTGTAAGTAGAAAAACTGAACGCTTCACCAGCAAGAAAACTGCTGCAGCGCGAGGATAAAGAACGAGCCTCCTCCATTCAGCCTCTTTACTTTCTCTTTACTTTACTTTTACTCTTTACTTTACTCCTTTACTTTCATGGATAAAAAAACGGAGTTGTACTCACTCCACTGAAGACATCCATTAGCCTACATACTTATTTTTGTTTGTTAAGCGCAATAATAACGAAGTTGTTATGAGTTATAACAACCCATAAGTTATATCCAAACCCACATCCTATTTTCATGCATTCCTATAATCCTTATGGTGATGCATACGTCTTCAAAACCCAACAGGTGGACAAATCTAAACTAGTTTTTATTAAAACAAATCTAAATATGCATATAATAAATAATACTGCTAATAATAATAACATTATACAAACGCAAATTATTATATATAAGCTGAAAAAGCATGGAGGCAGTGGTTTTAACATTTGTGAAGAAATTAATAATTTTTGTCATTTTAATCCTTCATAAAGGTATTTGTGCATTGCTGTTTATCCTGTGTGTATTAAGCAATGTGTATGTGATTAGACCTGCATAGGCGCTTAGCTAATGCACTCTGCGCTGGCCTTTAGACCAACTTTTAGTTGGTTACTGTCTATTTCAGTTCCTCAAAATAGCAATGCGCCAACAATGTGCCTTAACACACCTCCTTTATGGACCAGCACACCTATGAGTCCACAAAGTGGTGCAAATGGATTTGCTATTTAAACATGGTGCAAAATGTGAAAATTACAGTTGTGCTGGTTTAAAAATAGCAAAAAAATCATGCCAAACATGTCTTGCACCGTATTGCGCCGGGGGTTTGATAGGGCCATTATATATCTAATGAAACATATTATATTTATCAAAACAAAGTAAACATTACCTCAAAAGGAAAACTGCTTGCATTTCATGAATTTTCTTTCATTTTAAGTAAAAACTAAAGCAAAAAAAATAAAATAAAACTAAAACATAATTAGGGCGCCACGGTGGCGTAGTGAGTAGCAAGTTCGCCTCACAGCAAGAAGGTCGCTGGTTCGAGCTCCGGCTGGGTCAGTTGGCATTTCTGTGTGGAGTTTGCATGTTCTCCCTGTGGTCGTGTGGGTTTCCTCCGAGTGCTCTGGTTTTCCCCACAGTCCAAAGACATGTGGTATAGGTGAATTGGGTAGGCTAAATTGTCCGTAGTGTATGAGTGTGAATAAGTGTGTGTGGGTGTTTCCCAGAGATGAGTTGCAGCTGGAAGGGCATCCGCTGCGTAAAACAAATGCTGGATAAGTTGGCGGTTCATTCCACTGTGGCGACCCCAGATTAATAAAATTGAAAAAATGAATGAATTAATAAAGTATAATTAACATGAACTAAAATAATTATTAATATGCATTCATATATTTATTCATTAATAAAAAATAAATGCAGTTTTTAAAAATGTGAGAAAAATAACAATAAAAAATCAGTAAAATTACATTTAAACTTAAATAGCATTAGATATTTAAACGAACAAAGTTTCAGTTGGAGGGATGAAGAAATCTTTAACATTTTATTAAAAATGTTTCTGTTCAGAAGATGAAAATAAATCCTATTTTTTTTAAAAGGACAGCAAATTAAAAAGAAAAAATATTTGGAATTTATTTTTGCTTTAATTTAAATACTTGTCATATTTAAATGCTAATTACTGTGCTATTCAAGTATTTGCATTATAAAGCAGCCTTTATGTTGCCTAGGCATGTTTGTGATGAAGAATGGCACTTCCCAGCATCCTCCAGTACAGTGGCCTGATGGAGTGATGGACGCGGCTGTTCATTTCCCATATGTGCTCGCACTACAAAATCAATCCGTTCACATCTACAGCATTCTGGACCAGCAGCTGAAGCAAACTGTGCCTGTTCACAATGCCAGATCTCTCGTCCCGACAGAAGGTCCTTTTTACTATCCAACATCAATCTTTCAGAACCATCCATCACTAGTACATTTATAAGAGCCATACTTGTTCTTAATTGCTTGTGTTTTGCTATTTTGCTTTTCACAAATCCTCTATGAATTTAAAGTATAAAAGATAAATATGTATTTGTAGCATTGTAAAAGGCAGTTTATCATTTTCAACTCTATCGACATAACGTTCATAGATTTTAATTTCATGTTTTCCACAAATTATTGAAAAATGTTACCCAAAATTGAAAATTCTAACTCTCAAGTGGTTCCAGGCCTATATGAGATTTTTTCTTCTGTTGAATGAAGATATTTTGAGAAATGTTAGAAACTGGTAACCATTGACATCCATAGTTTGTAAAATGCTATGAAAGTCAAAGGTTACTGGTTTCCAACATACTTTAAAATATCTTCTTTTGTGTGAACTCCACATTGATAACAATAAGAAGAAATATTTCATGAGCCAACCAGAAGCATATTAGAATCCCTTCTGGAGGTAAATGTGACTAAATACTGGAGTAACGATGCTGAAAACCTAAAAAAAAATCAATTTTTTTATTCTAATAAAAAAAATAATAATTTACATAATATTTTGAGTTGTAATATTTTATATCATTAAAAATCTGAATTTGCAAACATTTTGAGTTTATGCAATGCGACTTACAAACAAGGATGAAACTACTGTTGACTGATGTTATAGTTTGCAAACATTAATATAATTAATTAATATCATTTAATATTATATTTCTACCCATTACCCATGTCTTTCATCTTTTTATAGAAAGTGTGTTTATTGTCGCTGACAAAGAGATTCACCGGCTGTCACCAGTTCCTCTTGAAGATCAGATTCATGAGCTGGTTAACAGACAGAGAGTTGAAGAAGCACTGACCCTGCTGGAAAGAGTTCAACATCTCTTGCCAAATGATTCATACAAGGTTAGACTGAACATAGTAAATAATGTAAATGCATGTCTTATCCACCTTTATTCATATCAAAATACTTCCTAACATCACAAGTCAAACGGATTCCATGAGTTGATTTCCAATCAGCCTCCATTACTCGCACATCATGTTTTTGCCATGTACGATGTGATCCTGAATTAACATCTTTGTTTTTTAACATCTGTCATTTTTGTTTAAAAAGTGTAATCCATACCTATTCCGTACCCCTAAACCTAACCAGAACTGTAAACTATTTCCAAAATTAGAGGGGGAATAATAGTTGGATAACAATCATGTAGAAGTACATAATCTAGCTGTAAGCTTAAACTTAACATAAACGGTAAACATATCCCTTTATTCTGATTGGAATGTTGTTCTAGGGTAAACATGGATGTTAATCCAGGAACATGTCCTACTTGGTGAAATCAGGTTACTCTGGTCTAATAAATGCTCCAATTTTATTGGACAACAGTGACTTTGAAATCAATATTCTTCTTATTTTTATATGCATGTAGTAGTTCTTGTTATAAACAATGTATCTTAACTTTATTATTGCCTAAAAATTAATTTGCCCTTATGAATTAAATACTATAACCTTCCCTCCGCCTCAAAAGACTTTACTTCACTTGGAATTCCTTTAGGGCGTAGTTATCAGTAAGTGTATCATTTCTGCTCTAAATTCATTCATTCGGCAATCTTCCCTTATCTTGTTAGCAACGTCTGTTTTTAAACAATCCAATCGGTTCCTAAAGAATAAAATCATGCACCAACTTTTTTTTTACATTTCATTTCAAGACTGTTTTAAGTTTATGTAAATCACAACATGCAGGAACAAAGGACAATCTTAACTTTCATTTCATGGTGGCTTCAACACATATATGCCCTCATAATTAGGTTGAGGTCCCTTCATGCCACATTTCAAGACAAAAGCACAAATGGTCACATAATTGTTTTTACTTAATTGTTTTATTTTTTTCATGTTATAGCACCACCATGTGATCAAGCTGTGCTACTTTTTTACTGTTAGCTCAGCTTGAGCTCAAACAGATCCAAAGTTGGGTGATGAAATCTCGTTCTGTTCAACAGTTCTGGATATTTGAGTAGAATAAACCTCGTCCACTGCAAAGATTTTGGCATCCTGACACAAATGTCAGAATATCAACTTTTTCTTTGATGTATTTTTATATTCAGAATCCAAAACAATCTTTTTTCCCAGTGATTTACATACAATTGACATAAAAACAGGGTAATTTACAAAATTGAGTTTAGCATAAAATCCAAAATAAACAAATGACAGAAGATCTGCTGCGAACAGTTTAGACTAGAGGTTTTATACTCTTGATCTTTGTATGAAGATCCGGACAATGACATGTAGGTTTCAGAACTAGATGCTTGAATCATAAATAAATAAATATTCTGTCATCATTTATTCATCTTTGTCATAAACCTGATTGAGTTTATTTCTTCTGTAAAAACAACCATTAACTTCCACAGTATTTTTGTTCCTACTATGGATAATCAGTGACAGTTTGTTTCTAACATTGTTCAGAATATCTTGTTTTGTGTTCAAAGTTATAAACATTTAGAACGTTAGATTTGAGTGTCAGTAAATGATGACAAGATGTTATTTTTGGCTGAACTATCTCTTTTTAAGAGAGACAGCTAGTACACTGCATTTCGTTATTCATCAATGTTAATCAATTAACAAACATGATGTATTTAGCAGAATAACACAAGCATAATGTTGTAATTAAAGTTTCCCCTGACAGCCGACTTTGCTAACCAGTCTTTGACCCCTTTATGTAAACATCAGCTCATTAATTCATCAATTAACATACTAGCGCATGCATTATGTTTAATGAGTAGGTATCTCTTGCAGAAACACTAAGAATCATTAGAGAACAAATGCTTAAGGCATAGATATAATGTCTGTAATGGTGTCATGGGGTCAGAGAAAATACGTAAGTAGGTCTGTGGCTGAGCGTCTTAGACACAGTGAGAAAGGTAATTCATTTGAGCTTAGCACCAGATGCACAGATCTCACTCATTCAGAGGAAAATCATCTTATAGCGCAGTATTAAGATCACAGATGCACCAGCTCATGAAGATCACCTCAGAAATCCTGCAATATACAGTATTAGAATCAACTGTGCTAACTTTAATATTTAATCAGTTTTAATATTAGATGGTCAACAATGAAATTAGTAGATGTTAAAATACCATAATTATCATATAAAATGGTATAACGCTCAAATTAAGTAAAGTTACCAACATAAAATCCATATTACATACTGTTGTCATACTGTGTATACTGCTGTCTTTATAGTTTCCAATACTTTTATATAAGGGTGAAACAAATGCTTAACCGTAAGAATACGAGAGTAATATTTAGTAAATACTTAACTGTTTAAACCGTACTATAGTAAAGTGTAATATACTGTATAGATTATAGTATTTATTTACAACACTTTGTGAATGAAGGCCACAGCATACTCTAATATTGTATTGTGTGAACTGATGAACTGCAATATATCGTAGTATAGCTATTTGTTTTTACTACAGTAAAAATAGTGGTGTGTTATATAGACTATTTCATATTTCACACATTTCCTGCTGGTTATTAAACTATATCATAACTGTAACAAGAGGTTATTCAATCATAAATTTATGCATAAACAGCTATCATAACATTATTTATCAATATGTGGCTCTTTTTGAACTCTCGTAAGCCAGAGAAATTAAAAATGTGAAACAGGAAATACGTTGGCACATTGTTTTTGTTTACATCCCTCAAAATGGCCTATAGTAGAATATATAGCATGTAGCTTGTTTGTATTACTACTTGTTGTATTACCATGGCAATTATAGAAACACAACAGATCAAATAAAGTACTTTACTATAGTATGGTTCAAAAACTCTATAGTATTTACTATATTAGTTTTAATGTGAATATGATTTTTGTTCACCTTTTGCTACACTGAATACCACTTCTGTGGATGCCTTCTGTAAATATTTACATTGTATTTTGCCTTGCTCATTTTTTATCATGTCACATTTTTAGGATCTACACAAAAATCTAATTTGCACATCTGGGATGGTAAAGTTCTACAGAGAGGCTTTTGTGGAAGCAAAAGAGCTTTTTATGTAAGTAATGCTTGAACATTTGATTGTATTTGGGAGAATAATTAATAAAACAGATCCTTCAAATAGGCCAGCGGTCCTCAAACTTTTTTCACCAAGTACCACCTCAGAAAAAAATTGTTTCTCCAAGTATCACCATAATGACCAGTACTGCAATACAGTAGCATAGTAGGCGTAATTAAGCAGCTACAGCCCTGCGCAGTTCAAAAACGTTGCGGATTCTTATTATCATGAATATTTATTATTATTATTATTTATTCTCCACTTTAAACATTCTAAATTGTTTGAACAGAGAAATTAGATCTGCTAACTGCGCATTAAAGTAGGCTTTGTGTGTCAGAAAAGCAAGTGATTAAACTATACCTGTCAACATTGGGATATAAAAATACGGGATACGCCCCCAACAACCGTTACAAACACAGGGAGGAAAATAGCTTCAAATGAAAGAATACATAACAAACATTAGAAAATTTCAAATAAAATAAAAGGTTTAGCCTAATAAAATCACTGACCATATCTGTGTTTTCATACTAGGCATGGGCCGGTATAAGATTCTGACGGTATGATAACCTTGGATAAAAATATCATAGTTTGACAGTATTGTGATTGCTGTAAAATATATATATTTTAAATGTCTTGCTAAAAAACAAAACCTTTTTCCCCTTTGATCACGCTATATTTTATTTTGAGAAAAATGTAAACTATTTTGGAACAGTAACAGGCTAAATAATTCAAGTGAATCATTGACTTCTGCGGTCTTCATTTCCTTCAAAAACGCAAATGTGTTTAAAATTTACACCTAAAAAACAAACAAAAAAAATGTAAATAAAAAATCTTACTCATACCTTAGGAACGGTATTGCAGAAAATTTTGCCGGTATGAAAACCTTGACTTTTGCATACCGCGGTATACCTCGAAAACGGTTATCGTCCCATGCCTATTTCATACGCATCAAAGGGTTAAAAGTGCATTCATTTTTTAACTTTAATTATTCAGCGATTCCTCTACATACCACTAGAAGTAAGCCTGCGTACCACAAGTGGTACACGTACAACAGTTTGAGATCCACTGCTATAGGCTACATGAACATGTCTTTGGTTACTAAATTCACAATTAATTCAATGCATTACCGGACAAAATAAAAGTTTTTATTTACAGTTTGTATTCGTGTGAATATATATATATATATATATATATATATACAGCTGAAGCCAGAATTATTAGTCCGCCTTTTAATTTTTTCTTCTGGAGAAAGTCTTATTTGTTTTATTTTGGCTAGAATAAAAGCAGTTTTAAAAAATTTTAAAACCATTTTAGGGTCAAATTTATTAGCCCCTTTAACCTATATTTTTTTCCATAGTTTACAGAACAAACCATCATTATACAGTAACTTGCCTAATTACCCTAACCTGCCTAGTTAACCTAATTATCTTAGTTAAGCCTTTAAATGTTACATTAAGCTGTATAGAAGTGTATTGGAATAGTAAAATATTGTTGTAAAAAATGAAAAATTAATTAATTAATAATCATTAAAAAGATGTCTCTAGTTCAAAACGTCTGTTTTACTGCCGTTCTTGATGCCGCTGCATGTGTATAAATGTAAATGTAAACACAATGCTAGAGCATAAAATCTAGAAAATCCCTAACTACATACAGTATATGAATTATTGTTTGCATCAACAACATGGCTTTCTGCTGAAAAATCCCATGTTTAATTCAATGTTTTACGGTTTCTTTGTAATTATTTGTGAAATTTCCTAGCAATAACTAAATGCATTTTCCCCCCTCATCATTGATCAATGTTTACATAGTAATCTTCTATTTTCCAGTAAAGGTGATTTGGATCCCAGGGAAATTATTAGCCTTTATCCAGCTATGCCTGTTTTGAGTGAAGATTTCACACCTCAGACAACAGCAGTCAGTAACGCCAAAGACCTGTGGACGTTAAGCCGAAACGACAGGCCGACATTTCAACAATACCTCAGCTTTTTGGACGACTTCTTGAGAGAAGTTAAGCCAACAGCGCAGGGCCAAACGTGTCTTCAGGACATCGACTCAGCACTTTTTAAGCTGTATCTGGAACAAGAAGAACATGAAAAATTGGACCAGCTTGTGTCGACACAGAATATGTGTAATCTTCAAATGTGTGTGGCTGATTTGGAGCAGCACAAAAGGTTTGCGCTTATCATGTTTACAACTTATTTTTGAAGTCTATTCAAGAAAAGCCAAACTAATTTTCTGCCATTTTAGGTTTTTCACACTTGGATTGCTCTATCAAAGCCAAGGCCAGCATTTCAATGCAATTCAGGTATTGAAAGACGCGTGGAGCAATAACTAAAGATGAATTAGTAAGTAAAGTAAGCTTCTTTTTTTAGACCTGGATTACAGTTGTGGAGGACGAAAGCGAGGACCCTTCAAATCAAAGTGTATTCCAGCATATAATCAAAACTCTGTCAAATCTGGAGCATAAACAGATCATCTGGAAATTTGTGGACTGGGTTCTTCAGAAAGACCAAGAGGCAAGTGTTTAGTGTTAATCAACAGCAGAGGGCAGAGTTCTACACATTTCATTGAGTTCAGTTAACTTTTTTGCCATAAGGAGAGAAAGAAGCTACATTATTTAACTAGAATTAAAGGGATAGTTCATCAAAAAAAGAAAATTCTGCAATTTACTCATCCTCCACTTGTTCTAAACCTTCTTTCTTCTAAGGAAATACTGAAGAAAAACAGCCATAATGACAACCAAATTGTTTTTGTTACTACTATTATGAATGCCAATGGCTGTTTTTTCCCAACATTATTCATACAATTTTGAACATTTTTGAACTACTGTTAGAGTGTGAATAAAACGTTCACTTTTTGGGTGAAGTACAGTATAACAATAGCCTTGATGTATAAAACCAAGCCCATAGCCAGGGGAGGTTCGGGTGGTTCGAAAGACCCTCCCCTTAAAAGCAAAGGTCCAGAATTTGTCCCATACATGAGCTCATTTGTCCTAGTTCGACTGCTACACCATCATAAATTGTGAAAATAACCCATTGAAAAAAGCTTTAAGACCAAGCCAAACCATCTGTTGATCATTACATGCAGTGTGACTGCAGCTAATCAGTTTGGGCCAATGTGAACCATTTTGTGAATTTGAATGTGAATTATTTTCCTTGAGTCCTATATCCAGGTGCTAGCAATACAATCGGGTGTAAGTAAAATCATTTTTCACTACTGTATTGTTTTTAAATAGAGAAAACATTTTTAAAGTAACTTTTATTCTTAATCTTGTTTTCTTGAAACAAAAATGACTGATAAAAAGGTATGAAGGACCAAAAACAGCCCCTATTAAAATTAATTCAACAAAATTAGTGCTTAAAATGTCACTTAAATGAATTTAAATCTCATAATTAAATAAAAAATGAGGCAAATAACTGCAAAAATGTCCACATTTTGCGAAAAAAGAACCATCTCTTACACCAGGGTGGCTACGGGGCTGAAAACACTGCTGTTCAAATCACAGTTCAGAGGTAAGATTTATAAATGTTCTTAAAAAAAAGTCTCATTTGTACACCAAATTTCCAAAATACAGTAATGTTTCATAGTGATTATTTGCTTTCTATATTAAAGGTGCTGTATAGTTCTTGACTCCTATAAAGCATAAAAATACCATCATTTTTTTGCAGATATTCATGAAATATGCAACGTCAACAATGCTATTCCCCTTTAAAAATGTGTTTGTGTTAAGGAATGTCTGGCTGAGTGTGAAATCGCATACTTCCTTATATATTACCTAAAAAACAGTATGCGAGCAGTAGGGCTGCACAACGTATTGTTTGAGCAACGATATCGTAATGTGTCTATCCACAATAGTCACATCGCAAGATATGCAATGTTAAATAAGGCCAATAGATGATCAGAATAGAGCAAAAAAAAGCAAAAAAAAGTTTAATAAAGATTTGTTTTACTGAACAATTTATATGATAAATTCTATGCATTGTTAATTTACATTTGATTATTCCATTTCTGTAACCGAATACTGTTAGACTCTCCCCAGAAAACCATAAATCACTGTTTATTTTGCTTTAATATTTGCTCCGTTGTGTTTATAACTGTATTTTGTTTTTTATATGCATATTAAAGAAACATATTTATATAATCGCTCTCCTCTTTGCAAAAAGAGTTAAGTCATCTAGTAAAATTATATCGCAATTTTTTATATTATATATATTGTAGAGAGAGAAAATATCGCAGTGTCAAATTTTTCTAATATCAGTCAGCCCTATCAAGTAAAATGTCTAAATTCATAGTATTGGATAAATAGTAAAGTTGAGATTGAGTACCTGGATGAGCTACTACTTCCTGCATCTTTTTTGCGTTTATTTTTATGACAGCAAAACTTACTTTTTAGCAGTCATTATTTCATGTTGTCACTTCAGAAGTCATTCTGATTTGCTGCTTCTTTACATTAACAGGCTGGAATACAGATTTTCACAAAGACGAATTCAGGCAGCCACACTACTTTTGCACCAGAGGAAGTTTTTACCATTCTCAACAGCTACCCAGTCGCTCTGACCCTTTACTTGGAATATTTAGTCAATGAAACACACAGCAAGGTGATTATAAAAAGACGGAAATTAAATTTACATTGATCTTTGGTATGTGTTTAAAATATTTTAATATTATTGTCTCTTAATGCTTTATAGCTTTAATTCCTATAACGATTTTTATGTTAGTTTGTATTATTTTATATATATTTCTGAATAGTTTTAGCTCCCTTTAACGTCACCACAATTTTTTCCTTTTTCAGCTAATATTTAAACTTTATTTTTACTTTTATTTCTGTTAAAATTGTGTTTTTATTAATAGTGCTACTGATATAAAAATGCATTCCTAACCAATAAATGCATAGTCCAAAATAAACTTTTATTGAAACTAATATGTAAAAACATTTGCAGGTTTTTTCATTAGTAGTAGGCAAAGCAACAATTCTAGTTCTTAATTCTCATCTAAAATCTATGTTTTATTTCAAGCGTTTTTCAATTAGCATAAGTTAACAAGGTTTAATTAACAGTTACTACTGGTATGAACAGATTTGTTCATCAGAAAGATGTGCCTCAGCCTACGATTTAAAAAAATGTAAAATTCATTACTCCAGTTTTGTTGCACATTTTAGATGATAAGTCAACTAGAGGGCTCTATCTACATTTTTGCAAGTCTACAATTTTTCTTAGGGTACATTTTGTTTCAGCTACACTATCTATTGTTTTGTAGTATTTAATTAGTGTTCAGCAAAGAACTGCATGATAATACGTCCTTGTAAATATCATAAATATACCCTGTAAAAAGGAACAGATGTTCTTGGCATCATACTGCCCATCATCTTACCTAGAAACTGCAGTCAAACGCATTGAAATACGTTTTTGTGCTTTGACAAAAATGTAGAGCAGGGGTGCCCAACCGTGTTCCTGGAGATCTACCTTCCTTTAGATTTCAGTTGCAACCCATATCAAATACACCTGCCTGTAATTATCAAGTGCTGTTCGGGGTCCTAATTAATTTGTTCATGCGTGTTTGATCAGGGTTGGAGCTGAACTCTGTAGAAAGGTAGATTTCCAGGAACAGGGTTGCAATAAGCCAGTGTTGGATTTGATACAATCTCAACCTGCTTTTTTCTTTAGTTCAAAAAGAACGTTTATTGAAACGAAGTTACAAAAAACGTTTGTGGTAACTTTGTGGCATCTCATCAACACACGTCTGTCCACGTTTGCACATCAACCACCAAAAACTTCACCCGGTCATTCACAGTGATGTAATAGGGGAAACAGGATTAAGGCTATTATTTCTAAGCCTCAGGGGACGCATTACAGAAGCGTAAGTCTTAAATTAAACCTAATTTAACTTAAATTAAGTTTCAAACAGAAATCACCATGGTGACTAAACAGATAGGACAATAGAAATGAGATGTTTCAGTCCCAGATAAGATTAAAACTTGGACAAAGTGTAAAAATGTTTTTCATTAAAACTGTATTAAGTGACCTTTTTGTTCAAAATGAACTAATAAGCAAGTATCTTATCCTAAATCACTGGTAAACTTATGACAAAAGTAACAATAAAACCTTCACTCAGACACAAGAGTGAAAACTACTGCCATCTGAACTCATTCAAACTTTACAAGTGGTTAAAAAAGGGGAAAACTCAACTCCAATGCAAAAACAACATTAGTTAAAATGTATGCAATAAAAATACAATGCCAGCTTTAATCCAGTTTGCCATCACTTAACATGGCATTGAATAAGCACACGTCTTTTCACAGGAGGAAAAGCATCATACTATGCTCATCAGATCATATGTCAAACGAATACTGCAGTCGCTTGCGGATGACCACAATAATGCATCAAGCACAGAGGAGATGAGACATAAACTACAGCAGTTACTGTGGCAGTCCTCTTTCTACAATGCTGATAAGATATATGGTGAGCAAACAAACAAAACATTTATAATAATTACAGTAATACATACCTGTAACTGAAACATGTTTGATTTTGGGGCATGTGATAATTGTTTAGACCTGTCATAATAATCGATATATCAACTTATCACAAAATACTTGGAGATGACCTCAATAATTTTTGCCGTATGAATTCATTCATTTTCTTTTCGGCTTAGTCCCTTTATTAATCTAGGGTCGCCACAGCGGAATGAACCGCCAACTTATCCAGCATATGTTTTATGCAGCGGATGCCCTTCCAGCTGCAACTCATCACTGGGAAACACCCATAAACTCTCACATTCACAAACATACACTACGGACAATTTAGCTTACCCAATGCACCTATACCACATGTCTTTGGACTTGTGGGGGAAACCGGTGTTTATGGATATTTGCTTCATTATGTGTTATATAATCAGTTACATATTTTGCGTTGCAAGCAAAATTCACTGCATGATGTCTATTATTAGAATGCATAGACAATAGAAATATCCTTGTATGGATTCTTGTTTTATATTTATAAGATTATATGTGGATTAGTCACATTATGCATGTGTTTTCTCTAATATAATCTCAAAAGTGATACTGACTTTATGCAACAGTTTAACAAACAATAAATTAAAATTGAGTTACATTTTAGACAATGTTGCTTTTTTGCCAATGAAACTAGTTTAAAACAAAGCCAGAACAGAACATCTGTGTGTCAAACATTGCAGTGTTTTGTTCATGAAAGAACTGGTTTCTGAACTAATTTAGAGAGCCAATGATTCAAGTATCCTGAAGATCTCAAAAGTAGGAAAGCCTGTTTCCACCACTAAATAAAAAATATAAAAAAGGTAATTTAGAATTTTAAATCTCACATTTCTAACATAAAACTCACATTTGAGTAAAAAAGTCATAATTGTTAGTTTGCATTATGCAATTCTGAGAAAAATGTGAATTCTGTATAGTCACTTTGTTTAGCATTTTAGCTCAAGTTGTCATGGTAGAGATTATCATGCCACAATGCAATAATTCAAAAGTATAAATATAAGGAAATTATGAGCTAAATGTGATTTACTGTATATTTTAAAACTTTTCTTATTTTTTATTGAGTGGCAGAAACAGATTTCATACAACTGTTTCATATGTAAATGAATCAGATGATTTGAAAAAATCAGTGATGTGATTCATCTCAAAACAGAGATCTGCCACCAACTACTTTTGACAGGTCTAAACCACAAAATACAAGAAAAACACTCAGGCCAATGATTTAATTTTACATGAAATATATATAAAAATCCACAATATATATATATTTTGATATAATTTGTCACAAATTCACAAAAAAGATATGTTTTTCTGTCAATACACCACAAGTTTGATATTTGTTGTCCATGAATTAAACCAACTGCTATACCTTTACAGACCAAATAGCATCCTCATCTCTTCATGTGGAGCAAGCAATTTTGCTTGGAAAGTCTGGTAAACACAACAAAGCCCTGGAGGTTTTAGTCTACCAGCAGAAAGACCAGCAGGCTGCTGAACGCTACTGTTGGAGGACCTCTGCTGGACGAGACAAGAAGTTCATGCAGACCATATTTCTCACTCTACTACAAATCTACCTGGAGTCCAGCCATCACGTCATCGCAGCAGTGGACCTGCTGAACAAAAACCCAGAGTCTTTTGATTTATCCAGCGTGTTGATGGTGCTTCCGGAGTCCTGGTCTCTAAAAGTGGTCCTGCGGTTCCTGTGTGAATCACTGAGAGGAACGGTGCATGACAAAAGAATGAGAGGTCTGGAGATGAGCCTAGCCAAAGTGGAAACTCTACGACACAGACATGCATTGGTGAGACAGGCTATAAATGAAGCCATTTAACATTCACTAACCCAAATTGCAATGACTAATGTTATTCTTTATGCTCTGAAAGTTTAACTTTGCAGTGACATTAATTGACCTTTTTGGTAGTTTGAAACAATATATTGTACAAAAAAAATAATGTTGGAATAAATCAAGTACTGGCAGCTCACGGACTGCTTTTGGACTGTAGCGTACTTGACAAAATATAGTTTCAAACTAAACAAATGTCATTTGAAGTCACTTTGTTTCAGTTCAAGATGTCAGAGAAGAGATTAATGTCCCATAATGCAATAATGCTAAAGTATAAATATAAGGAATACACCCGTGAATCATGAGCTAAGGGCAAATGTGATTTAATGTATATTAGGCTTGGGCGGTATCCAAATTTTAATACCGTCAAACCTCCTTCCTATTTTACCCCAGTATACGGTATTACTGTGAATAATAAATAAATAATGACATAAGGCTCAGACTGTTGGCTTGTGCCCAAACCATTCAGAAACTGAATGCCAAACACTAATACTGGAAACATAACAAAATAACATGCACAACAATATTAACAACTTTAATCATTTAAATGTTTATTTAATATAATATATTTCCTTCGCCAAGTAATTTGTCACTGCATCAGTACAGGTTTTCTAACGAACATTGTCCCTTTTATGCCTTTTTGTTGCACAGTTTTCAAATTGCCTTGTCCGTATTCACCGCCTCTCCTTTCTCGTTTAGTCGAAACTTGAAATACTGGCAAAGTTCAGAAGTTGTGTCCTATTAAAAGACCAGGTCACTTGGTGCGCAACTCGTTTTTTATGATAGTATAACGGTATTGAAACTGATACCATTGCTATTTTTAGATACTACAGTATACCATATTACCGTATTACCGCCCAAACCTAATGTATATTTAAATAACTCTATGACACAGAGATTTCTGGTAAAGACGTATATAAATGAAAGTCATTTTAACATGCAAAAATACTCACTAACCCAAACAGCAATGCTCTGTTATAATTTAAGCTCCCTGGTGCAAACAACTGAAAATGTAACTTTTCAGTATAAAAGTTACTTTAATTAGCATTTTAATTGCATGAAACTATTTATTATATAAAAGGTCATGTATATAAATCCTTCAAATGCAAAAGTACTGCAGCTCTCAACTTTCTCTTTGAATCCTAGTTTTTCTGGTTGAGCCGTGCTAGAAATAAAATATTTTTTAACATGCAAAAATACCCACTAAGCCAAACAGCAATGCTTAATATTATTCTTTATGCACCCAGATGGCAGCAACGCATGAAAAAATCCAAGTTGACAGAGGATGTGTTTGCCATTCATGCCAGAAACGTCTTACAGGAGCCGAGTTCCTGCGCAGGCCGACAGGAGAGCTGACACACATAACCTGTCATAATGGTGAAAGCAGCCACTGAACACCAGAGACACTATTATTCACACCTGTTCACATTTACTCCGCCGCTGCTTACAATAAAGACAGTAATTACGTGGACAGTTAGGGCAATTACTATGACAAATTGCTGAGAGTATGTGACACATGCTAAGCTGAGCCACAAACACCAGAAGGAAACCCACAACAACTGCACACAGCACAGGCTGACACTACACTTATCCACAATATAGCTGCGATGGTACTGTACGTTACTGTGTATTACTGGTATGTTAGAAAGATGACAAAGCGCACAAGGCATTTTTAGTGCAGGATTAAATTTAACAGGGGGGCTAATAATTCAGGTGGGCTAATAATTCTGACTTCAACTGTATATGGTTTTGAGTTGTTATTTACATGAGCAACATTGACAATCTTTCAAACTACTGATAATGTCAATAAACGTCACTTTGTTAAACTTTTCAGGATCAAAAGTTTACAATGCAATTTGAAAGTATTAAAATAAACGCATAAAGCATCAATGAATTCAATTCAATAAACTTTATTGTCTATCCCCACAGGTGTTGGAAAATCGTCTTTAGATAGAGGCTCACACACACAACAGCAAAACATAAATACACAATTATTTTAGGATTCGATAGTGGGAGTAATGTCTTGTCTTGTTCTTTTTTGCTAAAGGGACTTTACCTTTTGCCAAACGGAAGAAACTTTCACAATAGTAGAGGTTTTTCTTTTCATCACTGCCAAAAATAAATCAGTCACCAATTATTTTATTTTTAATATGAAAGCATAAAACCTAAATGAATCACAAGCTTATTTGTTATTCTATTATATATTAACATTTTACTCAAACCGACAACTAATAAGAGAAGTTTATTTATAAACCAATTTCGAGAGGATCAAGTGCTTATGATTGCTCACACCTGGTACCGCATCAGCTCACGATTGATTCACCAATCAGATGATTCCTAACTCACAAAAAATAACCAGTTTTCTTATCTCAGTATCTTCGTCTTGCCAAAAATAAGTCAGGGGAGTTCATTGAGATCTACGTGAGCTCAAACTCCCCTCTCGCTCTGATAGATCGACAGATCTTTGAAATGTTCAGTCACCTGTGCTCATAGTAGCTGCATTTATCATATAAAATAAACAAATAAATAAATAAATAAAAAAAACATTTTAAAAAATCTGCTTCAGTCATTTCTAAAATAATAATAATAATAATAATAATAATAATAATAATAATTTTCTGTTATGAAAAGCTGAATTTGCAGTCACTATTAGAAAAGAAATCATTCCATAATCTTACAATTTGGTGCTCCAAAAATATTTCTATCTAATCATTAACAGTTTTTAAAACAATCGTGTGTGTGTTTTTAACAGAAATGGATATATATTGTTTCAGGATTCTTTAATTAGTTTAAAAAAAAGCCATTTGAAATGAACAATCATTTGTCCTTTTCGGTTTGCATTACAATAAACAAGATGTCCTTCCAACTGCTTGCAAATAACAGACAAAAATAAGTTCAAGTACAAGTCAAAGCCTAGGCATGCCAATACAAATTACAATAAACTATTCCTTTCAACCATGCTCATTCATGCTTCATATAGATTCATTGAGGCTTTATGTCTTCTGACTTGGCTGAAATGTCCTTTGCATACTATAGGCCTCGACACGGGTGCCAAAGGACAAACTATATTATAAACAAGCCGACATGTCTTTTACACCCACTGGACTGGGTTGGCTGAGCTCTGTCTGCTTCTAACCCAGGCATGGTGCTCTACTGGCAGCCTGACAAACCCAGGCTGTACAACCACTTCAGGACGTGCTGCTCTCCAGACAAGCCACCTTATGTGGACAAATTCTCAGACCAGACTGTTTAGTTTGTGGACATGAAAAAATAAATCGGAAAAAACACCTCAAATATGTTATGCACGTGAAGCGTTATATATATCAAACTGAGTGTGATATGTCAGCGTGAATTACGGTCTTCTGCTTTCATTTCTTTGAGAAAAACATATTTGTCACTTTGAGAGTCGAAAAAACATATACATGCTAATTAAAATGATTGTTTTTGGCTATACTGAAGATGTACTGATGTCTTATGAAGTAAAACGATTAGTCTGTTCAAGAAATTGAACATTATTAAAGCATTTACTTTAATACATTATTGCATTCAGCAAATTAACAACAATTGTGGTGAACTTTCATAGTAAGGTTGTGTTTGCAAATAGCAATATACAAAAGAAAACTGCACTTTGAACCCAGCTTTTTAATTTTTTTTGTTGTTGTCTATCTTGTGTAAAGAGGCCAAAACAAAGCATTGATATGTTAAACTATCTATCTGAATCTAAATAAACTGTAAAAAAAAAAATGCTGGGTTCCGTGCAATTCCTTCATGTTGTCCCAACACAATTAGGTAGTTAACTTATTGTTGTTACAAATTTAAGTGGATTGAACATAAAACTATTAAGTTGTACCCAACTCAAAATTGTGTTGATTTTAAATGAGTAGCTTAAACAAGCAGCAAAGGTTTTATGAGTGTATTAAGTATAACATCCATAATATATAAGCATTATATATCAGCCAAAGCAATGCATTTTAAAGCATAATGTGTTTTTTAATATTACGCAACTCAAGAAAATGTGTCTTGGTTAAATTAACATAAAAAATGCATAAATGAGTTGAACAAATTAATTGAATGTACATGGATAAATAAATGCCTCAAATACATGATGCAAATGCAGAAAGCACAGCAGCAGAAGTCACAGCTCCACCAACACTGCTCAGACTCAACAGACTGTTCTATGTTCTAGATCAGGGGTCCGGAACCTTTTTTCAACAACAAGCCATTTCTGATTTTTGGCAAATGCATTTTTTTAAAGAGCCATTGGAGTGTACACATATATAAAATTCAAACAACAAACACAAAATCAAACAGCATTCATTACTGGTAATGGCAAAAACAAACAAACAAAAAAATCTATAAATTGTCCTTTCTTCATTCATGGACCTTCTCAACATGTGATGCTTCATTTTTGTTTATTTTTGAGTTGTGCGTGGACATAAACAAAGGTTTTGTTTAAACCTGTATTATAAATAGTAATATTCATATTTTTAGATTTAATATACATACGTGCTCAAGGTTACCATAGAAATGTAAATTGCATGTGCTTTATTGGTGTCGCGATTCAAGTTAATCAACAGCGTCGCAAACAAGCATTGGTTGAAACGTTCTTTTATTGTAAACTGAGTAAACTTATTTATTTTGCTGTGAAAAAAAATAAATAAAAAGATAACTGTAATTGTTTTTTCAATAGGAAGCTGATATCTAGTGACAGTTATAGTTTTTATAAACTTTAAAATATTATTAAAGAGAGACTGCTGAAAAGCCACATATTTTTGGACAAAGAGCCACATGTGGCTCCCAAGCCACAGGTTCCCTACCCCTGCTCTAGATTATTAGGTTGTTGGTAATGTATTGCTAGGCAGTTGCTAGGGTGTTCTGGGTGGTTGCAAGGGTGTTGAGTGGTTGCTAGGAAGTTTCTACGATGTTGCTAGGCAGTTGGTAGGATCCTCTGGGTTGTTACAAGACAAGCCTCATTTACATGTTGGATTGTACTGTAGCCTTACCCTTGACCAACAGCTTATCAAAATTTTCGGCCTGAGTCTGACCTAAAGCTCTGCTTTTTTTACGCCATTAAAAGACCAGATTTGTATTTAATAGAAACTTGATTTGTTTTCATTTCATTTAGCGATCAGAATTATTTAGAGAAATGTTTGGAGTTTTTTGTTTTTGTTTTAATTGTAAGTTTTAGTTTTTTTTATGTGACATTGATATCCAAGCGGTATGCGGTCCACAGTGAGTTTACTCAGTTTACAAGTTGTGCATTGTGCATAACCAGTTAGCTGATCATTTATAGTTGCCACTATTTGAAAAGTTGACCCTAAGTTTGCCTTTCCTCTAGCATTTTTTCAGAGTTTTAAGTTCGCTGTTGGCAATTTTTCACTTTATGTTTTCCATTGAGTGGCTGGAAATCTATATGCGCAAGGCATCAATGGTACTTCCGGACCACACGCATTAGATCTCATTAAGAAAGAAAGACAGAAAGGAAAAAAGAAAGGAAAAAAAAGAAAAAGAGAATGCTTGTTTTTAAATAATTATGATTCGGCAGAAATTGTTATTCATGCTTTTTTTGTGAATTTAAAGGTCAAATACCACTTTTTTGTGGTAGTGGTGACAGTAATCATTGGAGAATGTGCTTCATTGTGATAAAAAAATTAAATAAATCGATGTCACAATTAAAAAAATAAACAATTTAAAACAAAAAGTAAACCAGATTGTATATTATTCACTGTACTTTGCTTGTCACAAAAGTGTGTGCAACTGTGCATCATAGCAAACAAAGTGAATACCCATTAAATATGTGAATATGTTTGCATGTAAAAAAAAAAAATGAATAAAAAAAAGAGTGTGCCTTATATTCCATACGCACTGTTGACCACAGCAACAGTGACTCATTCTGGCCCCAGTTAAAGCTGTCCACTTGTGTACAGGGCCGGGCTGATGGTCATTTGGGTGGGACTGCGAGTTTACTTTAGGATCCCTCCCTTCGTTGATAGCTGCCTCTCTCGGGGCATTCAATGTTTTGACATTTCAGGAGACTCCAAACCCACAAGCTTGCAGCAGTTTTAGTAGGTTTGATTTAAACAAGCTTCATTTGACATCTCAGGTGTTGTTTATGCTCACCAGCACCCAAATAATAAAGCAATCTGGTGTAGATACTTGCTTACATGGCCAGTCAGCATGTCCTCTGGAGAGAAGCCCAGGATCTTTAAAGGCTTCTGCACAGATGGTCATTTTACACATGAGGAAACAGGATGGATGCAAAAAAAAATAAAAAATCAACAGTTAGAGAACAAACTGTGGTAGAGAACCAGGCATTGGTCCCTCTTTATAAATATCTACACCACAGACAGAGGAAAAAGAGTGCGAAACAAAACAAAAACACGTTCCTCTTGTGCTTCTAAATATAAAGTCAGACATCTAAAATGCTGGTGTTTACTTCAAAACATTTTTGCTTCAACAGGCATTTCTAAATGATTTGGAAATGTAACCTGCATTTCACTATTCAAAATGGAATCGGTTTCACGTTTCATGGTTGAGTTTTATTGGTGTTTAAATTAAGTGGTGACTTTTTGTGATTTTTTTGTTTGCATGTAAAAGACTACAAAGGGGGAAAAAGGGTGTAACAGTACACATAAATGACGGTTCTGTTCATATCTCTGTGCTTTACTGAACTGAATTTTATATATATATAACGAGTACAAATGAAGTTCAGCACGAGCACTACACTCTCAGAAGAAAAGGTACACGATGGTACAAATAATGTTCATTGAGGAACAGTTTTGTACCTTTGTAAAAATTGTACCCTATGGCACTGAACAGACCTCTTATGATACTGTTCTGTGCATTTTATGGTACAACTGAAATGAAGGAACACAATTGTTATCATATAAAAGGAACAACTGCTTCTTTATTACAGTATCTATGAAAATAAATATGACTGGAAAGGCAACGTGATTTTTATGAATAATTTCCATATTAAAACAAGAATCATCATTTAAAAGTATATGTTTAAAGAAACTCATTAATTATTAAGTTCTGTAATACAAAACAACTGGTAAAACATAAAACTATAGCTATTGTAAACTAAACATTTAAGGCATTTTAATAAATGTTTGGTAAGCATTTTTGACTCTTTTAAGGTAGTGTCTTGTCACTGTGGTGGTACCTTTCACAAAGTATACAATATTGCATCTGCAGGTTTTTAAAAACAAAGGAACATTTTGGTTTCCCATGGTACAAATCATGACCTTAATAGGTACAAATTTGTTTCTTTTCTTAAGGTGTAATTCTGTCCCATAAAAAGGTACTGCCCCAGTGACAAGGGTTTGTACCTTCAACATACAACATACCATTTTTTCTGAGAGTGTGGTTAAAACTGTTTGTTTTGTACATATAAATACCAAATATTTACAATGCTAATATGTGTAGACATTTATTCAAAATGTTTTCATAATGTTTCAGTCTCATGTCATATTTATATTCTCAGAGTGTAATTTATTTATTTCACATTATATTAATGTTCTAAAAACGTTCTTCCATCATCATTGTGAGAACATCCATCTACAAGTAACATCCTAAAGACATTCCATTGTTAAAAGAATGTTTTTCAATAACATTCCAAAAATGTTGTTTGATAATGTTACGTGAACATTTTCGATAGTTTGAGTCTGTTAAATGATACTAGTTTTATAATTATACGTAGCAAATTTACAAACTTTCAATCTAAAAGACAAACAAAAATGATGAGACATCACAAATGCATGCACGTTCTGCCAATTCTGTGATTTAAAAAAAATTATACAAATTCTTTAAAAATATATATGCAAACATTACAGCTGCTAAATAACTGCAAAGTAATATGTCTTTCAAGAGTTCACACTTAGCTGATGATTGATTATAAAGCTTGTTTGGCATGCTGTTCCGGGAGAGAGCCCTGAGGTCATAAGATCCTTGATCCCAGGGCTCCCTCCCGTTTGCAAGGCGAGGAGAGTTTGAGCTCAGGTAGATCTCGAGAACTCCCCTGCGGGTAGCTAATGACCGGATAGTGATTGCTTTGAAAAGATAACTACTTACTAGGAACATGTCTATGGTGCCGATTTGGATTAGTCATTTAATTTTAGTTGCATGTTTTTGGACGGTGGAAGGAAACCAGGGAACCCGGGGGAAACCCACGTAAGCACGGGGAAACGTGGAAACGTGTAAACTCCACACAGAAACGTCAGCTGGATTGGTAAGGACTAGAACCAGGGACGTTCGTGCTGTGATGTAACAGTGCTAACCACTGAGCCACCGTGCCACCCATCTAGGAGTAGGGGTGGAAGGGGGGAGTCTTCAAAATGAAGATGGCTGTGATATGGAACTTATTTATAGTGGAAGGTATTTATAGTGGCTTAGGAATCATCTGATTGGTGAATCATAAATTGAATAATGTGGGACCAGCTGCACGCAATCATCTGCATGTGATCCTCTCGAAATTAGTTTAGAAATACACTTCACTTAGTATATCATGACAGTAGTTTTATTGCAAAAAGAGTTCTATTGTTTAAGATTTTTATTATTCATGCTCCATGCTCATTGCAGTAAATCTGGCCTTAAATTTTAGCTTTTGAATTTAAAGGGATAGTTCACCCAAAAATTTAAAGTCTGTCATCATTTACTCGACATTTAAAGCATATTTGAGTTTCTTTCTTCGGTTAAACCCAAAAAAAGATATTTTGAAATATGTTGAGAGCTCGTACCCAATGGCATACTATAGAAGCCGATGGGTCCCAGCAACCAGCAATCTTCAAAAAATATATCATATTTTGAGTTTAACAGAAGGAACACAAAAAGGTTTAAAACCCCATGAGTAAAAGTAAATGATGAGGTCATTTAAGATTTTAGGTGAACTATCCCTTTAAGACGAACACAAAGATGCTCAGTCAGCTGTTAGTACCAGCGATGCCAACATGCAGTAATCCTGTTGGGCATCTGAACAAAAAGACGCCACACTGTGCGCGCATAAGGCTTAAACACAACCATGAGAACCTGCACTGTATATAAGACCAAGTGCATCTCAGACGCTTTTGGCCAAAAAGCCACATACGATTGCAACCTATTCTTTATGACGAATTTTTCTGGCCTCAGCGGTTGCTGAGACACAAGGGGAATCTTAATTTGCAGCCTAATGGTAAGGTACCAAAAGCGACATAAAGATAGAACCATCCCTAATTTGCAGTTTCCTTGAAGAAGCTAATGCTACAGTGAGGAAATCCGAGAATAAAAAGCCAGAAGGATGATCAAAACAGAACTTTTTTCAAACACTATATGCAACGCTGTCATTTCCATAGCTTTCTTTACCTTCGGTTTTGGAGCCAGGCCACCAGGGGAAAGTCACAGCGCAGACCACTGGAGACACCGGGGGAGAGGCGAAGACCACAGGCTCCTACCATGCATCCTGGCTCCCAGACACGGCCTGCAGAATAATCCCACAGCGGGGCATATGGGATTTGGTTCATTCCCAACACACATCGTTTCTCTGCTTTGTCTAGCCGTGGTGCCCTCACACAATGGACTTGAATGCTCATTGTTAGCATGTCTGATGGCCATGCAATCAGTCTAATTAAGATGTAACAATGGCGGTGTCAACTTTAACTGCCTTCCAATTTGTCATCAGCGTGCTATTTAGGGCTGAAAATGAAATTCTGTCTAGTTTGGAGAAAAGCTGACGAGGTGAAAAGGTTTTGAAATTTGTAGTAAATGGAGCCTTTTGAATGCAGAAGTAAATATAGTTTCGTGAACACGCCATACTCCTGTACTCAACCTGTTTATCTTTTACTTACGGGTTATTAACTTAATGAGCGGGACTATAAGGACTAATGGTGCTGTGAGATCGGTCGACGGCCATAGAAAACTCTTGGCTCAAATGTGTTAGTTAAGGGAAAATGAAAGCCACGGATTTAAATATGATATAATTGGCCATGAAATAAATAAGGAAATTTACAGATCTTGGAATCATAAAACAATATTGCCATGCTGGCATTTGCTCAAGGGTGGTTCCCTTGAACTCGAGGACCTGAGTGTAATATACATTTAGAGTAGTTTTCCTAAACGTCCTGCATCCCTGCTTCTGGGAAGGAAAGTAATTGCCTTTGCTGACTCAGGAAAGTGCAGTTTGAGCTATTGTTATTCTTGTTTTGGGTGCGTTAACCCTCTGATGGTGGATACAGTTAAAAGTCATTTTTAACCATTTTGAGCGGTTAAAATGACCTTTTAGCCATGACCATAATGCTATATGATTTTCCACTTTATTCGTCACTGTACATAAATTGTACATGACGGGTTTATAAAAACATGGACTGATTAAAAACATGGAGCACAAACTTGTAGAAAATCCTACATTTATCAGTAGAACTGGATTTGCAGAAAACTTATTATATATTTTTCATAAACCTTTTATATGCAGAATATTTTCACTATATTTGTCGCTAATTACTGTATTTACCATTACTAGACGTTTTTGCTAAAGCAGATATGCTGTATTTAAGTATGTTCACCGAGACTATTTCTAATAAATAAATAAACACATTAAATCACATTATCTTAACATTCTAGCCATTGACATGTTATTATCGAGTATGTTTTTAATAAGTGTGGGTTTATTGCTTTATTTAGGTCAAGGTCAACTTAATTTGTATGACAAAAGTATTTCACAGACATGGCTAAATAACAAAGAATTAGTCAAACATGAGAGTATACAATACATTAATTCATTCATTTTCTTTTCGGCTTAGTCCCTTTATTAATCCGGGATCGCCACAGCGGAATGAACCGCCAACTTATCCAGCATGTGTTTTACGCAGTGGATACCCTTCCAGTTGCAACCCATCTCTGGGAAACATCCATTCATACTCATACAATACGGACAATTTAGCCTACCTAATTCACCTATACCACATGTCTTTGGACTCGTAGGGGAAACCAGAGCACCCGGAGGAAACCCACGTGACCACGGGGAGAACATGCAAACTCCACACACAAATGCCAACTTACCCAGCCCAGGCTCGAACCAGCAACCTTCTTGCTGTGAGGCGATCATGCTACCCACATGGTGCCCGTATACAATACAATGAAATTAAAATAGAAAAATATATTTTTTTAATTCTATACAGTCGTGAGACCTAAAAAACAAACAAATAAATTATAAACAAGCCAAAGAGAAGAAGTAGATTTTGACAGATTTTTAAAAAACACTTACTGTGGATGAAACTCTAATTTGTAATGGTAATGTGTCCCAAAGTTTTGGACCGTAGACTGAGAAAGTATTAATTTATTAGTATTATTAGTAGTAGCATAATTATTTTTAATATGTTTAAAGAAATCAAAGACAAAATATCTAATGTCTGCAAAAAATAAAAGCCATATTAAATGCAAATAAAATGCACTTTAATGATTCAAATCATTTATAAAACAATTAAAATCCCATCAAATTATTACATATTTTTTGCTGAAATGGAAGGAAAATTTTCCTCCAACCTTTAAGCAAAGACTTATTGAACTCCTACACCACCTGAAAAATGCAATATACTGTAAGAGGCTGTACCAATATGTTCTGATCTGGCAACCTGGTTTAGATAACATAAAGAAGATGGCCCCTTCACTCATTTTAGAAGAGTAGAACGTTTCCTTGTTATTTATTTTATTTTTATTAATTATTATTATTTTTTACATTTATTTTTTTTCTTTTCCTTCCTTATATATGAGAGTAAAATATGTTTTACTTAACATTAATATTTGTATTTAATCTTAATATTATTTATATATTTTTATAGAACCAAAAAGTATATGTGTGCGACAGGCTATGTTTGAAAAAGAAAAGGTGAGAAGCTATTTGTACTGTATGTTTCATATTTAACATGTTCAATAAAAATACTTATGAACAGAAATTATTATATATTATGTCTAATAATAAAATTTGCACATTTATCATTTTCTATGATATTCTTAGACAGAAAACAATAACTTTGTAGTGGTAGTGGTCCTAAATACACAATGTCTAGGACAGTAGATTTTTAAAATACATTATTACACATCTAACTGTTAAACACATTTCATGCCTTTAAAGAGAGGCTTCAAATACATATATATTTATATATAGCTTGTTTGTTTTCCTTTTACATTGGCACAATTATTTAACACTTCTAAATGTCTAGTCTTGATTTAAGTATCTAGCATAGTGTAATTTGTAACTCTATGTGGAAAAACATGGGGCGGCATATTTCTTTTGCATTTAAGGTCAAAGCAAAAAAAGCAAAAAAGTCTCTATTGCGAAAAAGCTAAATCTGATCATTTGCAAAAGTTCAGAGTCAGACAGTGAAGTATTTTATCTTTACAATAATCCCTATTTGTAATAAAGTGTGTACTCCCTCCATAGGAAAAAAGTGAAAAGGCATATCAGCTAAAAAGAGATTCAATTGTTTGACATGTTCTGACCAACAAAATTTACTCGTAACCTCTTTTACAGGGACTCCTCCAAAATATAACGCTGTTGATTAAAGACTGAACCCGTCACATGCACTTAAAAGCCTCCAAACAGCATCAGCCATGCACTAATTAGAAATTCAGCAGCATCACTTTCCACAAATGAACACACCCAAACAAACTGCATAGTGGGAGACGAACTACGCAAGAGCAATTCCCAGCGGCACATGCTGAGAAATTATGAGACCACCAATCACAGACGCACACAGTAAAGTTTACACATGCCATCAGTTTTCATAAAGTTCCCATGAAGATACATCTGCTGAATGCTGGCATAAAGAAACAATTTACCTCTCTGGCACCCTCTAGTATACTGCACTGAAATGTTTCAGTGTTGTACAAATATACAGTATATGTTTATATAAGCAACATCACATGAGTAGCAGTGCCATTTGGCTGTATATTGGCACTGGTGAACGGCGTGCATTGTCTCGAGTGCCAATACAGCCATATCGCACTTCTACTACTCGTGATATTGCGTTTATACAACAGTTCAATGGCATAATCGTGTGTATAAAAAAGAGAATCAAACACGGAGAGTCTAAAAACCCTTTTGTATGAGGAACTACTTTCTTCCCTCACTCATCCACATCTGCAACTGAAGTCAGAATAGCAGAAGCCAGTTGACATACATCACTTTAGAACTAGTATTTAAATGATTCTCTAGCTTAATGTCTAAAGTGATGACAAAACAGGTAATTCTAGCTCACATTTTAAGATTATAAGACTGAACGGCATGAAATGCCATCAATCTACAGAGATTTCCCAGTATTTCTCTGTTGCACAATAATTAACCTCGAAAAAAGCAAAAGAAAAGCAAACACTACCAGTTTCTGTTGTATCAATACAGCACTACAAAATACAAAAGAAATAGATCGACTTAGAACGTCACTTACCTAATTTATAATGATTTGTTCGGCTGTAGTTTGAAACGCACACTAAGAAAATGCCGTTTTTCTTATTATGCATTCTCTGTCGCCATCTTGTCATGGAACGTCAACCGTCACTTTCTTTGGTCTGCTCAGACAGGCTGATGGCAGCCGATGCACTGAATCCGATACTCTGAAATTATAAATATTTTAAAATGGGCTCTATCCTTATAAATAAACTGCATAGTTGCATTAAACAACTACATTCCTGACTAAAAAAGCCTCAAAAGTACATTATAATGTCCAATAGCAGCAATATTTGTCAAACTGTAGAGTGTCCTCTGCTTGTTGCTATATGTGGGTGGAGTAATACACAAGGGTGAAAAGTGAAGAGGCTGTATGAGTGCTGTTATTTGCGGAATACCGCAAGGCTATCAGCCAATTAGATTCAAGAACCAGACAGAACTAAAAAATATTTATCTATCTATCTATCTATCTATCTATCTATCTATCTATCTATCTATCTATCTATCTATCTATCTATCTATCTATATATAAATATATACACATATACATATCACAATATCTACACACATATCAAAATATATAGGTGAAATAATCTCAGTGTCATTCAGCGTAACATATATGCAAAAGAAAAATTTAATAATTGATAATAATTAATATTCATGAAAAAATTACACACACACACACGTGTAACATATAAATATATATATATTTTTTTTTTAATTGATTGATTTATTATCCATTATTTTATACACTTCATTTTTTCATATATATGTTATGCTGAATGACACTGAAAGATTATTTCACCTATAGATTTTGACATTTATTTCCACAAAAGCTCTTAGGAACATTAAAGCAGTCACTTTACTAGCATTTTTAATTTGTACATAAAATTACATTTCATCTAGAGAGCATAAGGACATCTCGTCTTGCACACTTGGTTTCATCAGTACATTTGTTTAGTTATTCACATTGAATGCTGCCCAAAAGTTGCATCTCTCATAATAATTTTCATCCCAATACATCAAGCTGTTTTTAATTATACACAGTGGGCGAGAGTGCTTTAATTGAACTGTGCTACTGTGAACAGTTTGTTGGCTGAGAAGAGATGTGACCTTATAAAAAGTAAGGTACATCTCTATATAAATGTCAAAGGCACTATCATGATTCATTAGGAGCATAAAATTGTGCGCTTGTATATACATGAATGTTGTTACGGTCTTTTTATTTGCAAGTACTCAACAAGTTTAACCTGTAGTAACCTATTTACAGTGTACGAACAACTAAAATAGCTATTGTATATTCACAATAATGAGCACTTGGCGTGAAGTTGACTGTCAGTCGCTTATCTTACATTAAGATGGATGGAGATTGAGTAGGCGCTGCTTTAAAAAGCACAAGGCTCATAATGTCGGGCTCTGGCGCATTTCTGTCCTTTAATTTGGAAAGGGCGTTTCAGAAATGTCACGGAACTTAGAAAGATAATAGAGGGTAAATGTATAGATTACAGTGGATTTCCAAGGTCCAACGATATAATTTGGCTCATTTCAATGGAACAAACCCACAGCCGGAAGCCTGTAAATGTAGTTTAACACTGATAAAAAGATCTCCAGTTGAAAAAAAACACAAAACAAAGGATGCTAAACTCTGAGACTTTAAAGTGATGCTTCATTTGTTCTGCCGAATAATTTCAGTACTATGTTAAAAGGATGACAAAACGTAAAGAAAAAATTGCTCAAGACTGCCGTGTTTAGAATCCAAGCAAAGGCTGGTTTATTTCTGTGCAAAATTGCCTCTTAAGTGGTGATGGAGGATAAAGAAAACCTGTCCAGATGAAAATGTTTGGATCTTGGCTGTCATGGTTTGTGGATGAATGAGCGGATATTTTCATGCAGTAATCTTTGAGGAAAAGCAAATCAAACAGAGTAAGAAAAACTACTGAAGGTAATTTGTCTACAATTGTCAGCTTCTAAGCTGGAACATCTGTAGAAGAGGAAATTTGAAGTTTTATTTCTACCACTAATAGCTGAATTCGAACCAAACACAACTTAGCAAAAGGCTCAAAACCCACGTTTCTGGCAAGTTTAGCCCTGTGGGTTCAGCTGTTCTATTTGTACACCATATAACCACAAACTGCCCTCTCTGAATGTATTCATATATCACTACAAATAGCTTAGGTGTCCAATTAAACCAGCATAAACACCTTAAAAGTGTCTGTTTTAAAAGGGAGTCCTCCTTATGCACTATTTTGCCTTTCAAACTTACCAAAACTTTACTTTGTGTTTTGTAATTTGTTCTAATCATATAGCCCAGCTTACGGGAAAAACGTAACAAACAGGAATTCAGCTCGTTCTGGAACACTAAACTTCATAGTGTTCACTTCCGTTGTGTTGCTACTGCAGAAAAACCTCAGAAGAGATCATTATGTGGCGCAGAAGAGACCATCTTGCATGTGGTTCTTAAAAGTCAACAGGTCATCAGTTGTGGTTCCTGAAGAGCAACTTTGGCACATGCTGAAATTACAGAGATCACTGAAGCTCTCAGAGTCAAATACTCTTGAGGTCGTCTCATCATTCGCTGCCAAGCTCCTATATTAGGCCAGACTTTCCGCTGAGGACCCGTCTACGCATCCGGACTCCGACTGTTTATGAGTGGCGTAGTTTATAAACGCATTAGCCCACAAATACATGGTTCTAAAACTGTCTGGATATGCAGGTCTTGCTTCAGCATGGTTATTTAAACAGCATCTACTGTTTATTCAATAAGGAAATGCAAGGTGTAGGCACTTACACATCATTTAAGCATTTATGGATGATTTAAAATATATACTGCACTCTTTAAACTCTTAAAAATAAAGGTTCTTTATTGGAATTGATGGTTTCATTGATGCTTGACTTATTAGTTTTTACAAATGTAAGTAGATTGAACATAAAAGTAGTTTGATCAAAAAGCAAACATTTTTAAGTGCACTTAATAGTCGTCATTATCATGGATGTATTCATATATTTTAAAGTATTCATTGTGTATGTGTGTTGTCCTTAAAGAAATAAATGGAATCATATGGCCTTCTTTGGTCTATTTCCCAATCCAAAATAAGTCTTTGTAAAGTAAATATAAAATGTATTGAAGAAAGGCATCGTGTTTTTGTTTATTTTTGGAAGGCTGCTTTGCTGAGGGCCCTCTTGAAGGGTTGCCATGTCCCTTTACTATACATGATGTTTAGTTTATTTTGAGCTTGCTCTCATTTGCCGAGTTTACTAGCAAGATTTGGCAACACAAAGCTCGTTCACTTGTGATTTCTTCCACCGCACATGACCTTATGTTTAGGTCATGAAGTACTTTGGGTGGACGCGTTAAAACAAACTTTAATACACGTTAAAGCGCCATATAGATGCATTCACGGCATGTCTTCACACTACATTATGATACGCCATTAATAATTAGGCCTATGGCTATGACTGACGGCTAGCATAACGAGCTCGACGTTAGCCTAAAGATGAGCATTGATATATCACTTGTTTGTGATGGAACACGAAAATCAGTTGTAATACTCTTCAGCACATAAAAAGATGCTTTATCGTACCTGTTCACTGGTCTGAAAGAAAGCAGCTCATGCTCCTTTATTTGGCTTGTGTTTTCTTTGGCGCGCGCTCCTCAACTTGCTTGCAGTGATTGACAGCTTCGTCGATTACAATGAGAGGGATAGAGGTGGTTGCCAAATGTGTCTCTATCAAACAACAGACAAAACTAAAGATTCTCAGCACAGATCTTGATTTTTCAAAAACGATTCAAATTTCTGTTTTTAAGAGGGGAGTGGAAGGGGATTGATTTCCATTATTTTTCTCAAAGGTAGAGAATTTAAATAATAATTTTAAAATTAAAATAACAACAATAAAATCATAATAATAACAAAAATATGAGTAGAACAAGGTGTTTATTTGCTTTATTACAGACTGAATCATCTGTATTTTCACTGCTCTTCATATCTAAGTAATGGTGCTGCATTAACCCTGTTAGTTAGTTAGTTAGTTAGTTAGTTAGTTAGTTAGTTAGTTAGTTAGTTAGTTAGATTGTATAACTACAAAATATTCATTCATTCATTTCTTTTTGGCTTAGCCCCTTTATTAATATGGGGTTGCCACAGCAGAATGAACCGCCATAGCTACAAAATATAAGATCAAAATATTTTTAAGCATTCCAAGGGGGCTATATCACCCTTCAAAGGGCACTTTGGAGTGAACAAACAAAAATGACTGCCATACTGAAATGTCTTCCAAACCGAAGTGCTCAAAACTGGTCGCTTCGAAGGGCCATTTTGGATTGAAGGATTTTAAAGGGTAAAACTGATGGACACTTCAGGCACCCATAATCCTTTGCAAAGGGAAGTAGTTTGATTTCCCACAGAATGACAACTGGAAGCACGAAGTTTAACTTTACCTATAATTTTAAGTATATAATATTATTCTATAGGCAGCTACTCTAATATTTATAAATAAAATTAAAACAAAACAAATTAAATTAAAAATGAGGATTTACAAAACACATAACTATAAAATAAATGCCTATTATTAATATACAAACAAACATACATACATGCATTAAAAATAAATACGTACATAAATAAAATAGATGTAGCCTACACAATGTACTCATCATTCTAAGCATGTTTCGTGGATGTCAATTAGCGCACAAAAAGTGCAATGAAAGCACAGCACCTTTACTTTCTCATTATGACTCAGAAGTTTGTTCCAACCTATTTTAACCCCTACACCCTTCATCCATTCAAAGCTTTCACTCCAGAGGGTAAACCCTTCAAAGGGATTAGAGCTAGGGATGAGCCCTTCCCAGTGGAACACAGCAAAGATGTGATTCACTCTCTGCCAGCAGGGTACTGCTGTAAATCAATCACCCGCTGGTAGACCATTTAAAGGGGAGTTCACCCAAAAATCTCATACTCACCCTTCACTTGATCAAAACCTAGTTTATTTCTTCTTTTGAATGCAAAAAAAAGTTAATTTGAAGAATGCTGGTTGATGGTATCCATTGACTTCCATAGTTCCTACTATGATTGATACCATTAACCATGTGTAATTTTTGTTTAGCTTATTAATTAAGTAATTAGTTTTAGGCCATTTCTTATGTGACCTTCTTGCTGTGAGGCGACAGTGTTAACCACTGAGCCACCATGAAGAAGTAATGAGTACAAAAATAAAACAGTAAGGTGGCAATAATTAATTAACAAATTGCAAAAGCTGTCATGAACTTAAATTGACCTTATCTGTTTTTAATTGGAGTTATTGATATGGATAGTTTGTTTATTTAGAAAAAAAATGTAAACAGTTCTGCAAGTTGCACCCATATCTCAAAATCAGCATTGTCAACTTAAATTTTTTTCTATTTGTTCTATTGGCAAATAAATGTTTGTCTTATCTAGGTTTCAAGAATTACCGTTATGTTAACTGGTGAGAGCAGTAGGACCAGGGATCGGTACAAGCCGAAAACCAAGATGGATGCCACCATTGCAATCCCACCAACTGATCAAAACACTTAAAAAGGCAGTATTTTGCCCAGACAGTGCTGAAATATCATGTACCAATAAAAGGTGGATAGCACTGTTTTCATAACTGGCTTTACCAAGACAGAAATTAACAGAAATGTGACTAAACAATATAAGTACTGTTTCAGTTAATTTATTGACTTCTGAGTACAAATGCAACACAGAAATATGTCACAATAAACTGGAATGTTTTGTTAATTGGATTAATAATTGAGATTTTTCTTGTTTTGTCAGAACAATGGCCATTATATTCATTCATTCATTCATTTTCCTCCGGCTTTTCAGAGGTTGCCACAGCAGAATGGACCACCTATGGACCAACTATTCCAGCATATGTTTTATGCAGCGCATACCCATCCAGCTGCAACCCAGTACTGGTAAACACCGATACCGTTGGACCAATAAACACCGTTGGACTGACTGCATCTCTGTTTAATGTCTATCGTCTTCTTTTATTATATTTATTCTGTGTTGTCACTTGTCACTTTATGTACACTGGAAGCTTCTGTAGCCAAAGCAAATTCCTTGTGTGTGTGAAGCACACTTGGCAATAAAACTGATTCTGATTCTGATTCTGATACACTCTCATTCACACACACACAAACACTCATACACTACTATTTAGTTTCTTCAATTCACCTATAGCGCATGTCTTTGGACTGTGGGGGAAACCAGAGCTCCTGGAGGAAACCCATGCGAACACGGGGAGAACATGCAAACACCACACATGCCAACTGACCTAGCCAGGACACAAACCAGCGACCTTCTTGCTGTGAGACGACAGTGCTAACCACTGAGCCGCCGTTTTATTTATTTACTTAATTTTATTAACTTTTTTCAAACAATAGATCTAACAATTGTAATGCATCAAACAAGGTCAAAACTAACAACAGTTGCTTCTAAAATACATATAGAGTGTATTGTGTGATTCATATTGTTTAAACAGCGGGGATTAGGTTTGGGTCCATTTGATAAAACCATGGCTTATCCTATTTCACAATTCCTTGACAATTGCGTTTTCCTAAACTCCAAAGTGTTCTTCGGGCTTTCAGATGTTTGTCGTGTTTTATTCTAAAAGTGCTTAAATTGTTTCTTGC
Source organism: Danio albolineatus (assembly GCA_903798035.1). Classification (NCBI taxonomy): domain Eukaryota; kingdom Metazoa; phylum Chordata; class Actinopteri; order Cypriniformes; family Danionidae; genus Danio; species Danio albolineatus. The sequence goes on along the minus strand of CAIGQQ010033471.1, from coordinate 821,610 downwards.
AGACAGAAAGCCTGCAATTATCTTTGGAAGACACTCTTGGATCAGTTATTATCTTTAAATGCAGGACTTAACCACTGAAATTTATGTTCTGAAAAAACCATTAGGTTGCTTTATTTAACCGATTGTGATTCCCCGAAGCAAGGGATATATATTTTTTCTCCCGTGCTGTCATAAAAGAGTGAAAGGCGAGACATGTCTGAAAGGTGGAGGATCAGAGACACAACAACCCTAAAAGAAAGAGTCTCTTTGTTGCTGATGCTTTCAAAAGAGCAGAAATGAAAAGCAAGGGAAGCCAGTAATGTGCTGAAACACTTGACACCATCAGCACACCTTTCACTTTCACGTTTTCTTCAGTATACCTGTGATCTTGGAACAAATAACAATGATGGCATCAGCAGTCATTCAGACGCTTCATGCTTGATGAATAACGTCTCAGAGAGCAGTTTGAGAGCGTCTATTTCCGAGACCCTATAATTTCGCCGATAATCTAGTTGAGTAGTTCCCATCCACCCTTCCATTCATAAAACTCAAAGTAGCTTTTAGTGGTGGAGTTAGTTTATTGAAATCTTAAATTTGTGTCCCAATCTAGATGGGGTGTATCTTTAGCTCTCACTCAAAAGCAGATCCCTGTTGCATCAACCAATAATTATTGTATAGCATGTTCTGCTGCTGGGTGAGGAAATGCTCTGGTCTGGTCATCTAGGAGGTGAACCGAAAACATCTTCTCATGTGTTTTCATATAGCAGACTACTTAAGCTCAAAAAAGTCAAACACTGCAAATAATGCTTTTCTTACTTAGAATTTTTGTCTTGATTCTAGTCAAAAAATCTAAAAATTCTTAACTCAAGAAGCATTTTCTAGACAAGCAAGGGGTGGTCCACTACGATATCATATTTTAAACTGTAGTTGAAATGTAATGTAGCTGTGTGAACATAAACAGCATCTCTTAATGTATGACACTCAAAGTTCAATGCAAAGGGAGACGTTGGCTTTTACAGTGTTAGCTTAGCAAAGCCTACAGCGAACGAATATGTAGACTACAGAAAAATACATCCCGTGTATTCATCGTGACATGGAGCTTCTTGTGATTCTGTATTTGGGCTTCCAAAGCATATGACACAAAGAGAGAAGTGCTTACAGTTTAATTTTAATTATGTTCCAGAGAATTATTTAAAAAAGATATACACTGTAAAAAATTTAAGTCAGTACAATAACAAAAAACATAATCCTTATTTCCTTTATTTTTTATTCACAAAATTTTTGAAAGCATCAGCTGCACTGACCTAAAATTATTTATCAGTAATACAAAACATTTTGATGGGTTAACATAGCATTATTCGTTTTCTGGAACTACTCTGTAACAAAACGTTTTAATTTGTGCCAACTGTACATTTTTTGTCTGCAAAACTATAATGACTCGGACCTCAAGGGAGGAATTAAACTCAAGTCACCATGAACACTGGAGTGCCATGTCTCCACGCACAAACCACTTCACCAGGGGTGTTCATACTCAGTCCTGGAGGGCCGGTGTCCTGGAGAGTTTAGCTCCAACTTGCTCCTACACACCTGCCAGGAAGTTTCTAGTATATCTAGCAAGAGCTTGATTAGCTGGTTCAGGTGTGCTTGAGTAGGGTCGGAGCTAAACTTTCCAGGATACTGGCCCTCCAGGACCGAGTTTGGACACCCCTGCACTACACCATTGGTGCCAATGTGTACCTAACTTTTGAAAACATCAGTTGTACTGACATTAAATGTCTAAAGTTGAGTGAACAAAAAAACTCTTTTGGAAATTGGTACAAAGATATATTACATTATCAGAACAAACAAACATACTTCAGTTGTTTCTTTTTCTTTTCAGTGAAACAACAACAACAATTTCTTTGATTTCTACCAGGATGGTTAGAATGATAAAATATCTGCAATGTATTTATTTTATTAAAATGTATTTATATGATAAATACGTATCTGTGTTGGTTGCTAACTATAACTCATCAGCCACTTTATTGGGTACATCTTTCTGGTGCTAAGTTGGACCATTAGTCTACACTAATCCAGATAAATCTGATTGGCTGGGGCTGGTGGAGCTGCAGATTGGTGGAGTTGCTCTTCAGCAATGACATTTGCATTACACTGATCTGTACTAAATTTGAACTGAACTTCAACTGTGACATTTATTTTTACCTGAATTGAAGCCGTTTCGATTTACTAGCACACCAGCATTCTACACTACTCTCAACCCTGCCTGAATTACTGGAATGCTTCACAGTTTGTGATATTGGCTATTACTCTCTTTTTGTATCTGTATGTTAAGCTGCTTTGACATAATCTACATTGTCAAAAGCACTGTTGAAATAAAGATAAATTGAAAAAAGAGAATGTCAATTCTGTGAATCAATCTCTCCTTCCAGCACATCCTAGGTGCTAGGTGCTTTGACTGTTCAATGTCATTGTCAAGAAACTTTCAAGAAACCACATAAGCCTTAGTAGACCCAGCTAGTCTCTAAACTCAATTGGCACGAAGGGGGACAAAGTGTACCAAGCAAATACTATTTTGCCACTACAGCCTGAACCGTTGATATACAGTAAGGCAGAATGGGTCAATGGTTTCATGTTGTTTTTGCCAAATTCTGATCTTATCATCCAAATGTTGTAACAAGAAATCAATACTCATCAGATCAACCCACCTCAGACCTTTCCTCCAACCTCTGGCATCAACAAGACATTTTCTCCCACAGAACTGGATGTTTTTCATGGTACTCTTTGTGAACTTTAAAAATGCTTGAAGTTACTAGTAGATCAGAAGTTTTTAAACTCAGCAGCCTGTCCGGCACCAACAACCATGCAACTTAACCCAGCAGGCACATGACGTCAGATTGACATTGTATCCCTAAGTCATGGGATGTTGCATTTTGTTTGGTAATGAAAATCGGGTTGACGTCAGAACCCAACATCAGGCCGACATCAATATCTAACGTCAGAAAGATGTTGCATTTTGGTTACTTTCCAATGCAACCTAAAATATCAACATCTAATGATGTTACAGCTTGACATATATGTGTGGACATTACCAATATGACATCTATCAGACATTGAATTTTAGTTGCCATAGCTGACAATTAAATGGCAGTATCTGACGTCAATGCAACTTTGGATATTGGTAACTTTCCAACATAACCTAAAATCAACAAAATATCAATGTCATTTTACTTCGTTATTGTATATCAAAATATCATTGTCCTTAGATGCTGGCAACCTAAATCTAACCTCATATTAATGTCTTATGATGTTATGTGTCTGCTGGGAAATAAAAAGATCATACAGTAAAGCAAGCCACACTGGATCAGGTTAAGTACACAATCTTTCCATACATCAGGCTTTCATGTACTTTTTGCTCTGATTGTGCAGTAATGTATCTAACTTGTAGCTGGTTGTGTTGGTTCATGTCTTATAAGACAATGATTAAAAATTGCAATGGAAAAATAAATACTGGAATCAGTGCTGTTGAAAAAGTGAACATGCACCAACGCACTGAGTACACTTATTAAAAGCTTATATTTTTCTAGGTAGACAGTTCATTTCTAAGTACAGTATCTTATTAATTTTCTAAATGCCTGAAATGCAGGCCATAATGGTCATTATAAAGTAAGACGGTAACCACAACAAGAGAGTCAGAGAGGGTAATGAGTTTAACAGAAGCTGAAACACGTTCTCTATCTTTTCCTCTGTTACTGCAAAGTGAAGTCACCGTAACTTAAGTGCTGTGTCATTTATAGCCTCATGGCATGGCTCATAAAAGTAAAACTAAATCACTCACAATTCAGTATACAGACATTTAATGACCTACGCAGCAAACAGTAACACAGTTTCATGAGATGGACGCATCTTGACAGTTTTTTAAAAAGAGTAAAGATGTAAATTTACCGAACCTGAAAATGTTACAAAAAGACAGACTCCACCCATACTTGCTCTGTCATTAAACTAAATGTTAGTAGCATTTTGAGTCACTCGCCTCCTTAGTGGGTTGTAAACACAAACATAGTTTGCAAAAATGGATGTCTGCTGGAGACTTCACTGCAGGAGGTGCAATGACACATTTAGAAAGAACTGTTGTCAGCAGAGGAAAGTGTTCAAGGAGTTAGCACACACTTAAAGCCCACATAAAATCTCCTTCTTTAAGACTTTAGGACATACATTTTTATGATATGAAAACAATGACACATTCTCATTTAGAATGTATACGCAGTCAAAATGTACAGTTTCACTTCCACTAATGTGAACCAAGTTGATGACATCCCTCTGCACTTCAGCTTCTCCTCAGATCTTCTGTTCAATCAAATGAAATTCTGAAGCTTATACCACCCTAACTTTAACAGGCGCTAAAGTTGTGGCTGAAGTCGGTGGCTTGTTCACACCTTAATATTTTCTATAATGGCACAAACTGCATTTTGGAGCATAAATAATTTAAACAATGTAAAACATCCAGTTGGGGTGAATAAAAAGTGATTTCCCATTGTCATTCATTACTTTCTTTGGGCCTAGTATCTATTTTCAGAGACTTTTCCACCTCAGCGGAATGAACCATCAACTATTCTGGCATACGTTTTAAGCAGCAGATACCCTTCCAGCCACAACCCAGTACTGGGAAACACACACACGCCAATTTTAAACAATTCACCTATAACACATGTCTTTGGACTTGTGGGGGAAACTTTAGCACCCGGAGGAAACCCGCGCGAACAATGGGAGAACATGCAAACTCCACACAGAAATGCCAACTGGCCCAGCTGGGACTTGAACCAGTGACGTTCTTGCTGTGAGGTGGCAACATTAACCACTGAGCCACTGTGCTGCCCGATTTCCCATTCTCATGAAAAGACCTACAGACCTACAGAATTACAGAATCCTCCAAAAATCCTCAGTGCAACACCTCTGGTTTGGATCTACTTTGACCTGGCATCTGGGTCACGGCACCAATGTAACTGCTGCAGTTCTAGATTCGCATACTTTAAGCCTTTCTGCAATTATTATATATTTTGATTATAGCTAAATTAATATATGACAGTATATTGACAATATATACAGTTGAAGTCAGAAATATTGCCCAAATAAAATATTAATAAAATTAATAAAATATTGCCCAAATTATGTTTAACAGAGCAAGGAAATTTTCACAGTATGTCTGATTATATTTTTTCTTCTTGAGAAAGTCTTATTTGTTTTATTTCAGCTAGAATTAAAGCAGTTTAGATTTTTTAAAAAAACCTTTTTAAGGTCAAAATTATTAGCCCCTTTAAGCCATATATTTTTTGATATTCTACAGAACAAACCATTGTTATACAATTACTTGCCTGATTACCCTAACTTCCTAAGTTAACCTAATTAACCTAGTTAAACCTTTAAATACATTTCTCCAGATGAATAGTTAAAGGAAATACTGTGAAAATCTGGGAATTTTTTTTTAAATAACACAATTTTCACAGGAGGCCTAATCATTCACATTAACATAAAGGCAGCTGTAATGAACAGCCTTTTGTGTTCCATATAAAAATACCACAAAGATTTGAAGAGACTTAAGAGTGTCTAGCTAACAGCTTCTTTATACCATACTGATTGCACGCAGAGATTAATGTGAATGAAAGGAATAGGAAAAATCCTGTCTTGGAAAAAAGAACTAAGCGTCTGAGTGTAGCTTGTAATCAAACACATGCTCTAGACAGCAGATATTGTGATCTTTTTTTAGATGCCATGTCTATAAAACGGAATATCTTCATATTCCCCAGCAATGTGGTGCTTTTGCAGGTAAATGATGTTGAATTTCAGACTGCAGAACATGTTAAAACAATGCTTGTCAAATGCAATTACTGTTCAAAACTATTTAGTATCTTAAGGCACTACTTTGGAAAATTATACTTGATTGAGACTAATTCTGAAAATTGGAGATGTTGAAACAAACTTCATGTTCAGAGAACACTTAATGATACGCTGTGTGGCACAAATCTTCCATCGTGTGTGCAAAGGGATCTTCCATTCAACCTTTCGGCCTCAGAAAACAGGAGTCAGCCTTCATATGCACGGTATAAAATCATATATGGGCTAAACCATACAGTATGTGTTATTATGTAAAGATTTAGGAGCTGTTGCCTGATGATCATACCTCTAGACCACTCTAGTGTTGTAGAGGCTATGATTAATTGGGTGTGCACGTTTCCCATGCAACCAAAAATAAATGTGAAAAAAATAAAAAAGATCCAGCAGCAGCAGCCTCAGAAAGTGAGAAAGCGAGGGCTGTGTGAGAAGACCTAATTTAAGGAAATAAAACATGATGAAAGGACCATAATGGGGAGAAACGCGATGAAGATGCTGACAAATCCGAAAGCACACAGCCATGCGTTTAAAGCAAAATGTGCGCCCCCTTCTGGACGCCTTGTGAAATTCTCATCACTAGAGGGTAAAAAAGTCCAAGTTAGATGTATTTTCCAGAACTTCTTTTTATACATCCTTTATTAGCTGTTTCTGGGTGAAGCACTTACAAAAATACACACGTAAAAATCCATAAACTTGTTTGGCCTGAAATAGTACATTTTATGAAAGCCTCACACTCTCTCTGAACAGACATGCTGAACAAACAGAGTCCAATGTGGCCCCTCTATGTGTATTTTTCTCAAGGAAAAGAGTTAAATGTGTTCTCTAATGGTCAGACGCATTTGGGATCATCGTGTTTGTTGTTATGAACAGCAGGTTACCACACTAACCTGCTGAATCCGTCTTCCCCGCATAGAGCTTTCGTGTTTATTTTCTGGGAGAAAATCAAATGCACCACAGTACAGAAAATTGGGGAAGACATGAAACCAGGAAGACATGAAACTGGAAAGAAAATGCACTGCTTTATTAGCAGTTTTGTGATGACTGATGTGAAATCAAATTAAACACTTATATGTATGAATTAATATAGAAGAAATAATCAAATAAAAAGAATATATCAAACATATAATTGCAAAAAGTCCTATCTGATTTTTTTAATTAGCATTTTCTCAGCCTCCTATGTTTATCTTCAGTTATTTCACTTGCAATTTCAAGAACCTAGTCTTTGCCAAAAGTAAAAATGTTTATTTACTGTATAAGAGCCAGAGAAAAATGCTCACAAGACAATTTCAGATAGCCCTTTCTTCATTTATCATTATATATAACAAATATATCATTATAAATAATGCATTAATTTAAACTTGTTATATATAATAACTCATTATATGTATGTTGTCACTGTAAAATATTATATGATCAATTAGTCATGACAGCATATGTTTTAGTGCATTGTAACTTATTAAACGAAGTTAATCATGTTCTAACTTAATTTTATAAGTTAGGCAAGCTGATTTAAGTCAGTTTAACATAATTTAAGTTCAATGGACTCAAAAAGTTAATTTGATTCATCTTAAAAAAATTATTTTAAATTAATTATTTTTGCCGTGTAGTTATATAATAAAAATATTCACTGAAAACTGCAAATGTATAAATGTAAACACGATGCTAAAGCATAAAATCTAGAAATCCCTAACTACATACACTACATGAATTATTGTTTACATCATGTTTCTAAAATGAACAGCATTACACCGGAGAGCACACATCACACAGCTTGTCCATACCCTAAAAATGACATTTTTCATCCCAAATATAGGACTAAAATGCATCTTTTGCAGCTTTGAGGGGAGCCTAACAAGATCTAATCATGGGTCTAAACACTCAAAGCAAAAAGCCATCCTGAAGTGACATGCCAACAGTGGGCAAATCTGCCTGGTAATTACAGCCCAGCAATGAGAGGGGAGGTACTAGTGTGGTAGGTGCTTTTTTAATGATGCAAGGGCCAGATATGGTATAAAAACCCTCATCATTGTGCAAGGCAGCAGCAGATCCTGTCTGGCTCATACCACAAGGATATTCAGAAGTGGGAGCCACGGCTGTCTTACACTTTTTTTTATTTATTTGGAACCAAAGTATGCCGGTAGGTGTCCATTTTTTTTTTCTTCTCTTTGGATTTTGAGAGACTAGGCCATAATATTGAGGGATATCTCAACTTATTGAGGGATATCTCAACTTAGAGTTAAAAATTAACAGTTAATATTTTAATTTAAGTCATAGTTAAATAAAGTTTTTGGTTAATATTTAGAACTGTTGGGATTGTCCATACTTGATCTAAAGTCAAGGGTTTTTTGGAGTGTATCTGCAGGTGCAAAATAAAAGATGCTTACTAAGTTATGCTTTAACAAGTTATTATTAATTGAATGGAAGCTGAAATCATAGCTTGTAACTATTGTTTATGTGAATGTTCCGTTTGATTTATCTACATCATCACTTCTAACTTTTGGAATTCTGTTTCAGATTTGACCTCAAAGAATGGAACTACGAGTAGTAAGCATTCTTCTTCTCCTGGTGGCCTTGACGGCTGCCCATGGTGAGAGATATGTTGTCAAGAAGGTGATGAAGGCCCCGCAGTACCAGCCTTACTCCGTCAAAAGCCATGGTATGTGTTTCATTTCAGAAAATGCTTTTCTTTGCTCTCTGAAAAGCTTTGTTTCTGTATATCTTTTATATATTCAATTCAAATCAATTCAATTCACCTTTATTTGTATAGCGCTTTTACAATGTAGATTGTGCCAAAGCAGCTTCACATAGAAGGTTATAGTCATTTGAAACAGTGTCAGTCCAGTTTTCAGTGTTGGAGTTCAGTTTAGTTCAGTTTAATATTCACTACTGAGAGTCCAAACACTCAAGAGCAAATCCATCGTTGTGCAGCATCATGTAAAGGCATACAAGTGTGCAAAACAGAACAATTATGTGTGTGCATAGCAAAGCAGCTTTCTGATTGGTTATCTATACATACTGCTTCCTCCAACAGCAGATTTGGCATTTTTAAAGGGCAGATTTGCTATAGGTTACAATTGTTATATGGAAATTGCTTCATAATAGAAAGAGAGGCGTGGTAAAGGGATAGTTCACCCAAAAATGAAATTCTGTCATCATTTACTTGCCTTTTACTTGTTTCTAAACCTGTTTCAGCTTCTTTCATCTGTTGAACACAAAAGAAGGAAAGCTGGAAAACTGTAGCTACTGACTTCCTATTTGCTTTTCTTACAATGGAAGTCAATGGTTGCAGAATTTTAGCTTTGTTCAAAATATCTTCTTTTGTGTTTAATAGAATAAAGAAACTTGAGGGTGAGTAAATAGTGAGTGCATTTTCATTTGTAGGTGAACTACCCCTCTAAAACAGATGCATCTTACTGAGAAGTTCACTCCGATTAAATCCTGGTCATTTTTTTAAAAATTGGGTTTAATTGCATTTACATACAAATATTATATACATATTTTGTATGCACAATGCATAGATCTATGTCCACTAAATTATTCACTAAATTCATTTTGTGGAACATGAAGTTGAAAGATGCATGAGGTATATTAATGTAATGTTTCAATGCTTTTTACTTATAAAATCTGCTAGTCAAATATAATCAAATTCAACATTTTATTTATTTTTATTATTTTATTCAATATTTTTTTAAGTGTGTGCATGTCAAAACCAACACAAGTATTAAGAATTAGTCTGTAGAGGCATGTTGAAAAGTGATTTGTCTGGGTGTGTCATGGCAAAATCTAGACACATCTGTTTTGGTTCATGAAAGCTGTGGCTCTAAGAATGACCTTTGGTATGATGTAGTTTATAAACCAATAGATTTGACCACATGAAGGCAATCATAAAATCGGAGCCCTTGCTGCATAAGTGCAGAAGCGGGATTAGATTCTTCAGTGGAATTGCAAAATGCACTACAAGAATGTAGATTGAAATGCAATGCAGAAATCTTTTGAATCTTTTTATTAATGAAATGCATGTAACACTAAATTACAGAAACGTAAAACTTTGACTTATTAATTTAAATCAAATGTTTTTTATTCAGTTTATCAAATTAATTTATTTAACAAATAAATTGCAGGAAAAAATCTGAATACTTTAAAAACTTTTTAATGACAATTTTATATTGTATTTGAAGTTTAAAGTGATATCTAAACACTTTCATGAAACATGGGGCTTTATTGAGAATCTGCAGAACGCACTATGAGTGCATCCTAATACTGACTCCCCTAAAAACACTTCTGACAACTTTGCATAACGTTTTTAATAATTATCTGAATTTTGACTACCACAGACTGTCTAGAAATGTTAAATATTATCACTTTTCATTATAGTGGTATTGTACTTTTGTATTTTAATATTATTATTGTTTATTGTACTGTATATTTTGTTTTTTTAGTTATTTAGTATATAGGCAATATAACTTGCATTAAATATATTGGATTAAATATATTCCACCTATAAGAAAACATTCATTGAATTCAAGTGATATACATATTGATAGTGAATATTTCAACTGATATAATTCTTCTTTTGTTCCAGTTGTATCTGTAGCAGGAGAACCAGGCATCCCAGGTGAGCCAGGACCAGCTGGACCTCCTGGCCCACCTGGACCTGCAGGAGAAGATGGTGAAGGTCTGCCAGGGCCACAGGGACCACCTGGAGCACCTGGACCTGCTGGATATTCAGCACCTGGAAAACCCGGTTCTCCTGGTGGCCCCGGAAAACCAGGAGCCACAGGTGCACCTGGACTTAAAGGAGACACTGGTGCACCTGGTCTTCAAGGCCCCAGAGGCATGCCTGGTCCTTCCGGTAGTCCAGGACCTGCAGGCATTTCTGCAACAGGCAAACCTGGACCAGCAGGTCTGCCAGGTTCAATGGGACCACGTGGTGAGCCAGGTTTTAAAGGACATCCAGGTATTCCTGGTCTACCAGGACAGAAAGGAGAAATGGGGGTTGGGGTTCAGGGGCCACCAGGTGAGAGAGGTCCAACAGGACCAGTCGGAGCTTCAGGGAAACCTGGAGCACCTGGAGTTGGAACACCTGGCAAACCTGGAGCTCCTGGTGAAGCAGGCAAATCAGGCTCACCTGGCCGTGATGGGGAACCTGGGCCCATGGGTCCACAAGGTCAAAAAGGTCAAACAGGTGCTCCTGGAGTTGGAATTCCTGGCAAACCAGGTGAAAATGGTGCTCCAGGTATGCCTGGCTCAACTGGTCCCAAAGGTCCACAAGGTGCATCTGGCGCTCCAGGTGCTCCTGGCGTACCTGGGTATGGAAAACCAGGTGAAAATGGTCTAAAAGGTGACAGAGGAGTACCTGGTAGCCCAGGAACAACTGGTCAGAAAGGTGAGCCAGGTGCTAAAGGGCACACTGGATATCCAGGTACTCCTGGCCCTGCGGGTCCAGCTGGTCCTCAAGGTGCAAAGGGTTTCCCAGGTGAAAGGGGGGCAGCAGGTGATAAGGGTGAACAGGGTCCAATGGGACCACCAGGGCTGAAGGGGCACAAGGGAGAACAGGGAGCCCAAGGCATTGAAGGCAAGCAGGGTTATCCAGGGGCAACAGGTCAACCTGGTCCAAGGGGAGCTACAGGTGCTCCTGGTGCCAAAGGAGAGTTAGGTCATACAGGTGCTACTGGTGCCCCTGGATCAACCGGACCTGTTGGACCAAAGGGTCATCCAGGGTACCCTGGAGCAACAGGTGAGAAAGGAGAACAAGGAGCTCCTGGAGCAAGAGGTCCTGTTGGCCCAGCAGGTCCTGGAGGCCCACCTGGCCTAAAAGGTCACCCTGGTATTCCTGGGACACCTGGCCCTGCTGGTTTGGCTGCAAAAGGAATTCCTGGACCTCAGGGTCCACCTGGTCTTCCGGGATCTGATGGACCTGCTGGTCTTCCAGGTCCTTCTGGACCTCCTGGCCCACCTGGTCCTCCTGGTGAGGTCATCTTTGAGAAGGCTCAGGGTGAAACTGCATACCCAGTTCTTGTCAAAAGTCCTGTGTCTGCATTTACTGTTGCAACTGTGACACCATATCCCCCATCTGGTACCCCAATTAAGTTTGAGCAGGTTGTGTATAACGCAGAGCAGCATTATGATACAGAGACAGGTATTTTCACCTGCCACATTCCAGGAATTTATTACTTCTCCTATAGCATGCATGTGAATGGAGCTAATGCTTTGGTGGCTCTTTATAAAAATGGTGACCCAGTCATGTTCACTTACGATGAGTACAACAAGGGATTTGTGGACCAGATGTCCGGTAGTTCTGTACTTCAGCTCAATGAGCAGGACACAGTTTACATGCAGATCCCTGATGATGAGGCTAATGGTGTTTTTGCTGCCGATAATGTCCATTGCTCTTTCTCTGGATTCCTGATTGCCTCAACGTGATAAGGTGATTAATCCACATCACACCAAAACATCACTATTTCTCAAACAAAATTTCCTGTTCTGCAAACATGATGCACAACAGACTGTGCTATTGTTCTGAGAAATACACGCATCTCAACTTGAAAATTCCAAGCAGTGGTGCCTAAAAGAAGGAAGTAATTTATGTAACGTTATCAGGGATAAAAAGATAAAACCTTAAATATTACATTTTTGTGTGGAAAGTGCATGTGAAGTTGTGTCCTGATAATTTCACACCTTTTCCTCATTAGTTTTTTTTTGTTGTCTTTTATTGTATTTTGTTTCCTCGTTACTGATCAGTGTCTACTTCATCTTTGTGCCTTATTTTTTACTTTTTGTTGTTGTCTTTATAGTCTCGCTGATTAAACAAAGAGACTGCTCTTCCTGACATCCTTATATCTGACTTGAATATTGTGAGATGGTGAAAATGACGAAACACAAACTCACAAGCAAATAACATCTATAAATGTTATCCCAAATGATTACTTTTGCTCTGTAAACCATTATGGCTGAAATAAAAAAATATTTCCTAAAAAGTTCTTGTCTGTGTTTTATGTTTAAATATGCTGAATAATTTAATGAATCATTAATTGTGATTATTTAAAAACAGTAACTACTAAGTGCTCTTCAATGCAGAACAATTACAATAGTACAAATATTTAATACATTTCTTTTGTGTTGTGGTGGTTGGAGAAAAAACTAGATTTCAACAACTATTTCTGTAGTTTCAAAAATAGTGCACTTAAAAATGGAAGAGGGAATTAAAGGAGCATGCTTTGATGACTGTGTTAAGTTTACCAAATAGATGTGGGTTAGGTGGAGAAACGAGTCAAACAGAAGCCGCTGGGTGGAGGCAATCAGAAACTGGGAGCCACAAGCCACAGGCAGGCACTGCATTTGGAGGATTTGAGGGATGTGGTTGAATGAAAAAAAAGTAAATGAAGACAAGAGCACCTGGAGGGTGAATTCGTTACCATCTGGGAGAGCAGAAGTGGGAGCTAAAGTTTAACATTGCAATATATGATGAACATCCATCATCTAAACTAGGAACAGGAATATTGGGTGAAAGCACACCCATCTTGTGGTCGCTAGATTAGAGGTGCAGTTCATCTTGGAGCATAGAAAATGCATGGTTCTAAATTACCCTTTGCTTTTGTGGTGGGCTAAAAACATCCGAAAAGTGTCTGTTAACATTTATTTTTTTACTTAGAAAGCATGCAACTTTTCTTAGACTTAAGAAATACAGCAATTGCCAGCGGTGTGGGTAAAAACACAAAAAAATATTTTTTGGTCAATATCCAAGTGATGTAAAAAAAAAAAAGTGGAGTAAATCCTACAAACTTCTATAAAATTTAACTGTTTTCAATAGAATGATTTGGCTCATGGTTTCAGAGATATGGCTTCTGCTAAACATTTTATGAATACAATGATCTTCCCTCATCATATTGCGCTTGATTTGATTTGTTGGGATTTATTTGGTTGTTTTATTTGAGATTTTGGCAGCTGTTTTTGCCTTTTCAAACAAGCTACATACACACATTCTAAATGTATTCAGTGCACAAGAAGTGCATAACAAAACATTTCACAATAAAATAACATAGTATTAAGTTTAATAAATAAAACTGTAGTAGAACTGTCTTTAAAACTGACAACATAAAATAAATAAAAATCAACAAATCTCACCAGTTAAAAACTGTACACAGTAGTACTAACTGCTTGATAAACAATACTGTAATAAATAGTCTTAAAAACAGACAACATGAAAAAATAAAGATGAGCTAACCTTAATTCCAGTCAGAACAATAAATAAAAACTAACGTAAATCAAAACCACCTATTCTGTTCTCCCGCTCAAATTCGTCATGCGCAGAGTGAGCTCTGATTGGTTAATATCTTTCTACCGCTCAGCTGTAATTGTCCAGTGTGCCATGTCAGCACTGGATGGTTAAAATATTAAAATCATGAGCACAAGAATGTGGACAAAAATCTAAATAAATTTATTAAAAATTGCAGCCTTATGTGATTTAGAAATTCCATGTGCTTAAATCGTGATTTTTTATTTTTGCAATTGTGATTAATTGCAAAGCCCTAATTAAAACCAATGTATAATATTTATAAACAAACTGTAAGAATTGTAACTAAATAGCAGAGGAGCTATCGTTACCGTAACTGTATTGAAATTACTAACACTTGACAATTTTTATTTTATGCTTATGTGTGTTTAATGTATAAAATATTTCATGATATTGCGCCACTACCTCTCGCACAATGTGTGATTGGCTGCAAGGAAAATATAAGACAGACTGGGTCATCGGTTACAGGCCTGTAGCCAGGGGGGTTCAGGTTGTTCGAAAGAGCCACCCCTCACTGACAAAGGTCCAGAATCTGTCCCATACATGACCACATTTGTTCTATTTTGACTGCTATGCCATAATGAATTGTGAAAATAACCCATCAAAAAAGGCTTTAAGACCAAACGGAATCCTGTGTTGGCTCTCGGTAAATTTTAGGACACTGAATTTAGCATGCCATGACTTCCTGTTCTGAAGTCACGCCGTGCCAAATTCAGCATCCCAAATTCTGACTGAGGAAAGTTGAATGTGCTGGCCAGTTTTTATTTGCCTAATAAATGACAATAGTCTACAGTTGTTGTTTTTTTAATTATTTAAAACTTTAACAGGTTGCTATTTTTATAATATGTAATAAATTTCTATTTTAAAAATAAGTATTACATTCATATTTCTTTATTCTAAATCTTTAGTAAAAGTTTTGGGTACATCACATAGTGTGGTTATGATGACCATCCAACAAGCTGATCCGGCAAAAAATAGTGCTTAAGATGTCACTAAAATGCAGTGTTTGAACTTCATAATTAAATAGAAAATGAGAAGAACTACAAAAAGGTCCACTTTTTGAGAGAGAGAAAAGAAAACACCTCTTTCACCAGCCTGGCTATCGACCAGGGTTACAGGTGATTGTTCGGTTAAAATCAAGAGAACCGTTTTTGGACAATCATTGTTTTTTCAGCCAGAGCAGCAAAAGGATGGAATAAAATGCCAGTGATAGTATTTTTAATATTTAAAAAAAAAAATTTAAAGTTTGGCTAAAAAGAAAATCAAATCAGTGGTTGTATATTTGATTTCATTTTATTGACTATGATGTATTTTATTGTAAGCAGGGCTGGGCCGATAAATGATATGATATCAAATTGCTATAAAATTTATGTCAATAAGAATAATCTCTGAACTTTTTTCTTTATTTTGACATAAGAGTCAATCACACAGCAGAAATGTGAAACAATGGGAATCTAGCAGTGTGTTGATATTAAAGCTGCACCGAATCTTCGCCACCCAAAAATGATCGGCTACTTAAAATAGGTTGTGCAAGTTAATAAACCCCTCTTATTTTTGTGGCTAGTCATTGTTGGGATACTCTTTTAAATCTGGAAGCATTAACAACAAATATCAAACTATCTCGCTAATGTTCACTATTGAAAAGAATTCATTGAGATTGCATTTTTACCATTTTACTCAGCCCTAATTGTAAGTATATATTATACTGTTTTTTATTATATTGTTAAACCTTTCACAACTTCCTCCCAAGGGACTACATATAAATTAGCTTTAGCAAACTCTGGCACAAGACGTCATGTTGTATATTGTCACTGATTAAATAATTTTTTTTTTTTAAAGTATGTTTGCTCAAACAACTTCTAAACAATAAGTGGAAACTATACAATTCTTAAGTTTTTTTGGGGGGGGACAACTGTTTTATGTTCAATCCACTTAAATTTGTAAAAAAAATAAATAAAGAAAAAGTTATCTAAACTCATCCCAACACAAACTTATCGTGTGGAATATTTTTTTAACACTGCTCAATGACTGGGGAAAACAAAAACAGCCAAAATAACATGAAAATAAGAAAGTTATACACTTCACATTACTATTGTAGAATTTAAAAAAATGAAAGTCCCACTGAATGCCCCCCCCCCCCAATATAGATGACAAATATTAAAAACGCAATGTTGTACAATCAATACTCAAACAAAACCACTCAAATCATGTCTGTCTAAATCCTTTATTTTAATTTTGAGTGCCCCTAAAATGAAGGGGTAAAAGAAGCATTGTGAACGATTTGCACGCAGTTACATTCCATTTAAAAATCAAGTAGAGATGGTGCTGAAGTATTTACAGGAAGAAAAAAAAAAGAAAAAAAAATCTACTTGACGATTGCACTGGCAATTTTTCAAACATTTGTGGAACTCTGCTGGAATAAAAAACACTTTGACTGCATTACACATGACAGGGCAACTGTTTTGATCTTAAACACTTCAGAACATCATTCTCACTGAAACAGGAATATTTCCAGAAAGAGAGAACCAAAAAAACAACAACAAAAAAAAACAAACCTTCAAATTGATACCACTGAGGGGAAAAAAATAAGAAAAAAGCCATTTTTTTCAACATCTTAAAATCCAGCAATGACAAAAGCCAATACCAATACATAATGCTGCGGTATTGCACAATGCAGCTGCTGAGGATTTGAGCACCTGTTTTTAGTGATTCATGACAGTAAAATCAAATGAGAACTGACTGATAACATCTACAAACTGTTCAGCGATGTCGTTTCTGATAGCTCCTTTTTCCACACGCTTGATTTACCCAATTGTATGGCACCAGTACCTTCAACTAACATTTCAACTCAACGTCCTTACAACACTAACATAGTTCACCTACAAAAGAAAACAAACGAAGAATTTAAACAAGCAATATTCTATTAAATCTCACTCATGCGCGCACACACCCACACAACTGCTACAGAAAATTATGAAAAAACATTAGGGGAGGACAAAAAAATAACGTGCCTTTCACTTCCAATCATTCCATCCAACTTCCTTCCTTCAAAATGCCATATACAATGTAGTGGATGGAACAGGAATGGGTGAAAGTATGGGAGATAACAGAAGGTTTGAAATGTCATTGGTTTTTGTACAAATTTTCCATGTTTGTGCTCCTCGGACTTCATCTAAAAACGGGCTTTTCACCTCCATCTTACTCTGTGGCAGCGGCTGGAGCCTCTGAACTTTCTGCGGCTGCTGGTTCCTGAGGAGCTGCCTCTTGCTTCTCCTCAGCCGGCTTTTCCTCAGCTACCTCGCTGGCTGGTTTCTCCTCGTTGCTTTCAGCTTTTGGTTCCTCAGCTTTGGGTTCCTCAGCTGGAGCCTCCGGCTTGGCCTCTTCGCTGGAAGCTTCAGGCTTGGCCTCCTCAGGTTCAGCGTCTTTCTTCTGCTCTCCATTCTCAGCAGTGGCTGCCGCCGCCGCTTCTCCACCTTCAGCTTCTTTTTTGGCGCTCTTCTTGAAGGAGAAACCACTCAGCTTGAATGGTTTCTTAAAGGAGAATCGCTTTTTGGTTTTGGCAGGCTCACTGCTCGCTGAAGCAGCGTTTTCTTCTGTCTTGGTGGAGTCTTCACCGTTTGCAACAGCAGAACTCTCTGCTTCACCCTCTGGAGCAGCCTTCTCCGCATCTCCTTCCTCTGCCTTTCCTTCTTCTGCTTTTACCTCCCCATCGGCAGCGTGCTTTCCATTGGCTTGCACATCTTCTGCGGCTGCCTCAGCATTCGGAGAGGCATTCCCGTTGGTTTTAGCATGGCCATTTTCCTGAGGAAATATAAAATGTATAGGTTTTTGCATTGTGTAGGATTTGAAACTTTTCTGCATACATTGTGCACTCAATAAAAGCTAAAAAGCTGTATTAAAGTAGGCTATAGGATCGCCACGTGGGTGAAGTCTCATGCACTTTGTCTGGCTGATGCTGTTGCCATCTAAGTGAAAGCGTTGCAAGATGGACGAGTGGATCCTCCAGCGCTGATCAAACCGAGGAGACCATCGTGTTGAGCACACAAGCAGTCTAATAAGGCCACTTCTCTCTCTACAACCATTTCTCATGTAAATCTACGGATTGTGTCTCGTGGCTTATTTGTACATCCATTTTATCAACTAGATGCGATAAAGGCGTGGTGATTTTACCGAAATGGCCATCCACGACGGAAAAGCTTGATAAAGCTACGAATATAATACATTTTCCAAAACAAATCCTCGTGGATTTGGCGAATTTCGTTTTAATCGCCATTTTTTCATTTACGATTTGAAAATTAACTTGACGTTAAGCGCTCGGCTTGCATTGGGCGGTCTGTTACAATAAACGTGGAAATGAGAAAAACACATTTTACACCAACTCGAAGCCATTCACGCGCACCATTCATTTTTAATCTACAACAGCATCGATATTTCCTAAAATTGCTTATATTTTTTGGAAACCGGAGAGTCCCTTTGTTGATCGGCTCATTGTTCATTTGAACCGACTTGGTTTTTGGTAACCGCACACCCCCTCAAAACATCACCCGCCTGTAGAAAGATGATAATTAAAGTTATTACCTGCCCGTTTGATTTATTCGCAGCCTCCGCGGGTTTTTCGGCAGCAGTCTCGTCTTTTGCTCCGTTTTTGGAGATTTGTGCTCCCATGCTTTCACACGCAACAAAGAATCGCAGATCAAATGAATGAACAAAGAGCGCGAGCTTCTCCCTCAGACGCGTCGCGTGCGCGCTCTCAAGAGCGTCTGTTTTCAAATAAAACCGCGGAAAAAAGATAGCGAGAGGCGAAGCTGTGATCAACTGATCCGGGGGAAGTAATAATTACAGCACTCTCTTAAATAAAATATATTATTTTGGGATACGAGATGGAGATAATGAAATTGTTCTCTTTTGATAATGAGATGCTGGATACAACGCCCAAATACCCCTGACGTCACATAAAGGCGGCGTGAGCCAATCAGAAGCCTGCGTGGAGCCGGGGGGAGGGACTACAATCACGCACTGGAGGGGAGGAAGGGCGCGCAACCAGCAACTGGTGATTCAGTACCAATGAATACAGTCACAAATTGCTTTGCCTTTCTTTTTATTTATATTTCTAAATATATATTGTTTGGGGGGTTACATGTTTTTTGGCTTCATTTGTAAATTTAATTAAACTCTCTGTTTAAATATTTCTTTTTTACTTCCCAAAAGCAAAAACACCATATATCTAAATGGCTGAGAAGTATTCATAAAGCCACTTGATCACCGCATAAGCCAACACACAGATTTGTAAGTATTTCATTCCTGATGCTCCAACAAGCGTTGGATTACAATTTTCCAACATAAACATCCAGTCACACATTGCATGCATGATGAATTCATTCTGAGGAATCCTGGTGACCTAGATTCAGTCACAGTTTATTGTCAGCCCAGACGGAGCTGTTTTCAATGCACTGAAATAGTCTAAAGTGCGCTTTCACATCACCATACTAACTCACGTCACCATGGCAACTGCTCAACATCACAGCAGACTGCTCATAAACAATAATAATATTGTAAATGTGCAATGGTCAAATATTTGTTTACATCAGAACGAGTGAACGATCTTCCTGAATAATGGAGGAAGGAGTAAGGGAAGATTTAGACCGCAAACTAAGATTGTGTTCAAACTAGGCATTTGTCCTTAAACATAGCTATGATTTGTGTCATATATGATTTTGATTAGACATGTACCAGTGTTGGGTAGATTACCTGCCAGTTACTATTTGACTGTAATTGTAGTCTGTTATTAATTACAAACTAGGCCTACCTCACAACCCATATATAACAGTCATTGTTTAGTTCTTTTAGGTAATGTAATCACTGCATCACTTCTAGATTACTTTATTTTAAAAGTTGATGTATTTCTTTTTGTTTTAATTAGTCCACGAATTCATAAGCATGGTACATTATTTAATGCAATTTACACATAGCCATTCTATACTGTGAATGTTCTAATCTGAACAATATAACATACAGGAGAATAAAAAAGTAAAGGGGAATTAGCTAAAAGAATAATTTGTAATCATATAATCCATAAAGAGCAACAGTAATCTAATTATTCATTCATTCATTCATTTTCTTTTCAGCTTAGTCCCTTTATTAATCTGGGGTCGCCACAGCGGAATGAACCGCCAACTTATCCAGCATTTTGTTTTACGGTTTAGCCCTTCCAGCTGCAACCCATCTCTGGGAAAGTAATCTAATTATGGTCATTTAAAAATGTTATGTAAACACTAGGAAATAAAAATCTGATTATATGATCAGATTAAATGATTAAAGTTATTGGCTCTTTTTCATCGTTAAAGCATCACTAAAGCTTTTTCAAAGATAGATACAAAAAAAAATGCAGCGCTCTCTACATAGCGTAAAGTGACTCAACAAAATATTTATGAGTATAAACTGTATTAAAATATTCCAGAATCTCAGTACTGCTGGCCAACGCTCCAGTAACAGATGTTGATGTAGGCCGGGAGTCCTCTGGCAGAGTTACATTTTCTAAGATTAAAACTAATAATATTGAAAACGCTTGTAAGTCAGCCCGCATGATCTGTTTTTGCTGATTACTTGTTTTGAGTACATCCATGACACTGTATGTCATATGCATTCATTGGCATTTTTGGAACATGATGACAGAGTAAAACACTGTGATTTTTCCAAGACATAAAAAAAAGTTTACTGGCAGCATGGAGGCTCAGTGGTTAGCACTGTCGCCTCAGAGCAAGAAGGTCATTGATTCGAGTCCCGGCTGGGCCAGTTGGCATTTCTGTGTGGAGTTTGCATGTTCTCCCCGTGTTCGCATAGGTTTCCTCCGGGTGCTCCGGTTTCCCCCACAGTCCAAAGACATGCGCTATAAGTGAATTGAATAAACTATAGTGGCCCTAGTGTATGAGTGTGTATGTGAATGTGGAAGTGTATGGTTGTTTCCCAGTACTGGGTTGCGGCTGAAAGGGTATCTCCTGTGTAAAAAATATGCCGGAATAGTTGGTGGTTGATTTCACTGTGGCGACCTCTAAAATAGAGACTAAGCTGAAGGAAATGATTGAATGAGTAAAATGTTTACCAATAGTGGTACATGCACCAACAGTGGTGAAGAGGGAACTCAATCTTGCTAAATTAATAATCAATGAAGCTTTCTATACCGTGCAATAAAACTGTTTAATAAGCCTGCAGAACTCATCACTGAGTGATTCAGACTTCAGTACCTAAGATAAAAAAAAAATCAGCAGACACACTTTAAGGCGAAATTATTAGCCCTCCTGTAAACATTCATTCATTCATTCATTTTCTTTTCGGCTTCGTCCCTTTATTAATCCGTGGGCCCTCCTGTAAACTTTTAGTAAAAAAAAAAAAAAAAACATTTCTCAAATGCTTTTTATTGGATTTCTTTAATATTTTTTAAACATAAGTTTTATAACTTGTTTCTAATATCTAATTTCTTTTGTCTTTATATAGTATATCATATTTTAGCTATTTCACAAGACACTAGTATTCAGATAAAAGTGCATTAAGGCATAACTAGTTAGGCTAAGCAAGTCACTAGACAACAGTTGTATGTTCTGTGGCTGATCTAAAAAATCTTAAGGGGGTTAATCATAAAAAATACATTAAAACTTTTAAAATATTTCAGAATTTAAAAAAAAACTGCTTTTACTGCAGCCAAACTAAAATAAATGACTCATTTCTTCTTGTGAAAATGTTCTTGTTTTGGGAAATATTTGAAAAAGAGTACATTTCACAGGAGGTCCTTTGATTGCATGTCTGTGATTGCTAAATTGTTCAACGTTGCAAAAAACATTGAAAATACAAACTATGGATGCTTTCTAGAGTACAAGTAATACACACTGGATTGTTTAGCAATCTGTTTTGCTTTTACTTTTGTTTAATGAGTTGCTTAATCCCCTCTTACTCCCCTGTAGAACCTGAACTATAGAGCCAGTTAGCAGGTCAGTTGTCAAAGTCAATTTTAACATAACCAAAAACTATTATTTATTTATTCCCAAGATTTTTTTTCTAAACCTGTATGACTTCTGTTGTCTGTGAAACACAAAAGGGAGAATTTAAGGAGAGTTTTAGGCTGTCGTTCTGTCAAACATCTCCTTTTGTGTTCCACAGAAGAAAGAATGTCAACCAGGTTTCAGACAACATGAAGCTGAGCAAAATGTTCGCAGAATTTAAATTGGGTGAACAATCCCTTTTAAGTAATTTGAATATTTCCAACATTATCGCCAGATGAAAGAATAAGATGCAGTTGAATGAACACATGCTGTCATAATATTTATCTGGGTACGTTATCATAACGGAATGCAATATTAAAATACCTGTTCACATCTTTTGAACCCAACAATAGATGAAACAGAAAAGAAGTAAAATGTCAAATGAAGGTAACCTGTTCAGAATAATACTAATATACATATACACAAGAGAGACAGAGTTCTCAGTTGTGTTTGAGTAAAATGACATTTTTGTTTCATCCTGTTATGTAACTACTGATGACATTTTCTTTCAAATGTAAAATATGTTGCTATTTAGAGCATTTTGTAGCATTAAATAACAAGAATGCATTATTAGATGTTTATATTGTTTCTCGACAGCACAATCCCAAAGCTATCACCTCAGAAGGGTTTAAAAAAACTTCTTTGGTGGAATAAACCTGATATTAAATGAAAATATGTGTTATTCAGATCAAATGCTATTTTGTGAAAACAATAATACTGTAAATTACAATATTTTTATATGTACACTACCTGACAAAAGTATTGTCGCCTGTTTAAGTTTTAGGGACAATAAATAATAATTTGACCATTTGGAATCAGAAGTGGTTTAAATGAAAGGCAAAGGCCTCTAGATTACGCTTATTTTACTAAAATAAATATGATCATGGCTTGATTTTTAATTATTTAATTAGGACGGTAAAGTCTGACTTTACTTAGACAAAAGTCTTGTCACTTAACAGCAATAATGTACAGTATAGAATATCAAGCCACTGTGCAGTGGAAAAAAAATTATATTGTGCATGACTCCCATGAGCTTGGACGACTGCATCCATTCATCTCTGCAATGACTCAAATATTAATAAAGTAATCTGAAATGGCAAAGAAAGCCTTCTTGCAGGACATCCAGAGTTCATCAAGATTATTTGGATTCATCTTCAATGCCTCCTCCTTCATCTTACTCCAGACATGCTCAATAATGTTCTAATCTGGTAACTGGGCTGGTCAATCCTGGAGCACCTTGACCTTCTTAATTTTCAGGAACTTTGATGTGGAGGCTGAAGTATTAGAAGGAGGGCTATCCTGCTAAAGAATTTGCCCTCTCCTGTGCTTTGTAATGTATTGGGCAACACAATACTCTTAATACCTCAGACTGTTGATGTTGCCATTCACTCGGCAGATCTCTCACATGCCACCATACTGAATTATCAGTCCATACTCCAAATTATGATTTCTCCTTCAACAAACTTGACTGATTTCTGTGAGAATCTTGGGTCCATGTGGTTTCCAATCTTCTGCAGTATTTGTGTTAATTGGGATGCAGTTCAACAGATGATTTATCTGAAAGATTTACCTTTCTGCCACTTTTTCAAATGATCAACGAGAAGTCAACTATCATGTGTTGCTCTTACAACTGGGATCAACAACAAGATTTTGTCAGGAAGTGTAGAATATAAAATACTGTCATTTTACTCAAACCTAATACATTCATAGAATCTGAGGACTATAGTCTCTCATTTTTGTTCCCACAACTTTCTCTCTGTGTGTGTGTGTGTGTGTGTGTGTGTGTGTGTGTGTGTGTGTGTGAGAGAGAGAGAGAGAGAGAGAGAGAGGGAGAGGGAGAGAAGATTGTTTATGTGCTGTATGTAAATATAAATTTAAATGTCATGACTTGCCCTTTTTTCTCGAAAACGCAGTGCAACGTTTCAGTTAAAGAGATTTGCATACGGCTACATTTATTGTTTTGATAACAGGACTCGGTTTTTGGCAGGCAACACACTGAAGACTTTCCCACCCAACCCGTTTCTAATTTAACGAAATTCTCAAGAGTGTCTAAAAAAGCAGGTGTGCCTCACTCACAACACTCGTCGATCACAATACGCTTCTGAACTCAACGTACGCACCAAATTATCGGTGTTATTATTA
This sequence comes from Danio albolineatus, assembly GCA_903798035.1. NCBI lineage: Eukaryota > Metazoa > Chordata > Actinopteri > Cypriniformes > Danionidae > Danio > Danio albolineatus. The sequence goes on along the minus strand of CAIGQQ010033471.1, from coordinate 797,277 downwards.
TTACAGGTTGTCGACGATTACAGACAGATTTGTGAAGCATGACCAGACAGTCCTTGTTTTCCTATAGTAACCACCACAGCTGTGCCCACGCTGCATAGTAAGAGCAAGAAAGGACCATCGAGGAGGCAAAATATGCGCACGCACGCAGGCGTCTTCTGCGCCGCCTGATTGGCTGAACGCGCTGTCAATCACACCCTCGGTCCCCAGAGAATCCGCCTCAGCAACGCCATCATCTGTTACACTCGGCGACAGGAGCAGCCTGAACCGTCAGGGCCAATGTTGTTATTTTCATAATTCACCGAGATTTTATTAATAGAAGAAGCCGTCTGCAAATGACCTATTTTCGATTCTCTCTTCGCGGTGAAATACAAACACACTTCAGGCGACCCCTCTCGTGGTAAGTATTTTTTTGATGGTCTGGCGTTTTTTGATACACTTGGTGCAGCCGATTTGCGTCCAATGGATATCGTGGTTAATGGAAATGATGGAGGCGTTAATGATGCTAGTGCGGACGGTCTAACCGTGATGCTTTCGCTTTATCCACCGCATCATTTTCATGTATGTTGAACATCGAGAACGAATGTATTTTGTGTAAGGACGGTGTGATGCTTTTGCTCCTAAGCTCTCGTCTCTGGCAGCAGGATTGATGCGCAGCAGAAAAAGCCTTATGTACACAACTGAATGGAAGAATAAGGCCTCTGTCACTGGACACTAGTCATTTTATGATAGAATGAAATCATACAATACCCTTTATCAGGGTTTACGACCTCGACACGCAAGCTGTTGTGTGACTAAACGGATTTTATTGTTTGTTTTAATTTATTTTTATGCGATTTGTAGCTGCTTTATGTCTTTTAGAATGCATATAGAGTAGACCTTAGGCACAAAAGCTCTTTTCTCCTATATTGCCTTCATTAATGCATCCAGAATGATAAATACAGGGTTACCATGCTCATGGAAAACCTGGAAATTTTAGTCTGGGGAAGTAATAAAACGACAAAAGTCATGGAAATGATTTGAAAAGATTGTATGTTTTGAGTCTCAGAGATGTGCATTCAAATCCTTTTGAGATTTATCATGCTAGCCTATAGTTAATTTCTTAAATTAAATGGTCTGATAAATCCTTTCGGCAATCTTTGTAAACTTTTTTGAAAATAAAATGGCATGATCATTTATTGGTGGAAAGATTCTGATTTAAGTAGATCCTAAATATTTTTTTTTAATTATTTAATGCAATGTGATTTTTGTTTAATGCAAGTATTTTTTTATTTTATTTTCTGGGTTCGCTTTAGTAAGTACATTTATATGTTATTAGTAAGGTTGTCAAATTAAACGAAATAATGGCACTTTTACAGCATTTTGTTAAGCATTTAGAGTAACAAAAATTTACATTATAAAAACTCATAAATATACTCAAAAATAATCGTAATATTTCCAGTTACGAGTTATATTTTCATGGTATCCGCCGGGTCTTAAAAGTCTTAAATCTCAAAAGCTAAGTTTCAGGCCTTAGAAAGTCTTAAATCTACTGAAATGTTGTGTTGTAGGTCTCAACAAATTTTTTAACAGGTCTTAATTTTCCTTTGTTCATGTATAGCAACCCAATCTGGCCATTAAAACATACAATCACAAACTATCCATCTCAATACATTTTCCCAGTAACATTTGTATAAAAGTTCTCCATTGTTTTGCTGCTGAGGTTACTGACCCGACCTACATATTTTTATTATTAAATTCTTATTATTGTAGACTGAAGTAATTGACAGCTATTTTGTTCTATTCTTGATAAGGGTTATAGGGTTTGAGAATGGATATATTTGAAAATTAATAAAAATAAATCTGACTTAACAATTATTATTGTATTATTAAACGTATTAAAACTTAATAAAAAGCCTTGTATAAGTCTAAAATTTCATTCATAATGGTTTTAAAAATGTCTTAAAAAGTCTTAAACTTAACTTGGTGAAACCTGCAGAAACCCTGATTTTATTCTTGATCAAATTTAAACACAGGAAAACAATTGTGTTGTTATTTCATCCATATATTGCTACTAATATTTAAGTTTAACGATTATTTAATGCAAGATTTGTGAAGATTGTGAGGTGTTTATGACTTTTCTCATTGTTTCCCATACTGAGGAAATCATATTCATGCTGTGATGGTTATTTTTATATATAATGTTTTCAGAGATACAGATATGAAAGTAGTTTGGTGGTTAAGAAGCTGTGGTTCAGACACAGTGCCCACAATGAATGACTTATTCCCTAGAATTATTGGCTTTCTGCAGATGAATTAAAGCATTTTAAAGGATGAAATGTGCAATGTATCTATATAGACATGCAGTCATTTGCAACACAGTGTACTGTAAGTTTGCAAATAATGTTGCTGGATTTTGTTTTGCCCATTCAGGCAAAGGAGCAAATCATAGATGTTTTCACCCCATCTTTAATTGAATGGAATGCGAATACTCCACTGTGGTAGCCCAGTGCTTGCCTTGGTATGTTTATTGAATGTATATGCTTTCATTTATTTTCTGCGTGTGTTACATTTAAAATCTTCTGTCAAACATGCCGCTTGTTAATCAGAATGGAAAGCTTTGGTGGCATAATAGCAAATAGAAATGCGGCGCCACATTAATTGACTCATTTCTCCAAATCATGCTGCAAATAAGATCAAATAAATCACATATGCACTGACTGACACATTCATTTGTTTTGACTGTAATTACAGACTTACTGCTAAAAATACAAAGATGTCTCACTGAATCACTTGTCGACTTTATTATTGATTTACGGATATCTTTTTTAAAAGTAATCACTCTGATTACTTTAAGACACTTGTTTTTAAATGTGAATCTGCAAATATCTCTCTTAGGTTGAAGGAATTTAATGTTCATTCATGTCCTTTTCTCACTGCACAGAATATAGATTACATTATAGATAATGTTTAGTTTCTCGCGCAGACCATTTATTTTTACTTTACACTTTCAGAAATATAGGTACGTGAGTTGTCACTAGGGTAGTACCATTTCAAAAGGTACACATTTGTACCTAAAGGGTCCATATTAATACCTCTGGGGTACATTTTAGTACCTAAAAAGTACAAGTGTTTCTCTTAAAAGTTTTAGGTACTAATATATACTTTTGAGGTACCAATATGGACCCTTAAAGTACAAATGTGTACCTTTTGAAAAGGTACCACCCCAGTAACAGCTCACATACCGTTATTTCTGAGAGTGTACAAGGCCTTAAAAGGTGGCATGGTGGCTCAGTGGTTAGCACTGTCACCTCACAGCAAGAAGGTTGCTGGATCAAATTCCGGCTGTACCAGTTGGCATTTCTGTGTGGAGTTGGCCTGTGCCCACAGTCCAAAGACATGCGATAGAAATGAATTGGGTAAACAAAATTGGCCGTAGTGTATGAGTGTGTGTGAATAAGGGTGAGTATGGGTGTTTCCCAGTACTGGGTTGCGGCTGGAAGGGCATCCACTGCGTAAAACTTATTCCAGAATAGTTGGCAGTTCATTCCGCTGTGACGACCCCTGATAAATAAGGGACCAATTCGTAGGAAAATGAATGAATGAAGACCTTAAAGGGGGAGAGTTCACACAAAAATTACCAATTTTTTAACTCACTATTTACTCACCCTTGTGTAGTTTAAAACTTTAATGTGTTTTTTTTTCTTTTTACATATGCACTGAATGACAGATTCACTTGTTTTGACTGTAATTACAGACTTAATGCTAAAAATATAAAGATGTCTCACTAAATCACTTGTCGACTTTATTATTGATTTCTGTCTTTTTTAAAGTAATCACTTAAACTTCCAGACAGTTTTTTTAAATGTGAATCTGACCTCCTTTTAAATATCTTTCTTAGATTGAAGGAACTTAATTTTGCTTTTCCATTTATGCCCTTTTTTCGCTGCACAGAATATAGATAATGGGCTGTGTGCAATGTAAGGACAAAGAGGCAACCAAACTCACAGACGACAGAGAAACTAGCGTCTCGCAGCATGCGGGATATCGATATGGGTCTGATCCGACTCCACAGCACTACCCCAGCTTTGGAGTCACCGCCATTCCCAACTACAACAACTTCCATGCGCCTGTCAGTCAGGGAGTGACCGTGTTTGGTGGAGTGAACTCTTCATCACACTCGGGAACGCTACGATCCCGGGGAGGAACAGGTAAAACTAATTAGAGACTTTGCTGTTCTGGTACTCGAATGTGAAATGTCATCAAACTGTCCTGGAGTTTACTTCCCTCTTTAATTATTCCTTACTGTATTGTGGCTGTTTTATTGGTCCACATCATTCCATTGAAGAAAAAACACTTCTTCTTAAAGGGATAGTTCACTCAAATGCAAATATGCGGTTAATTTTATTCACCCTTAAGGGACTCGAAATGTAGGTGACTTTTTTTTTCCTTCAGAACATTAAAACTGTGGTCCTTGGTGATTCATAAAATGTAATTCAATCGCTACTGGCCCCTTTAGATAAAAAACACACACACTTTCCTTCAGCTTAGTCCCTGCTTCAAAAAATACACAGTCAAAATAAAATGACTGTTGTAAACACGGTTAAGACTATTTGCAAAGGCAAAATGCTGTAAATAATGTTCAGTTTTTTGCACAGACCATTCATTTCACTTTACAAGGCCTCAAAGGGGGACAGTTCACCCAAAAATTCAAATGTACTCACTATTTGCTTACTTTTTTTGTGGTTTGAAACCTTTATGGGTTTCTTTCTTTTCTAAGATATTTTAAAAAAATGTGAAAATCTGTAATAGTGGAAAACAAATACAATGGAAGTCAATGGTTACAGGTTTATAGCTTTATTCAAAATATTTTCTTTTGTATTTAACAGAAGATTTAAAGAAGTGAAGGCTGAGTAATTGATGACAAAATACTCATTTTTGGATGAACTATCACTTAATTTATTATTGAAAGCTACAATAATTAATTTAGTCTTGTTTTTTTGACCCTCAAAGTCCTGGCAGCCATTGACTTTTATTTTATGAATTACCTAGAACCATGTTTGTAGCCAAAACCCTTAATAACATTGACTGCCTAAAAGGGAGTTATTTAAAATAATACATAAAATTTTGGGGTAAACTGTTCCATACTAACTCATTTTGTTGGCGTACATCACCGTGAACACTCATTTTTCACTCCTTTCTCTTGGCTCAACTCTGGTATCAAGCATGCACATTTTTCATGATCCAATCAGGTCTGATGAAACAAATTCAACTCCTGGCCTACTTTTTTCCCATCTAATATCCTTTTTTAATCTGGGAACATTTAACAGAAGTATAATAAGTTGCTTATGTTGCATTTTCCCCCTACAATCATTATAAAAATATCCCAGGAATCTCTACTTTCAAGCATTCTGTGTTGCACATTGTTGAGACATTGTAATATTTCTATAAATTGATGGATTGTTTTCGTCTTTGTCAGTAAGCTTGTGTTATTTGCCACATCTTTTGCAGGAGTCACACTCTTTGTAGCACTTTATGATTATGAGGCGAGGTCAGAGGATGACCTGAGCTTCAGGAAAGGGGAAAAGTTCCAGATTCTAAATAGCACGTGAGTATATACAACATATTTTAAGAGACGAACTGTACTTAACATTCTAAATATCTAAAATAATAAACAAAAATATATATTTATGAGGGCTTGATGCTTTTATGGGAGAACTTTTTCACTTACTTTTCGAGTTCCCTGGACTGATGATAGTTTATCCTTATTAATCCCTTAACCAAAGAGCATCAATATCCTTTTTGTTTTATTTTGGATATATATATGAAATAATAACTTAAAGTGCTTAACTATTGCATTTTTACTACATTTCATAGATTCGCATTTAGTTCATGGTTTTGAACAAAATCCCTTATGCCAAGCACAATTGCAATTATGTAATATTATTAAAAACTCTATTAAAAATCTCATTTATATTTTAATGTTGCTCAAAATATATATTTCTAAGAATGTTGAAAAACTGAATGTCTTCAGTGTCAGATTATGATTCAGAAATCATTCTAAATGCTTATTTGTGTATTATTAATAATTATTTGTGCATTTCTTATTATCACCATCAGAATTGTTTTGATGAAGTTCAGTAACAGCATTTATTTGAAATATACAGTCAGAATTATTAGCCCTCCTGAATTATTAGCCTCCCTGTATATATTTTTTCTCCCAATTTCTGTTTAACGGGAAGATTTTTTCAACACATTTCTAAACATAAAAGTTTTAATAACTAATTTCTAATAACTGATTTCTTTTATCTTTTCCGTTATGACTGTACATAATATTTTACTCTATTTTTTTACTAGTATTCAGCTTAAAGTATAAGTATAAGGCTTAACTAGGTTAATTAGGCAAGTTAGGGTAATTATGCATTGTATAATGATGGTTTGTTCTGTAGACAATAAAAAAAATAGTGCTTAAAGGGGCTAATAATATTGACCTTAAAATGGCTATTGAAAAATTTAAAACAGCTTTTATTCCAGCCGAATTAAAACAAATAAAACTTTCTCCAGAAGAAAAAATATTATAGGAAATACTGTGAAAAAGTCCTTGCTCTGTTAAACATCATTTGGGAAAAGTTTAAAATAATTAAAAATAATAATTGAATATATAATAATTAAAATAATGTTTAAAAATAATTTTGACTTCCACTGTATATCTTTATTTTCACAACAAAATAAAAAAAAGATTCTTTCAACAAAAATTCTCAGAAAATTCTCAGAAAACATCCTCAGATTCTTTTAACAAAATCATATTAGGACCAAACTACTGGACAGTTATTTTCATTTATTTACATTGGGGTTTTAAGTGTGCAGTTTTGCTCTCCGTAAGTGAAACTTGACCTACTGGAAGTGTTTTCATTGTTTATTTGTTCTCTCGCACCTGTTGCTGTATATCAGGGAAGGAGACTGGTGGGAGGCCCGCTCTCTCACTACAGGTGGAACAGGATACATACCCAGTAATTATGTGGCTCCAGTCGACTCCATACAGGCAGAAGAGTAAGTTCCGCTTTAGTGCTAAAATAGACAAAAGCGGAATAAAAATAGCTGGACTGTACTGAAGAACAATGTCTGTTTTATTTGTATGGTATTTTCATTGGAGCAAATGCAATAACATAACTTTGTCTTGTGGTTATACTGTTAACCAAACCATGTATCCCTTTGTAGTTGGTACTTTGGAAAACTAGGCCGTAAAGATGCAGAACGGCAACTGTTGTCAAATGGAAATCCCAGAGGCACTTTCCTTATAAGGGAGAGTGAGACCACGAAAGGTAATTTGGATTTGCGCAAACCAATTCATACTCTAGTTTATGCTACCATTAACATGTTTGGGGTCGGTAAGAAGTTTTAATGTTTTCGAAAAAGTCTCTTATGTTCACAAAGGCTGCAATTATTTAACACAGCTGCCGAAATACAGTAAAACAGAAATATTATTGCACTTTATTAGAACTGTTTTCAATTTTGTCATAATTAAAAATGCAGCTGACTTCTTTTTTTACTTATTTATTTATTTATTTATTTTTTAAGAATACAACATTTCATATTGGAGGCACCGTGGCTTAGTGGTTAGCACTGTCGCCTCACAGCAAGAAGGTTGCTGGTTCGAGTCCCAGCTGGGCCAGTTGGCATTTCTGTGTGGAGTTTGCATGTTCTTGTGTTAATGTGGGTGTGGGTTTCCTCCGGGTGCTCCGGTTTCCCCTACAGTCTAAAGACATGCGCTATGGGTGAATTGGATGAACTAAATTGGCGACAGTGTATGAGTGAGTGTGAGATAGTGAAAGTGTATGGGTGTTTCCCAGTACTGGGTTGCAGCTGGAAGGGCATCCGCTGTGTAAAACATATGCTGGAATACTTGGCAGTTCTTTCTGCTGTGGTGACCCCTAATAAATAAGGGACTAAGCCGCAGGAAAATTAATGAATGGACATTTGATATAGTCTGATACAGGGTAAAAGGTTTTTTGGATGTAAGTTCATACATTTTTATTTACGATAATGATTGTAAATACATTAGAAAGAAAATAAAAAAACATCTTTACGATATATAAACGAGGAAATAAAAATATATATATAATAATATTAAAAATAATAATAATAATGGGCCGCCACGGTGGCGTAGTGAGTAGCACGTTCGCCTCACAGCAAGAAGGTTGCTGGTTCAAGCCTCGGCTGGATCAGTTGGCATTTCTGTGTGGAGTTTGCATGTTCTCCCCGTGGTTGCGTGGGTTTCCTCCGGGTGCTCCGGTTTCCCCCACAGTCCAAAGACATGCGGTACAGGTGAATTGGGTAAGCTAAATTGTCCGTAGTGTATGAGTGTGAATGAGAATGTGTGGATGTTTCCCTGAGATGGGTTGTGGCTAGAAGGGCATCCGCCACGTAAAACAAATGCTGGATAAGTTGGCGGTTCATTCCGCTGTGGCGACCCCGAATTAATAAAGGGACTAAGTCGAAAATAAAATGAATGAATGAATAATAATAATAAAAATGAAAAAGTACAATAAGATGGATAAAGTGGAAAAAGTAAGGAATGACCTTGACTATAGCAATATGGCTCATTATTGAAGAATTAAAGGCGACTTTTGCATTTTGAGCATAATTAGTACCTCAGATTTAAAAAAAATTGTGCTCTAGAAATAGGGCTGGACAATATGGCAAAAATGCAATCTCAATAATTATTATCCACATTGAACGATAACGATATATATTTCAAAATAAGTTCGTAATAATTCCTGAAATAAAAAGCGTACACCAACAATGACTGAGGCCACAAAAATTGGAGAGTCCATTAAATGGCATTACATTTTCAGATTATACATTTTTGGTGGCTAAAAATTGGGTACAACTCTAATATCAACACACTTTTAGAATCTCATTGTTGCACATTTCTGCTCTGCTTAAACTCCTGTATAGCAGTCCCACAACATTTGGTCACTCAATGACACTGGAATACCCTGTCAGAAAAGTCTAGTGGCTGGGAATGACCTTTTTACCATGTCTGGTATAACGTTGTTTTTGTGTGCTTACATAGATGAATATGGCCAGGGTGTAAATGCACAGTACTGTTATGTTCTTATTGCCACATTATATCATTATAACATGATATACGCCTTCAGTGATTTCCTGCAGATAAATACCAAAAAATAACACAACTGGAATAACTACAGCAGTCACGATCGTCTGATCTCATATGAAGCAAGAGATTGCGATGACATAAAAGTGCTGTAGTGCCGTCCCATTTCTTAGGGGTAAATTTCTTAGGGGTAAATCTTAGGGGCCCTTCCCCTTCACACTCTGTTTCAAGGGCCAAGGGGACGGGGTAGGGGTACAAAAACAGAATTGGGATTGGGCCTTTATAATGAACTTCTTAAAATAAAAACATAAAGAATTCATGAGTCAAGCTGCTCCTGCCGTTGCCTTAATTTACTCATTGATGATCCTTCGAGTGACAGTATTTACATTTTTAAAAATCTGATTTATGCACTACATTTAATTGAAACATTTCACTTCAGTTTGCTTTTTTGTAGCTCAACAATTAAACAAACAAACAAACAAACAAAAGGTTGCATTAGAATTAGAAATCACAATCTCTGTTGAAGACTGGCCCCAACACTTCCATCATTCCCACCACTCTCTTCTCAAATGGGGTGACAGGCCAAATCAAAGGTTACCATTTGGGCATCTCTGTTTTAGAACTTCCGATTCGGTTGCCCATAGGAAAAAGAACTAGTCAACCAACTTACCCTAAAAAACAAGTGTGTTCGTGAATATACATAAAAAGTAGAACATTATAATAAGAAAATATCAGTTTGCAACATCAAGCAGCATAACAAGCTGTTATTAACATTTAAAAATCAATGGAAGTGAATGAGGAAGTCTTGAGCCAAAAAGATTCCAATGGCTGCGCTCGCTCGTACATGAAGAATAAGGTCAATACCCCAGTTAAACGTTCAGCAAACTATTAAATATCCTTCTCAGAATTATTGCTGCCATTTGATACCCCCATCCACCTAATTCCCTGTGTTCTCTTGTTTATTCCAGGAGCGTATTCATTGTCCATACAGGACTGGGATGAAACTAAAGGCGACCATGTGAAGCACTACAAAATACGCAAGTTGGACAATGGAGGATATTACATCACCACTAGAGCTCAGTTTGAAACTCTCCAGCAGCTTGTGCACCATTATTCTGGTAAATCTTTATTAAAGTGCTTTAACCTATAGGGTTGTCATGATAGTAGACTTTTTACAACATGATTATCACTCCCAGAAGAATTCACAATATTGCAATATTTTAAGAAATCACTCGCTATTCGCTCACTTTCTTTTGGTTTATTCCCTTCTTCATCAGGCAAGAGGAGAAAAATCATGGGATTTCAGTTAAATACTTAATTATTCTTTATTATTGATTTTTTCTTCTGGCCAATGAATTTTCACTGTTGCATAATAAGGGAAATATTACACTTAATAGAGGAGGTTAAAACCATTTTTAAAAACATCGAAATGCAACAATATATGAGAATAATAGCATATTTTGACATAACTCACATTAAAGCATCAGTCGAGTGTTTAAAATAATTTCTTTTAGGAAGTTATGTGGATTTCTATAACAAACTCTGTCCAAAACTATTTTATTTTTGTATTTATTTATTTATTTATTTATTTTTGTATCTATTTTACTATTGTATTTTGTATTATTTTATTTCTGTATTATTTGCAGCGTATAGATAAATGTGGTGTTGATTATAGCATTTCATTATAAATACATCATATATTATCTTTCTAAACATTTGGAGACGCTTTAAGTTCCAATTATATTATTTTGGCTGTATATTTGTACGTCTGCATGATCGTATTTTACATCACTAATACTACATAATACCTAAACTACTAACTTAATATCTAATAATAAGCAGCAAATTAGGAGTTTATTGCGCTAAAAGTCATAGTTGATGGTTTGTTAATAGTGAGAATTTTACCTTAAAATAAACTGTGACCAAACATTCTTAAGATAGCTTGAAGAACACAGACGAACCATGTACTGTTGCTGAATTTACAGTTGAGTTGATTTGTATCCTAGTTTCGTGAGTCAAAACATTTCTGTCTGCATTTTATTCTGCTAGAAAGATTGTTAAACGGCTGAATCCAAAATTATATGCAAGTAATTATTTAACAACTGCTAAAATGGTTTCTGTATAGAATGAATGTGTATAGTTTGGATGAAATTCAGACATACTACATTAGCCATGTTGTTACTGTCCTGTGACCTATCTGCGGCAATCACAGCGTTTTACTAGCATTCATAAATCCTCTCTAGCTGCCTCGTGAGATAGTAAAGTGTCCATCAAATACACATCTTAGAGTCTAGCTGTATACAGTAGGCCATTTGAGTAGTTTTTTCTACTCTTACAGTATATGAGTACTGTAAATTGAGACATACTGTACATCTTTTGCAAAACTATTTAGTTTTTCACAGAGAGCTTGTGTTTTACATTACATTTGTTTAGACTTGAAATTTCTAATTATGTTGCTTACAGTGAACGACACTATTATTTTAAACTGTTTTCATTTTAAAGGGATAGTTCACACAAAATGAACATTTCTTCACCATTTACCCTCATTCAAGTGGTTCCAAATGTTTATGAATTTCTTCCTTCTGTTGAAAAATGGAAGTCAGTGTATTTTTTCCAACATTTTTCAAAATCTCTTCCTTTGTAAGCAGAAGAAAAAAGTTGGTTTGGAGGTTGAGAAAATGACAGCGAAAATAACCAGACAGACGAACACTAACACCAGGTTGAAAGCATCTCAAACATGCCCCAGACCTCACGGGCCTGCATCAAGCGGGAACGTGCACCGTCCAAGCACGCTCACAATTGACACTCATACAGAGACACAATGACAAAATGAGTGCTCAAGCCGAGAAAACTTGAGCCGAGCACAACATACAGGACTAGACAGAGTTAGTGTGTGGACTCTGCCACCAAAACAAGAATTTACAAGACTGGAGTGACAGGCAGCTTATTTACATAATCTTAAAGAAAAAAATTACTTGCAAACTTTTCGTGCAATGGTGCCCTCCAGTGTTGTGTATGAATGAAACAAATTACGTTTTAGCATTTAGCATGTAACATTATTTATGCATGCAGATTATTATAATATGTGTACTATTAATTTTTAAACACATTGCAACAACTTTTTTTAATATAATGATCATCATTAAAACTGGTACTCCTTATTGTGTTCAAAAATGTACTGATTTCAAATGCTAAACTAACAGTGAAATCTATTACCATTTCTCTGTTCAGCCCGAGCTGCAGGACTTTGTTGCCGTTTAATAGTCCCGTGCCATAAAGGCATGCCCCGCCTCGCAGACCTGTCCGTCAAAACCAAAGATGTATGGGAAATCCCACGGGAGTCTCTTCAGCTCATCAAACGATTGGGGAATGGACAGTTCGGAGAGGTCTGGATGGGTAAGAGATTAGCACAAACACATGTCTAATGAAAGAGTTTGATACTCACGCATTAATTCTGCGAGTATAAATCTAGGCCTGTCAGGAAGCAGAGAACATTTCCTTTTGTCAAAAGAAAGCCAGCCGTCTTGGAAGGATTTATGCGTGGTTCCTTTAAGGATTTTGTGACTCAGTATGAAATCTCATCTCTCTCTGAATGGCAGGCACTTGGAACGGCAACACTAAAGTGGCAGTGAAGACCTTGAAACCAGGCACAATGTCCCCAGAGTCGTTCCTGGAGGAGGCTCAGATAATGAAGAAACTGAGGCATGACAAGCTGGTGCAGCTGTATGCGGTCGTCTCTGAAGAACCCATCTACATTGTGACAGAATATATGAGCAAAGGTGGGAATGCAATCGCAAACAGGAGTGCTAAATATAAAGACTGCTCTTTTGAAGGAATCCTGGAAAATAGCGTCATGGTTGTCACTAAAATATTAAAGTGATAGTTCAGTTAGAAATGAAAATTTACTCACTGTTTTCTCTGCCTCAAGTGGTTCCGTACCTTTATGAGTTTCTTATTTCTGACACCAAAAGAGATATTTCCAAAAATGTTAGAAACCTGTATCCAATGACTTTCATAGTAGGTTATTTTTAAGTTATTCATTGTCAATAAGTTCTTTTGAAAAATGTTGGAAACCTGTAACCATTGACTTCAATAGCAGGAAAAGCAAATACTATGGAAATCGATGGTTTCGATGAACATTTTTCAAAATAACTTCTTTTGTATTCAACAGAAAAAAGAAACAGGTTTGTGAGAAGTAAAGGGTAATGGATGACAGAATTGTCAGCTTGTGTAAACAATCCATTTAAACTGTTTTCAACATTGATAATAGTAAGAAATAGTCCAGATCAGAATATTAGAAGGATTTCTGAAGGACCATGCGACACTGACAGTTGCAGTAATGATACTAAAAATTCAGCTTTTAATCACAGGAGTAAATTACATTTTAAAAGATTTTTAACCCAACAATGATTTTAAATAGCAATAACATTGCATAATATTTTTGCTAAAATAAATGTAGCCTTTTTTCAGAAACATTAATGGGACCATGAGGTGCATTTTGTATTTATTTTATTTTTATTATTATTTTCACATTGCACTGATAACGTTAGCAAGAGTTTTACACCACAAAACATAATCATGTTGGAGTAATAGGTTATTTTCTGTATTTTTTTTATCGCACATCATTGAAACATTCAATTTGATTAAAAATGTATACATATTAAATTTGTATGTAAAGAAAACAATATCTCAAAGCATTGTTACTCAAATCTTGTAACATTAGTGTCAGATCCAGTACAATCAGCACTGCATTATTGTCTTGCTTAAAAAACAAAAAACTAATTCACTGTAAAACATTTTTTTAAGTCAACTTTGTTTCAGTAAAAGCTGATTTTGGAGCAAGTTTTGAGTTGTGATAGTTAGAGATAGTTCCCATAAAACAAATGTTTATTTACTATTTACTCACCGTCAAGTGGTTCCAAACCTATATGATTCTGTTTCTTCAGTTCAACACAAAAGAAGATATTTCGAAAAAAGCTAAAAAGCTGTAACCACTGACTTTCTTAGTAGGAAAAATACTATGGAAGTCAATGGTTACATCTTTTCAGCTTTCTTCAAAATATCTTCTTTTGTGTTTTTACTAAAGAAAGAAACTCTTAAGGTTTGAAACAAGTAAAAGCTGTGTAAATTAATGGTAAACTATCTCCTTAAATGATGTTTAATAGCACAGAACAAAAGGACTAACAAATCTTTTTAATGGTTTTTAGGAAGTCTGTTGGATTTCCTGAAGGATGGTGAAGGACGTGGGCTTAAATTGCCAAATTTAGTGGACATGGCCGCTCAGGTGAGTAAAATGTTTTGATAACCCCCTAATCGTATCTGGTTTCGGAAAGCACTTACCACACCACAGGACATCTCAATATTTCATTGCTTGCACTCTTCTTTTTTAGGTTGCTGCTGGCATGGCTTACATTGAAAGGATGAACTACATCCACAGAGATCTGCGGTCTGCCAATATACTTGTTGGTGACAGCTTAGTGTGCAAGATTGCAGATTTCGGACTGGCCAGACTAATAGAAGACAATGAATACACAGCACGACAAGGTGAGGATTATACTTCAAAACTGTAGCTACTCTTTTCTGTTTAGGCTTAGTTAACCCTTTACAATAGTGTTGTCAAAAAGCAACATTATTTTCATTAACTTTAAACTATTTTATTGGAGTTAAAGCAGCAGCGTTACAATAATATGTCATTTTTAAGTCATATGGAATTTGCAGGGTGTGTAAGTACTTCTTAAATTTCTGTACATCGGGATATTTTGCAGCATTAATTGTTATTTAAAAGCAACGTAATTTATAATAAAAAGTGCAGCAAAATAGCTACAAGTAAAAGGAAGTCATAT